>OZ038477.1:38730869-38775869 GCA_964036315.1 Acanthosepion esculentum
AATGTTTCCTATATATATATATATATATATATATATATATATATATATATATATATATATAATATAGTGTTAAGGTATACTATATTTATCGGTTAAAGTGCTCAATATCAGGGATAGATTATAAGTAAATATGAAAGTGACTAATAAAAAACAAATGCATGTCTTATGTTAGTTATTCTGACAGATTAAAAGAATATTCAGATTCTATGTTCTTTGTTCTGACCAATGCAAACAGATTTGCCGTAGTGGTTATAGGAGAAGGTTTTAAAAATATGATGAATTTCTTATGAAACTAGTTCTAGTGTTTCATCTCTCGTTCGTTGGTGGTTCTCAGAAATAAAGTGGTAATCTTTCAGACTGCATCTATTCCTATCAGTCATGTCTCTTGTCTGCTGGCGATGCCATAGCAAATGAAGGACTTCTTCAAGTAGTAATCGTATGTTTTCCGTTGCATTTCGAGGCCAGTTCATTTCAGGTTAAAACCTTTGGCAAACGGCAGACGACTATCCTTGGTATGTAATTTTCTCAGCGTAGATAAAGCTTGTTAAACTTGGCCTTCAGACTAACAATTTCTGTAATATACGCCTGCATGTGTACACGTGTGATCAGAGGATATTGCATTGATATGATAAGTGAAATAAAGATCAGATGACAGATGTCAAGACGATAAGCTACACTTCAAAAAGAAATCTCAGTTTCAGATCTCAATCTGTATTTCATATTGTTTGTATGTTGAGTGTAAAATGTCTTACATGAATCAGAGGAATTTTATATGAAATATATCGTCGACCGTTCTAGGAATATTAATGTTTCCTTTTCTTTATTAACCTAAAAATATAGTCATTATCTAATGCACATTAGAGCCAGGACACGCCATGCGACTTCCACAGAATCGAATCAACCTCTTTCCCCCTTGTACCAAATGTAGAAAAAGAAAATCTTCATTGAAAGTTTTTTTTCTTCCTAAAAACTGCTAATTTGTAGAACAGACGTAGGCTCGAATGCTTCTCTGAACTTTACAATCACAAACTCTTCAAGTCAATAATCAAGTGTTATCTATCCTCCTTATCCCCATAACCTTAACTCCTTACAAACTATACTTATAGTTCTAGGAACATTCACCGTAAACTATTTTGCCGTAGGCAAACTCGCCCCAGGAATTTCCGCCGTAGTAAACTTTTCTGTAAGGGATTTTTGCCGCAAGACACTTTCACCGCATTTTTTTAATATGCGAAATACGTTCTTATCAAGTATATCTGGCTCAAACTATTGTTACTTCGATTTAAATATTTTAATTAGCGAAGTTATAGGATCAAAATCCTATATTATTTATCCTCGTCAGTGAGGAGCGCAAAAATTTCAACTTGACACCAGAACCTACGTCACGCACTTTCATATTTCAGGTTTAACGTTAAACCTTCTGCTAACATATTATCAGTCTGTCAATTATTCTCACTCAAGCAATATATATTATTTCAAACAAACCGACAACTTGAATACGCAACGAAATTTTTTAAATAAATGTTTACTTTTTAATTTCTTTTCTGACGTTTGACCCTGTAAAAAAGACATCTATATATACTTGACAACAAGTTACTTCGTATATTAAATTGAACATTACTCCAAAAGGAACGTTCAAGATATGAGTATAAAAAAAATGAGTCGAAATTGTCTTACGGCAAATATCCCACACGGCGAAGTTTCCTACGGCGAAAACTATATATATAAATATAGTGTTTAAAAAAAAAATATAGTGTTTAAAAAAAAAAAAAAATTTTGACTAAAATATTGACCCTGAAGATGAACAATGATGTTCGAAAGCGCTAGGTCATCGTATGGAAAATACATATTTCGGAACTATTTTCAAATAAAAAGTCTCATTAGAGAATATGAGAAAATTCAAAAGAAAATATGTAAGACTATGTTGTCTTTAACATTCAACACTACATGTTTGAAATATATATATATATATATATATATATATATATATATATATATAACAAAATAAACTAAAACTAAAAATTCTTGAAGCTATATACATAAAACAGTTGAAACCTAACCTGAACAAAATAAACTATGAAATCTCCACAAATATCCTTAAATGCCTATAATTAGTAACAGAAGCCATTGGTTCATACCAACGGCTTTCCATACTCAATACTCATCGGATTCACTCTCGCGTGGTCATGTGTGACGTCATGAGCTGTTGTGCGATTTTCGCTTTCAGCGTCTTATATGCACGTGTTTATCGTTGCTTGGAAATCATCCATGTAAGCAAAAACAGACTATCATCAATTTCCTGTTCGTGTATTGCTTAATATATTGTGTAATTGTCATCTTTGATAATGGCTTATGTAAGCCGAAAGCTTAGATTGGATTAAAAATATGTATCAATATTGTGATTTTCTTTCATTATTTAATGATAATGTTAAGCTTATCAGACGATATGAAAAGAACTTACAAAAATATATAGAGAACACTTATCTATATTATTTAATGAAACATGTATGAATATATATATATATATATATATATATGTATATATATATATATATATATATATATATATATATATATATATATATATATATATATAAGAAACATATATAAGAAACAATGATTATCAACAAAAATATAACTGTTTGGCAAGATATCACATAGTACGATGCTTAATAGATATAGGGCAATATAACTTTGATATTTCTGAAAGTATGTGCAGAATATTTTCAATAGGTGAAACTCCATAGCATCACGATCTTTACATATAAATCAAAGGAATGAATAGAACCAGTATAAATAAGCAAAGTAAAAAATATAAAAGAGTGAATTAAAACAGAAAATTATCACCTACCAAGATTTTCCTGATGACATATCTTTATTAAGAACGCATTTTTCAATGGTCGGGTTACTTGTCAAACAAGTTTTTAAGCTGTCACCCAAATTCCATATTGTCTCACCTCTAAAAAGATAAGAACAAAAACTTCCTGAAAAACACTGTACATCATAATTTTAAATTTTCACACTGCTTTATCTCTATATTATTTTCTTTTTTATAAATATATATGTAACAATATTTAAAATAAGTATTTTCAATTATTTCAATTCTTTTCGTTGGCACCGAATGTTTCATTATCACTTTAATAGACCCGAAAGTTTAGAACGACTTGAAATGTTTCAAGATATGTCTACCTACACAAAGACCATTTCACTATGTTTAAAAAGCATCTTGAATATTTCAAGAGTCAAGTGTTCATTTAAAACACGTGTTCAGTCTGGTCGATGTTGGCAAAATATTTTGTGATGTTTAGATAAATAAATAAATGCTAGTGTTAAAAAATAATATATTTTCTGAACTCTCCATTTCTTTAGTGTTCTCACGTTTTTTCATTCCTTGTAGTAAATGGAAGAATTAAAACTGTTATTGGGCGTGGCTGAGAATATGAAGTATATTTCAGCGTCCGTGTCCAGGTAACACCTAGGAATTAGAATATCATTACAAGGCAGTATGGTGGCAACGTAAACCTTCAGTTGCCCATTTCTTTTATTTTGTCTTGCAGCAAAAATAAATCGGACTGTTTTTTAAATAATACAGCTGCAAATGTGCCTAAATGAACTGCGATTTTGCAGTTGTTGAATAACAGTCGAATAATTGTTCGATATGTTTCGGACGTTAAACATAAGATAGACGCAGTTCATGTACACATTTAGACCATTATGCCTCCGAGCATTAAGACGTCTTAATGTTGAAAATTCCTCATAAATTTTTGAAAATATCCCCCAAAAATATGTATATTTTTTGGATTATGACATTTATATGTAAGGCATATCTTAAGTGAAGTCAGTGTAACTTCCCTATGAGATATTGATTCGTTGACTAGTACATTGATTTATCAGGATTTAATATCTAAACAACCTTCTAATTATGATAAAAGGCATGGCCAAAGCAAATCAAATAAAAGTCTGACTGTATAGTCTACTAAAACACACGGAGAATGTCTTTCTATGCAACCAGGCCTATTAGGGGTTGGGAGTGTTCTCCATAAATTAGAAGAAATATGAACCACTTCTTGGAAAAAAAGAGTCGCTCATTGTTAAGGGGTCTCCTCTTTTTACCCAAATGGACTGAACCGAGGTATACATATACTACCACTAGTGAATACCCGGAGGGACGTTAAGACAGTCGAGAAGTCAGTATGCTGAGTAGTAATAGAGGCGGGTAACACAAGAGTCACCGTCACAGCACCTAGACTCAGTAAGGAGTCATACCGCGATATTTCAATACCAAGACTGTATATATATTATTGCTACTAACCCGCATTCCTGGATCTACTAACCCGTATTAACAGTTTGTATTATTACGTTAATACATTTATTTTCGTTAGCTATTCCTGGCGTTTGTTATTTATTGATATTGGATTTCATCCCGAAATCCACAACATTCGTATTTAAAACACCAAACAATGTTGCCAAAAGAATAAAAGACACAAATATGAAAGACAAACTCCTCGTTATTAAATTCCTATTCCCTCATGTATAAATCAACATACGCTTAAATCGTCTGCATTGAAATGATGGTTATGGTAACAAAGCCCTGAATCGAATTGGAGAGGCATGCATGTTCCGACAGCGACAGGATTTTATCAAACATTGTCCACATGCCTCAGGAATGACTGAGATTTTTCATGATCCTGTTCTCCTAAACATGTAAATTCAGTTTTTATTTCTGATTTTAATGCCTTGGTCTATATGCCTGGAACCAGTAGACAATGTTAAAATGTAGGCCAACGGATTCAAGTTTGTATTTTTCAAGGCAGAACCTCCAAACTTTGGGAAATAAGGCCTGCATATTTTATTCGTATCGTGTATTTTCGTAAAGTTAGTTTATTTAAACTTCTCATTGAATGATTTAAGGAACTGAATCCAGTTTCATTTTATATACTTGGCATTGAATCTTTCTCATTGCTGTACATACAAATAGATAACTTGTTACCTAAACTATTTGATCTTAGACTTTTTCTTTTTACATTATATTTCTTTCCTAGAATTTTCAGATTTTCAGTCTGTTCTTTTCTTTCCCATTTATTTTTTTAAATTCGAAAATATGCCCGAGTTTATGCATGAAAACGGCTTTGAAGGAAACGAGAGATATACTTACAAATCAGGATTGTTCATCATGGTTTTAGCCAAAGTCTCTAATCTTGTGTTCTTGTCGTCGACACATTTGACCATTTCCGAAGTAGCATTGCATGACTGAAGAATCTGATTCATTCTAAAAGCGAAAACAGAGATCGATTAAGGTTTCAAATAAAAATAAAAACCATCATGCTGAAATGGCGCCGAGGGGTGGGAGAAAATAAAAGATACATAATTAAATATTAGTAGTACTACTAATATTAAATTACCACATCAAATAAAAACAAGGTTAATGTTGACAATAGGATAGTACTAAATTACAAAACTGAAAAAATCAATAATAACAGTCTTACGTCTACAAAGGAGAGTTCTGGTGCATTTAGTAGATACATGGTATCTTAATTCCAAGTAGAAGGAGTTACTTGTTTAGCCGTTCATTCGTTTGTGCATGTAGACTGCCTGTGGCATATAGAAATACAGCCTTTATATTCTAAATGTTGCTACCCTGTTTTTAATGACAATATATATTCCTATTCAACAGGTTTTGAAATCATACTTGTCTTTTTTTTAAATGGTTTCCAGTCAGGTTTAAATGAACAAGATTTCCATGCAATTTAGACCATATCTCGGTGAAACTAGACGGTTTCGTAATTTCCCAGATTTTAATTGAGCGAAAGTGAAATCAACAGCATTGAACCGAATTTGAACTCGGTTCGCCAATACTACTTCACTGTTCGGCAACAACACGCATATATTTATCTATTTATAATACCAAATGACTACTGTTGTGAAAATCGATGTATTGTAGTACTGTATGAATCTAAGCGTTCTACAAGATTGGCAACAAGGTCTCACCGTTTCAATTTGGGGCTAGCTACACGCAACCGTATATCCTATTGTTGTGGTGGGATCCACCTAATCTGCATAGGTGACTACCAACTATATAAATAATGGTTGGTACCGGAAGACGGGGAAAAGGAATCACGAGATCCAACTAGAGACTCTGATCGACTGCGACTAGTCAACACATTCTCCAGGAACATCTTCCCAGAAATATACAGAAATACTATATGTACTTATTGTGTACACTTTCTTGTTATAATACATTCTTGTTCTAAGTACATTTTGTGTTGCATTATTATTCCATGCAATAGGCGAGATTCAACATTGAGTCAAGACTCAACACCTATTCTAATAGTTTATTTTCTCTCACTTCTCTTCTGTGGAACTCCCTTCCGATTACTTGCTTTCCCGCCACATCTTCAAAAATATGACGCCAATCGCCATCTTCTGTCTTCTTGGAACATGTTCTTTTATTGACTTATTTTCTCACCCCCTTGCATTCCCAGTAGCCCATTGCTTCTTATTGACATCAATCCCTTGTTTGGGTGAAAGGATTAAAAATATATTACTAGTAATGGGAATGACAGTAGCCAGAATTGCAAAATTGTGGATATTCATGTAGCAACTGATTAAATAGTGAAATCTGAAAAGAGCAAAACATATCAGAATCTCGTCAGGGGGGCGGACGTTACGTTTTGGAGTAAGCAAAGTTAAAGTCATTCCTATTATATTTTGCACTTGAACGCGGCAAAAAGCAAATTGCGGCTTACAAATCGACCTGGCGTAAAAGTCGATCTAAAGATTTATGCCTATAGCTACCGTATAGGTCGACTTCCCAACACACCGTAGGTTACAAAACTTAGGCCTACCAGTAAAGTTAGACTGCAGTATACGACAGCCTGTGTCAAGACTACATAAGTTCACACCATTTACCTGTATTTTGAGACACGAAGCCGGTTGTACTTCTATATGATTTGGTATAGCAAACAACATACAACACACACCAGTAAATACTGTACATTGTCTCCGTATAAGTTAGTGAACGTTTAAAATTATTCAGGTCTACTGATAAATACATTAATGTCAACATCGACTCCAAAAAATATTAATATCGTAGATTACACATCATACCATGTATTTTTTATAGTATTACTGCGTATTTTATGTTATTGTAAAACACAGAATCACTCACCCGCCATTTGGATGCGATGGGTTAATGTTACTGAAATTGTGCTAAGTGTTAATGTAATACTGAAATTGTGTAAGAATTTTATTTTTTTGTATAAGTTTTAGTGGGATATATACAGTAATCTGTTGCATTTTATTCCCGCCATAGAAGTCGATCACTAGTTTAGCAAAGAGTTCCTTAGGCCTAAAAACTCGACTTTTATTCCGCAATTTATGTTAAATCCCTAGTATTTAAGGCGGGGGATTTATAAATTAGATTACGAACCGAGAATGTCTAGATCTCGAGTAGACAAATGAAGAGATTTCGATTGGAATGAATAGATCAATGTAGATAGATTTTTGACTTACAGTCGTTCAAAATAAATCCATTTGTCAATAACGGTTTTTTCCATCTCCTCTTTGTTCTTCAAGAGACAAAGTCCCTCCGACATTGTTACATTTGAAAAACATGCAGCAGACGTGTTCATCAATTGCAGCAAACCTATGAACCTGAAATAAAATATAATAAGTTAAATAAAAACAGATTTTTTTGGAAAGAGATATGTGGAACTTAACAAAAATTATTGGGGTAAACATAAATCAACAGACTATTAACAATAATAATAATACTATTACTACTAATAATAATTTCGTCTACCTAATGGTATTTATTCAATTTAGTACCAGGTTTGTTTTTGGTTTTTGGCTGTAATAGAATATTATATATTTTGACGCTATTTTCCAGGTTCCTGTCGTATTTGATAATTTTCTTGTAATTTTTAAACAAAATTGTATTTGCTACACTGGTGTAAATTATTCCGATGATGTTGAATAATTATTTAGTTCGTACTTTTCCTCGTGGATCTTGAGTTCACTGTTTAAACCAGGAACTGAAACAGTTGCACGTTATTTTTTATCCATTCATGTATGAGATATAATGCTTTGAATCATATACGGAAAAAATTTGTTAAGACAAGAAACAATTCATCAGAACGAAATTCTAAGATGACAGTGACATTTTTCTCCAGGAGAATGCCACTTCCTACATTGCAGGAAATGTAAGCCAATAACCTCGGGTAGATTATGAAGATTCCACTGTTGCTCTTGTCAAAAAAACTCCTTAGATTACAATCACATATAGCTTCTTTCTATAACCACTTATAATCGTATAATACATTTCAGTCAAAGCGTTCTAGAATGATGGCTTCTTGAGCAATAAATATTATGCGCAAACAAGACTGAACAGGTTCGTTTGAACATGTTATTTACACACAAAATATTTCAGCATAATTATAACCTGGTGCCATCTGAAATTTTAGATATCTTACAAAGTCTCTCGGTTGCGGACACATTGACTCCATTCGTCATGACATACAAGGTGGATATAACATTTTTAAATATCAGTTTATAAGTATAAACACACACACATACACACAAATATATATATAAAAATAATAGCGTAGAACAATGAGATTTATAATTCAGAGTTCTTTGCATTTATTTTATGTTACAAAAGACATAAATATATATATATACGCGCGTATGAATATATATATATATATATATATATATATATATATATATATATATATACATATATATATAAACATATATATACATGTATGTATATATACACATATATACACATATATATATATACATATTTGTATACATATATACATCTATATACATATATATACATATATATATACATGTATATATACATATATACATATGTATATATATATATACATATATATACACACACATATATATATATACATATTACGAAAGCTTCAGTTTCTTACAAAAATGTATATATACGCGCGTATGTACATGTACATATATACATATATATGCATATATTTAAGTATATATACATATACATATATATATGTATGCATATATATATACATATATATATATATATACATATATATACATATATATACGGACAATATTTATTTCGATATAATTTTCAAATAAAAAGTCTCATGAGAAAATTCAAAAGAAAATATGCAGGACCTTGTTGTTTTGACATTCAACACAACATGTTTAAAAGAAAAGTTTCTGCCAAATTACACACACACACACACACACACGCACACACACACACACACACACACATATATATATATTTATATATATACATATTTGGTTGGATTGTTGTGAGTTTTGGACCCCGCGTTTCACGATCTTGCGAGCGTCAGAGCGTGAAACTCAGGGTCACAAACTCACATCAATGCAATTAAATATGTTAACTCTATCTCTGATATTAAGCGCTTTTTAATAAGTACCGCGCATATAATATATAAATAATAATATATATAATATATTATATATATTTTTATTTATATTTATATACACACACTTTTCAAACATATATATATGTATATATATTTTAGAATTGGACATAGCCCGACAATTTATTTAAAGACATTTATATTATGTTTAACGTTCTTTTTATAGATACATGTATTTAAGCAAATGCTCTGTTTTATAATAAACAGTATTAAATAACATTTACCGGCCTGAATGTCCGAGAAATTTTCATAGAAAGAGAGCGAAAATTTTCATAGAAAGAGAGCGAAAATTTTCTATGAAAATTTCTCGGACATTCAGGCCGGTAAATGTTATTTAATACTGTTTATTATAAAACAGAGCATTTGCTTAAATACATGTATCTATAAAAAGAACGTTAAACATAATATAAATGTCTTTAAATATATGTATATATATATATATATATATATATATATATATATATATATATATATATATATAAATATGTATATATTTACATATATGTTTATATATATATGTAAATATATATATTTTACACACATATATATGTATATATATACATATATATACATATATATATATATATATATATATGTACATATATATATATATTATGAATGCTTCAGTTTCTTTGAGTTTACTTACACTTTCTTCGGGTCTTTTGATTTAACATTTTCATTTTCTTCGTATTTCTCCTTTAAACAAAGAAACACATTTGGCATCTTAGTATACTCAATGCCACACTCTTTAAGCATAGTCTTTGATTTTCTGCAAAATATAATAAAATTTGAAATGAACAAAAGAGGATTTTTTTCGAAGGAAGGTAAGTCTTGATAAAACTGCCACAATAAAATTGTGCAATGAATTACTTGCCTATTCTCTTTCATTCGGTTTTAAAATCATCTTTCAGAATTTGTATTTTTCCCTCATTAAATGGCCAGCGCTTCCAACCAAGCATGCAAATGTTTAAGAGAAAATGATCTAAGCGCTCGTTCCTAAGTGTTATATCTAAAAGACTTAACGTTCTTGACAAATGATATATATAATATGATATAATATATATATAATATAATATTATATATATATATATATATATATATATATATATATATATATATATATATATATATATATATATATATATATATGAAGTTATTCCAAAATCCGCTTGAAAATGAAACAGGACTAGGGACATTAATTTAATTCTATAGATAAATTTGAAGATTTTAGGTTGTGTTTTTGAAACATGGTAATTTCTGTGTAGCGATGGAGGCATGAAATTTGAATTAGTAATTTTATAATATATATATATATATATATATATATATATATATATATATATATATATATATATATATATATACTATCAGTTTATTAGTCTTCTGACTCTTTTAAATAAACTACTAGAACACTAATAACAGCTGAATTCCTACATCATCTCTCATCCCAGGACCTTTTTTCAGACACGTAAAACGGCTTTCGTTTCTCCCGGTCAAGTGCTGATGTACTACCGGCAATTTTAGAAAGAGATTATCGTGCTTTAGATAAAAATGGTGAAGCCCGGGCTTTGGGCATCTTGAAAGCCTTTGACATGGTCTGGGATTCACGTCTTCTCCACAAGCGTTTTTGAGTCTTTCTTATCAAATCTTGAATTGAAATTTGCCCTGAACGGCCACCCGTCTGCATCATTTCGTACCAAGGCGGGCGTTCCCCTAGGGCTCCATTCTTCGTCCTACGCTATTTTTAATGTTCATTAACAACCCTCTTGACGATATCAGCTCTCAACTTGGCATCTACGGTAGCAACACTACCAATTATCTTTTGCCTCAATAGTAAAGCTGATCAGTCTGACAAGGTCGAAATGGAATCAAGGCTGTACAAAACAAACTCAAGACTGTTGTCAGTTGGGGGAAATGATGGCTTATGAATGTTAACCCCTCCAAAAATAAACTGATCTCTATTTATCATCTGAAATACCCCTCTCTGCCTTCCATCAGCATGGCTGATGCTATCCTCCAAGTGAGTCATTGCGCTTTCTCGAGCTAATATTCTCAGCTCACATGAGGTAGAAAGACTACAATGAATCCATCGCTAGATCAGCTTCCAAGAAAGTCAGTTGACTTTATCGGGTGAGACAATTTTTCTCTCCGGAATTTATCTCGGATATCTATAAGTCTACTATTCATCCATGCTTAGAATATTGCTGCCATATACGGTTCGGTGTCCCTGTTAATTTCCTGGTGCTCCTTGATAAGGTCAAATGAAGAATCAGCAATATTATTGTTCCTGATCTTGCGGCTTGGCTCACAGTCACTTGCCCATCAGCATAAGGCTGCCTATCTGTGCCTTTTTTTAATAAATACTTTCATGGTAATTGTTCAGATGAAATGTTCGCTTTGGTACGTAGACTGTAGAAATTTAATCGGAAAACTAGATCACATCAATTTACATATGAGCTAGCTAGATGTAGCCGTAATTTCTGTGGTAACAGTTTTTTTATTCTGCACTTCTCGCTTGTGGAACCTCCTCTCGCATGGTTTCCAACTAACTTTAATAATCAAAAAATTAAATGCCATATCAATCGCCATCTACTGTCCTCCTGAATGCTCATTACTAATGATTCTGTCCCTAATTCCCCAACAGTCTGTAACCCCTTGCGTGATAGTGGCTGCACTGCCTTGCATGGGGTAATACGAATGAAAAAAATAGATATTTAAAAAATTGTAACATCAAACAATTATGCTACCTTGGTTTCAACCTCTAGGTATCTTCAGGCTATATAGGCTAAACAATTTCCTAACACATTACTATTCATATATGAACGCACAACATGAAGTGTAGTAGAAGGGGAGGAGTAAAGTAAGTGTATTGAAATTATATTGGAGTGGGGGTAAATAAATTATATATACTTTCATCTGGGTTCATACGAATTCAAAAAGTAATTTTGCGTGTGTATACATTCCGACAATATTTTAAACTTTTCATTTAGTAGATTTGTTTGGTCTGTAAATATTATTATAGTTAATTTTTCCTCTTGGCAGTTTGTAGACATAAGAGTGATTGCTGTAATCTTTGGCTCTTCTTAACATTCTCCAATTTGCATTAGGATTTTTGTTATATTTTCTTTTAACTTCCTCACGTGGCTGGCTAGTTTGATACAATTGCTAAGTTTTTCTAGTATAATTACATCTGGCATAAATTACAAGTCATCATTCTTATGAAAGGCCGCATCAAGGCTATTCTCAAAGATGAGATCTCTTTTATTAAATGATATTTTAATGCACCACATATATTTTGGATTGAACATACTTTCAGGTACGTAATACACTGGAGGGATTTTATTTTTAGGAAGTTTTCAAGCCTACCTCTGTTTATTAAGGCCATTGTATTCATTAATTTCACAATGTTTAACTCTTTAAATGTTTTGCCGAACACACATTTTTATTAAGATACCCACGTTTTTTTTTCCGTAAATCTAGAAAAAAATTCAAACTAACAATTATTAAGTCTTCATTAATTTCCGGCATCTAAATGTATTTCTTTTCTTTCAGATAGTAAATTGTTCCTAATTACCAGGCGCAAAAACATTCATTGACAAATATAAATACAGAGATAAAAGTTAGGCAACTTACTCGTTAACATACTTGATGAAGAGATTGGTGACATTTTCAAAATGAAATGGATTCACAAACCGGTTATCATCTCTCCTTATAAAATAATAAAAAAAAAATAATGCAAAATATTTTAGTAAAAATTAAATGATAATTTTAATAATGAGTAAATAATTAAGGAACTTACAGAAGTTTTATAAAAATGTGTAAATATACACATCAATAAGTAAAATAATCATTTAGTGTACGTAGACACTGAGGATAATATACGTATCGGACGAATGGGCACCTCGAGGACGTGTAATGGGTAGCAAGCTTGTCTCGCGAGAAGAATTACAACTGAGTAGTGAGTTCCATCCTCATTGGATGCTCCATACATTCGGCCATGTGCCACATCTAAGCTATGCTTAGAAAATCACTACCTATTGGACGAGCAGCCACCACGTACGCCAGGCTGACTTGGTGAGTCAAAGATAACAGAAATCTTACTACGCTCAACAAAATTGCCGTCTATAGAGCATGCGTCGTCAGTGTGTTGCTCTACGGTAGAAAGACTCCCTCTTCTTCAGACAAGGGCGACGATATAGCGCATTTCACCTTCGCTGCCCGGGACAAATTCTGGGCATCAATTGTTCCGTCTGGTTCGTTGTAGGTCTCCTCCGTGTCAAGTTACCCTACCTCTACGTCCAACTCCAACAGAGCAGGCTCCGCTGGGTTGGACATTTACACCGTATGCTGGATGGGGGAAATCTGAATGTCCTTCGGTACGGAGAACTAGCAACTGCCAAGTGGACAACCGCCTCTTCGCTCCAAGGTCGTCTTCCAAAGCGACACTAGTCGAGTGGTTGGGCGACGCGATTTTCACCGAGGTCTGGAGCGGAAAAATGTAGGCTTGCCAACGAGGAGAAGAGTGCTTGACGGGAAAGATAACAACACGGCGAAATCGGGGGAGAATGTCTTCACATAGATTCACTGCAATCGAGAGGGTCAAACCTGTGTGGAACTGTGTTACCAAAACAGACGCCGCGCCGTCATCAACCGCTGAGGTAAAACACTTTGGGCTCAAATACATGGTATCTCAAAATGTAGGGATTCAACACATAGGTAAAATAATTAATTGATTAAAAATAGCATAAAATTAAACAATTTATGCTAAGAACGTATGAGGAAATTCAAGCCAAATCACGCCAAAATGTTACAATTAAAAGGATGTACAAAACGAACGCATAAATTTCGAATTAACTTCCCTTTTCCTATAGTGATTTTCCAAGCGCAGCTTGGATGTGGCACAAGGTCGAAAGTAAGGGGCACCCAGTGAGGATTGAACTTACTACTCAGTCGTAATTGTATATTGTGAGAGAAGGTTGCTAACCTTTACACCAACTTGAGGTTTCCGCCGTGCCCTATATTTATATACAACATCGTGTCCTATGAATGAAATTTAGTTAAATATGGCAAAGAGCAACAAAAAACACATACATATCTACAATAAAGGAAATTTCTTGAATTTGGAGAAATAATCTAAATAACAAGGGCCTTTATAATCTCACATATCTAAATATACATAAAAAGAAGAAATGTGGATACTTCGTAGTAAATATTTATCTATCTATCTATCTATCTATCTATCTATCTATCTATCTAAATATGTTCTTTATCTATCTATCTATCTATCTATCTTCTTTATCTATCTATCTATCTATCTATATAAATCTGTTCTTTATCTATCTATCTATCTAAATCTGTTCTTTATCTTATCTATCTATCTATCTATCTAAATCTGTTCTTTATCTTATCTATCTATCTATCTATCTTCTTTATCTATCTATCTATCTTCTTTATCTATCTATCTATCTATCTATCTATCTATATAAATCTGTTCTTTATCTATCTATCTATCTAAATCTGTTCTTTATCTTATCTATCTATCTAAATCTGTTCTTTATCTTATCTATCTATCTAAATCTGTTCTTTATCTATCTATCTATCTATCTAAATCTGTTCTTTATCTATCTATCTATCTAAATCTGTTCTTTATCTAGCTATCTATCTAAATCTGTTCTTTATCTATCTATCTATCTATCTATGTTCTTTATCTATCTATCTATCTAAATCTGTTCTTTATCTATCTGTCTATCTAAATCTGTACTTTATCTATCTATCTATCTATCTAAATCTTTTCTTTATCTATCTATCTATCTATCTATCTATCTAAATCTGTACTTTATCTATCTATCTATCTATCTAAATCTTTTCTTTATCTATCTATCTAAATCTTTTCTTTATCTATCTATCTATCTAAATCTTTTCTTTATCTATCTATCTATCTATCTATCTATCAATCTAAATCTGTACTTTATCTATCTATCTATCTATCTATCTATCAATCTAAATCTGTACTTTATCTATCTATCTATCTATCTATCTATCTATCTAAATCTCTTCTTTATCTATCTATCTAAATCGCTTCTTTATCTATCTATCTAAATCTCTTCTTTATCTATATATCTATCTATCTCAATCTGTTCTTTATCTATCTATCTATCTATCTAAATCTGTTCTTTATCTATCTATCTATCTAAATCTGTTCTTTATCTATCTATCTATCTAAATCTGTTCTTTATCTATCTATCTATCTATCTATCTCTGTTCTTCCTTTATCTATGTATGTATGTATGTCAATTTGTTCTTCCTTTATCTATCTATCTATCTATCTATCTATCTATCTATCTATCTATCTATCTATCTATCCCGTTTTTTATATACCAGATACGTTTCGCATTTCTCCTTTCTTGGCAGATCTTCTAATATTACAATCCGGGATACTTAAATAATTGTGATAAATAAATAAACAAACAGAAAAAAGGGAACTATATATAATCCACCAGAGAAGCACCCAAACACATAAAAAGAATAACACTGAAAATTTTAAAAGCTTGGCTTTCTTCTTATCATCCGTACACGCAGTTATAACCGCGTAAATATCATATATAAATATATATATATACACACACATAT
This sequence comes from Acanthosepion esculentum, assembly GCA_964036315.1. NCBI lineage: Eukaryota > Metazoa > Mollusca > Cephalopoda > Sepiida > Sepiidae > Acanthosepion > Acanthosepion esculentum. The sequence continues at coordinate 38,746,946 of OZ038477.1, forward strand.
ATATACATATAAATGCATACATATATATATACATATATGTATATGTATATATATACGAATGTAATTAAAGACATTTTTAGGTTTAACATTCATTTTATAAATACCAGTATTTAAGTAAATGCTCTGTTTGTAATAAACAGTATTAAATAACATTTACAGGCCTGAATGTCCGAGAAATCTTCCTAGAAAATATTCGTCCTTCGACAGGATTCGAACCTGTATCCTACTGGGAACCGTCATATAGCCTGACGTGTCTTACCGCTCGGCCACAAAGGATCGTTCGGTTGGCCAGGTCGAATTTACTTCTGATAAACTGCAATCTTCCATGAATCTCTCACGTACATTCATAATTGCTCATGGCGTATCAAATGTAAACAAATGACGTCACATTTATAAGCATTAAATTCACTCGTGTCTGTTTGATGTGGTTGAAGTTGAAAGAAACCTTTCTTGCAATATTTATGTAATCGTTTCATTATTCAGTATACACTGTTATATATCTCACTTTACTTTAAACGCATGTATGGAAAATAATACAGTTAACGTAAGTTTTGAAAAAGTAACAACAAAAGTAGATTAAAAATGACGTGTTAGATAATTAATTCACAGATCCACACACACACACATATATATATATATATGTATTGATTTTATTTGGTTAGCAGTATTTTGTTTATAGATATTTGGGTAAAGTCTCAGGGGTGTTATCTGTTAAGGAATCTTAAAATGCATTTTCAGTTCTTTCCTTGGTTTCTGGTAGATGTTTCAGTACAAATTGTACAATATATTTCTAGTATTTTTAGCCATTATCTTGCATTACATGGTATATTTATTTGTGCGTGTGTGTATATCTGTAAAATAATATATATATATATATATATATATATATATATATATATATATACATATACTCGACTCTCCCACCGAATTCGACGTATGAGGGACTAGCAGATCAGTTTCTGGGAACCGACAGCCCGACACCAACACATATGATTTGATTATAGTGGTGAAGGTTTGTGCAGAACCATCCACACTTTTTGGAGAGCCGAACACAGAAAATTGGTGCACTACGTGCCACAAGGTCCCGAAACGAACCGCCGTAGGTTTTGAATTCAGAGTTGTGCTTCTCATTGACCAGTTGCCATCCAAGGCTATAGTACCCAGTCTGTCCTGCTATTTACCCATAGCTGGAGGGAGAAGAGGAGGATTCATACCTTCACCAAAGGCATAAACACGTAAGTGAATGCAATGGATTCGAGTGGAATTCGAACTTGGCTCTCCGATTCCTCAATTTCAAACCGCTATACATTACTCCATGCACACACACACACACACACACACACACACACACACACACACATATATATATATATATAAATATTTTTTTTTTCTGACGCATAAAATAGGGTGTCGTACTATACGCAGGTAGTCTTTGAAGAATTTAAACTCATATATTTTCGGTGGCCGCTTGCACTATGCACAGGAAAAACATTTCCGACGATGTTAAAATTCATGTAAAAAATAATCTGTGTTTTCACTATAGAAGAAGGAAGCTTATACACGATTATTTACGGCATCTATGATTAAAAGTACAATTTGATCAATATTCTTGAAGCGTGAACATATATATATACGCACACACACACATATATATTATTTACGGAAATATTTATATATATATATATAGTTTTATTTACAGAAATATATATATATATATTTATATATATATATATATATATACATATATATATATAAAGAAGTATACTCTAATGTGTGCTATATTTATGGGATAATGTGTTCAATATCATAGATAGAGCGTATGTCAATATAAAAATGAACATTGAAGTCAACACTCAGAGGCGTCAGTCAGTTTCATGCTAGAGGCAATCATCAGGCCATATATATATCAGGTTTATATATATACATACATATATATATATATATATATATATGTGTGTGTGTGTATTCATATATATATATAGATTAAAATAAACTCAAAAAAAATTCTAGCTATTAAATGAACATTAAAGTCAACACAGAAGCGACAGGCTGTTTCATGCTAGACGCAGTAGTCAGGCCATATATATATATATATATATATATATATATATATATATATATATATCAATTTTATATATATACATACATATATATATTATATATATGTGTGTCTGCGTGTGTGTGTGTATTCATACATATATAGAATAAAATAAAATCAAAAGAATTCTAGCTATTAAATGAACATTAAAGTCAACACAGAAGCGACAGGCTGTTTCATGCTAGACGCAGTAGTCAGGCCATATATATATATATATATATATATATATATATATATATATATATATATATATATATCAGGTTTATATATATACATATATATATATATATATATATATATATTATATATGTCTGTGTGCGTGTGTGTGTGTATTCATACATATATAGAATAAAATAAAATAAAAAAAGATTCTAGCTATTAACTGTTTAATTTAAATTATCCACATATATTCATATAAGTGTAAAATATCTGTAAGGGCGCGATAAATAAAGACAAACGGAAAACTTATCTTAGCTGACAAGTTTCGGCCTCTGACGGACTTTAGCAAGATATATTTTCCTGTTGTCTTTATTCGTATTCATGTATACACATACAAGGAAAATATTAATGTACTCATAGTTTTACACTTATAGCCACTAGTAATGTTGCAGTAAATTTGCATTTGAATTTTATCGAACAATATTAGAAAATTAATACAGACGACGCAACAGAGACACTTGAAATAAAAACTTATATAATTATGTAAACTTTAGAAACGAGGCAATTCTCGGTATAAAAATACACGTACCTTTCATCAAAACTGCCGACCACCATAGAAAATCCTATGATGAGCGCCAAAGCTCCATACAGGAACAAAGTCTTCATGCCCTTAGCCTTTTTGGTTTTTTTCTTTAACGAACGATAACGAGTTGCCTGATCAGTAGCGCTTTGCTTACTGTCGAATTCATCAACACTTTATATACTCCCCAACTCATATCACATGATCACGGTGAGAAAAACAAGGTGTGTTACCAGAATAACAAGCCATGCATTTAGTTCCGGGTGTATTTGTATAATGGCTGTGGTTGTGCGTGATTGTCGATTGTTTTGTGCGTGTAAGTGGCTGTATCTGTGTGCTTATATTCAAACTTGAGTCTGTTGGATTTGTGTGTCTGTATTTATTTCAGTGAATATATTTTGTTTGACCTTAAATTTAGACTCAGACGGAAATGTCTCGTGATTCCTTACGTAACAGGTCGATATTTGATCTCTTGCATAATTTATACATTTAGACACTGATTTTTAATGATATACTCTTTCTTTGTTACCGTATGTTTCTCCGATATCCCATATGGTCTTGTGCATTACTACTATAAACTTCGTTAATATCTTTATGTACGTGAAATTTGAGTGTATATATTTGTGTGTTCATACATTAAAGAGGGTTTATAAATGTAAATAATTTATATAATTAGTTTGCAAAGGACATTTGACAATGTATTTTTAAACAGTCTTCCGATAACTATCGACAGTTTCTCGCGCCAAGTATAAATAAATCGATTAATTATATAACCAATTTATAGATTAGTATTATTATTGTGTGTGGCACCATCTTGCCGGAGATTATTTAAAAGTGGCTAATTACCATATCCCCACTGGGCTCTGTGAGTAAAAAGGCCAATATAGGAGAGTTATCTCTGCTTATTTGGGAAATTTCATTTTGATGGAGAGGGGTTTGAGGATATGTGCAGCTCCACACAAATTAATCTTTTGTAGCTTTGAGATGCAGATGTGTTCAGGAACATTACTCACATGATTATAGGCACCCTTCTTTATCATACACAACGCCCCCCTATCACAACAGCGATAATCGTAGTTTTAAGTTTCCAAATATTTGTTACTTTCATGGTCCTTATAATTTAACAATTTTCTATTTCTTATTAGAAACATTGTAATCCTGTGGGCAAGTCATATCAATTAGCAATTACTACTACTACTACTGCTGCTACTACTACTGCTGCTACTACTACTACTACTAATAATAATAATATTTCCACTCAGTTTCTGGTGTATACTCATTTCTTTCCGGGTTCTGACCAGAGACCTAAGGTCAGAAATGGCATCATGACATTTTCCACTAACAGTTTTTGAATAAAATAAATTGCACACATATTACATACACAAAGCAGCTCGTAAGGTGTGGGCTGTACCTGTGGGTAGAATGTTTTTGTATATCTTTAAGGCTACCAGGTATTCCTTCAATGAGTGTATTGGAATCTTTTCTAATCAATCCGAGGGCTCCAACTACAACTGGAATTGTTAATGTGCTCACACGCCACATTTTAGAGATTTAGATTTCGAGGTACTTGTATTTTGAAAATTTTCAAATATATATTGCAGTCTGCATGGACTGCCATGTCATAAAGGAGGCATATTTTAATCATAATATCAAGGCGATTAGCTTTGATTTTTATGTCTGTGTATTGTAAAGTCCCATAAACTTGTTACAGTTCCTATCTCCGTAACATAGTAGTCTGGGTGGTGTTCATGCCTTATTATCATTATTATTATTATTATTATTATTATTATTATTATTATTATTATTATTATTATTATTATTTACTTTGATGTCTCTTGTATACTCATCTCTTCCTAAGATCAAAGATGGCTTAGTGACATCTTCCCCTGAATATTTTTGGAAGAAAATTATATCAATAACAAAAATAAAATAAAATAAAACGAACCTAAGATTACGCCCCCTTTTACATGGATAAAGCACATCTAATGTGTAAGCTGTACTTGTGAGTACAATGATTTTGTATATTTTTAAGACGTGGTCTACCAGGAATCCCTTCAATTAGTCTATCGGAACCTTTTCCAATCAATCCGAATGTTCCAACTACAACTAGAACTATTTGTGTCCTCATGTGTCACATTTTTGAGACTTCCACTTCAAGATCCCTGTATTTTAATAGTTATTTAAGATCTTCAAAGATATTATTATTATTTCCTTTGATTTCTGTTGTATACACATTTAATTCCGGGTCACAACCAGAGACCTAAGGTCAGAAATGGCTTCACGACATTTTCTACGGATCATTTTTTGCAAAATTGTTTTTTGAAGATCTTCAGAGATACGTTACAATATGCAGGGATTGCCAGGTCATTAAGGAAGGATATTCTGTTTTGTGATCGTTGATGTCTGGATAAATAGCTTTAGTCTTCTTTCAGTGAGTATTGCAAACTCCCATAAAATTGTTACAGGTCCTACCTTTGTAACCGGGTCTGTGTGATGTTCGTACCAGTTTTTTTTTCAGTTTCCTTTCCGTTAATATTACATATTTTTCAGTCCAGATATTGGCCCACTCTGTCATACCGAATTTATATTTAGTGGGGGTTAACACCGTGCAGCTGATGCAAAATGGTCAATTGTTTCTGGATATTTGTCCCAGGAACTGCATTTCGGATGAACATATATTTCAGTATGATGTGCTAGGTAATTTCTAGTTAGCAAGCATTGATACTGTGCAGCAAGAAGAAAAACCTTCGGTTTCCGCTTTTAACCCTGCAATACGTAAACACTGATGGTTACAGATGTTTTTCTACATCAACTTGTTTGGTACGGGTAGATTATTGATCATGAAGCGGCTTATCAAGTCATTGTTTCTGCATTTGGTACATAGCATTTGCTTTCTTTTTTTAGGTGTTTTGCCGTTGTAGTAGTTGTATTATAGTTTATTTAAACTTCTTCACCCACTTGAAATTCCCTTTTGAATTTGGTGTCTTCTTTGGTGTCTTCTGAATAAATTTTGGTGTCTTTTTTGGTGTCTTCTGAATAAATTTTGGTGTCTTCTTTGGTGTCTTCTGAATAAATTTTGGTGTCGTCTTTGGTGTCTTCTGAATACATTTTCTTATTTCCTTCATGTTCTTTGACACAAATCGGCATCCAATCTTCTGTATTTTTTCCGGTATCTTTGAATACATAATGTGGTTTTGTAAAACAGTTGTATTTCAACTTCCCACTGCAAAAAAAAAATAATTACATAGATAAAACCTCTCGTAAAGTGTGGGCTGTACTTGTCAAAACAATTTTTTGTATCTCTTTGAGGCATGGACTTCCAGGTATTCCTTCAATCAGCCTACTGGAATCTTTTCCAACCAGTCCAAGGGCTCCAACTACAACAGGGATTGTTGATGTTCCCATGTGCCACATTTTTGAGATTTCTATTTCAAGGTCCTTGTTTTTGACAGCTTTTCGAATATCTTCAAAGATACATTACAGTCTGCAGGGACTGCCATATCAATAAGGAGGCACTTATTTTATTATTATTATTATTATTATTATTATTATTAGCACTTTCGTTTGTAACCTATAGGGTGAAAAAGAAATGAATAAACCAGAAAAAATACAATTTAGATATATGTATTTCCCTTCCAAATACCGGACATAAAGATACTTAAGCAAGATTTTTCAGAATATTCAAGACAAATACCAATTAAATACCAATTATCCACTAGTACCATCATAGGTGTGCTCTTGCACCATACTAAGTTTAGCAAATAACAATATTGATATCAAATATAAAATTCTGACCTCCAAGTTATACATATGTAAAAACTGCCCGCATATCAGGAAGCCTTATTCACGTGTTACCTTGATGATTTCAAACAAGTGTTGAGGCGTGAATCATTGGTCATTATGCAATCTGTTCTATACCGTTAAGACAGGGTAATATTGCCCAGAAATTGAATAACTATTTCACTGATGATTTATGCCTCTTGCTCAATCCGTTGCTATAAGGATTCTCAGCAGTGGTTTTATTTACAAGAGTATATAAATCTTATATTAACAAATTACCGGGAAAATAATTGAAAATACGCTTTTAAGTAGGTGCCCGAGGGGGTCGTCAGTGATGTTTTGACTTGGGTCATCAAGGAGTTTCGGGTCTTTCAACATCATACTCCCCATCACCAAATCGAGCCAATCAGGGGAGATCAAACCCGGATCCCCCCTCACAGTGAAACGCTAACAACTACTCTGGCCTTTTTACAGAATTAGACGAAGAAAGACCACGTATTCCGCACATCCGATTGGCTGTTTGTACAACCAATCAGCTGCGCGAACTATCTTTTAAATGGCCCACAGTGGGGACTGGCTTCTTTTCTTTTGGTGGATAGTAGTTCCAATGGATAACCGAGGAGGTAATCTTAATATTCCTAAGTTTAATCCCTTCCCTAAGTATTGTATCGTTTAAATATTTGCCGTTTGTATTTTATTTGTGCATTTTTGTGGGGGGGACTTAAACTCAACCCTACTATCACATATAGCTTAACAAAATAAGCTATACATTTTTTTATATACTAAGCTTTTGTCATATTAATCTTGGCACATAGTACAAAAACCAACGCAATATCCAACGAGCATTTAGTATCCGCCAGTTTTAACGACTATTTTACTTTTTCTTCTTTCTGTCATTTCCCTTCAGGACGGTGGCGATCATGTCTCTCCACAATTTCCTGACATATGTCGCTCTTTTTCTTTTTATTATCTCTTCTAAACTCTGTTCTGCAATCCATTTACTCGAGCTCGATAGGTAGGTTATGTTTTGTTTACCCCTATTCCTCATGCCTCGTGAGTTTTAAATTTTCCTAGCTCTCTTTCCTCATTATGTGTCAACCAGATCCGGTTAAGGACATGAGACTAGTAAAAGTTTTATTGGACTTTACAATACCCACAAACAAAATAACCAAAGCTTATCGCCTCGAAATAATTATTTTAAATAATCATTTAAAGCGTCCCTTTCTCTCTCTCTTTCTCTCTCTCTCTCTCTCACACACACACACACACATCTATCTATCTATCTATCTATCTATCTATCTATCTATCTATATATATATATATAAGATTTAAGAAGCAGCAGATATTTTTATATATAGTACTCAGTATTAAAAATATTAAAATAATGTTAAAAATAGATCATTAATAACATTATTGTTGTGGTAGGATCCACCTAATTTGCATAGTGGAGTACCGACGATATAAATATGGTTGGTACCGGGAAGACAGGGAAGCGAATCAAGAGATCCAACTAGAGACTCTGCCCGACTGCGACTTAGTAAACACATTCTCCAGGAACGGTCTTCCCAGGAATATACAAAAGACTATATGTAAATATTGTGTACACTTTCTTGTTTAAATACATTTTGTTCTAAGTACATTTTGTGTTGGAGTATTATTCCATGCATTAGTCAAGTTTCAACAATTATGTAAAAAGATTACTTAACTTTTAAAACCAGAACCCGTGAAGAAGGTAAATTTTACCAAGAAACTTCGAAGTCGGGAAAAAATTGATATTTAAAAGTGAAGTAATATATATATATATATATATATATATATATATATGCTTATTTCCTTTCTCCTGATTATTTTCATATTATTATTTTATTATTATGAATACAAATTCATAAAAATGAGAGACCTCAACTCATTTTATTATATAAAATGATGTCGATTGGGATTATATATGCCTGCTTTCAAATATGTTATCTCTCTCTCTCTCTCTCTCTCTATATATATATATATATATATATATATATATATATATATATATATACATATACATATATATATGAGGATATAGATCTACATTATTTATATTCAATCAAATTCTCGCCAACTATCTATACGTTTAGTACATCAGATGTATTGCATGGATTTAGGAAGAGGTAGAAGGGTGTGAGGATGATGAGGATAAGAACGATAGATAACGATTGACCCTTGAGTTGAAGAGGTCAAGATTGCAGTGTTGTTTGATGCATAAACACAGGAGTTGGCTTACCAATGTAGGAAAAAAACCTATTTGAGTGGTACTTTCTCTGTAGTATGACACATGGTCATAAAAGTGGAGATCATTGGGAACCTTTGTCTCGTTCCATTAGCGAATTAGTAGAAAACACTGTATTGCTAAATTTATTAAGAGGTCGGTGAGCGTCTATGAATGTTAATGTAAATATTTTATTTAATTATATCTTTTCACTTTTCTCAATTTATTTATTTCCCTTCTACTATATTTTCCCGCTTTTTTTTCTTACCTTGATACTCGCCCAGAACATTCAGCAACATGACAGAGGTCTGACTTTCACAAACACAAACGAACATTCAGTGTTTGGCAGTTTCTTTCAAGCATGGTAGTTCTTTCCACTGCTGCTATGGTTGATTTTTAATTAGGTTATATCAAATGATATATCAGATCGATGACGATACATGGTGTTGATTATTTTGCTTTGGTTGCTTAGATATTTTACTATTTAGTATCTGCACCTGGTTATTCTATTATTTTATATATCTTCTTTATCGGAAACTTTATTTTTATCCCTTGAAACATCAGCGGAACAAGCGCAATTACTGTTTTTACTCCAGTATAAATGCGGAAATAATGCAACTTGTTCTGAGAAATGCATTAATTTTATATTGAGAGAAGGAACTGCGAACAAAGGAAAAATACAGTTGTAATTTAAAAAAAAAAAAACTTTGTTTCAGGAATGGTAATATTCAAAATAGATTTCGAGGAAGGCCCCTCCAAATTTATCAATAACAATCACTTGAGGAACATTATGGAATAAAAAATATTATACTTTATGCAATTTCCCTCAGTCTTCGATTTCTTTTTATGAGAGTTTTATTTAGTTTGGTTTGTTTTACGGCATATCAGCATTTCTCCAGATTATTTCACGCTGAAGTTTGTCGTTTTGAAAAGCTAAAGAATCAAAGAATGAAGACAAGTTCAATTTACACATCGTTAAAAAAAAAGGTGGACATAGGTACAGATTGCACGCTAGTTAAGAGGTAGAAATTCTGATTTAGACATAGGTTCGGATTCCATAAACATCAAAATATTAGGCACACGTCAATACTGCTCGAAAAGGGAAAAAGATAAAGAAAGTCTGGTTTGATCAAAAATCAGAAATGCAGATATAAGTTTGGCTGGAACAAGAAATAAAACGCTACATATACGACCAAAATTTGGCATCTTGAGGCTTGTCTTACTAGAACAATTAGGAATGATTAGTGAGTTCGATCCTCACTGTGTGTCTTCTACCTTCGGCTTTGTGCCACATCTAAGAAAATCATTATACGACCGGATTGTATGGAAGACAAAAGTTAGACACAATTATGATTTTCACTAGAGACAATTTAAAAATAGGTTCGCTTTTTATCAGTGTCTAAAAGATAGACACAAATCTGGATTGCACAAGGGTCAAAAGAGATCGGCATAAGTTAGATTTACGCATAATAAAAAAGATAGATATAGGTTGATCTGAACAATAGACAAAAAGGTCAATATAGGTCCACTTCGAACGAGAATCAAAATGGTAGATAAATACCCAGATTACACGAGACACAATGTTTATATATAAATCCGGTTTACACGAGTTAAATGTCATATTTCTTTCATTCGTGTTTTAATGAAACCGTATCGTTCTTGTACTATTTCCGATTTAATTCTAACTCGCGCTTTCTTCGTGAGAATTTCAATGTGAATATTTGTAAAGTGACTCATTAGGTTGATTGTTCGATAGAGTTCACATAACTTTGTATCTGGCTTTTTAGTCATCGCCTAAAAATTGCTTAGGTCTTCTGATAGATCACCAATCTCGTATATTTCATTTATTATGTCTGTAAGTTTGTCAATACTTAAACAATCTAAGGCTACCAACACCTTTATTAAAATTCCATCTGGTCCTGTTGCTTTGTTCATTTTGGCCATTATTTCGCTTCAGATTGTAATATTTTTGGTCCTTTGATATTTATGTGTATTGCCAATTGTCGTCTGTCGTCGGGGAACAGTTCTTCGATTTATTCGTTCAACCTTTGAATTATTTATTTATTATCAGTGTTCCGTCCTTGATGGCAATGTATTTTATCCTGTGAATTATCTTATTCTTTCATGAATATCAATTTTATCTGCTATACGAATTCTTCATATTTCCGCACAAGTTTTGTTGAGTTATTCCTATTTTGTCCTGCCTGCCGTTGTTCGTATCTTCTTTCTGTAATGTCCTACATTCTGTGCCGTACTTTGGCATTTTTGCCATCCCTTTTCATCGTGTCGTGTATTTAATCTTTCATCCATTCCTTTTTTGTTAGGCAGTATTCTTTGGGATAATTTCATTTGCTAATGTTACTAAAGCTTCTCTTAATGTGTCGAACTTTGAAATTCCTTCTCACTTAGTTTATGTGCTTTTAACGCTGTCCATATGTTTCCCCTTCAACTTTTCCTCATTCAGGAGTTTGTCGTATTGCCATCTGGGTGCTGCCTTGGACATCTTCATTGTCTACGATTTCATTCTAAGTTTACACATGCCTGGAAGGTGGTCGCTTCCACAATCGGCACCTGGAGATGTTTTTCAAATTAAACATGCATTCTTGAATAACTTATTGATCTTTATGTAGTTTCTGGGTTTCTCGATGTCCATATACATCTTCAGTGTTCTTGAAACTAGGTATTGTTTCCTACCTGTTTACCATCAGATACATTTTTCTGCGCGTTCGTTATGTGTTCCTAGTATGAATTTGCAAACTGTTCCCCTATCTCTCACATTATCTACTTTGGCATTCATGTCTCACATGATGATTGCACTTTCCTGTGATTTGAGACATAGTATTGTTTGGCGTACAGTAAAAAATTTCAATTTCTTTGTCCGTATGTTGCACTACCTGTGGATATATGGATATATTAAAAGACTTCCATTTCCTTTTAGCTATAAGAATTCTATCAGATAGTTGATAGCATTCTAGTAAACATTATTCCTGTTTTCGTCTAATATAAATCCTACTACGTTCTCATGTTTCTCTTCGCTCCATATATGAGCCCATGTTTGTCCCTTACGAAACCCCCATTGTTTGCCCACCTCGTTTTGTATACGCCTAAAATAATAGCATTGAACCTATTCCTTTCCTGCTTTATATTCTCTAGCTGGCCACATTAGCGGGGGACAGATCAATTCCGAGGACTTTGACCCATTTATGCCGTTGTTATTTAACAGTTTTGCTAACAGTATGTAGGTGATAATCAGGTGACACCTGTTGCATATGTCCCAGCGTATTAGGCGAGGAATTTATTCCAATAGATTCACGCTGTTATCTTCTATAATATTGTCGAGCGTTATGAATGTTCTTGGGATTGATAGTGAAGCGGATTACCCTTACTCACTCCACGGTGATTTTATTGAGACATCATCTCTAGTAAGCTAGCTACTAACTCATCAAGAGTTCTTTCGTTCTTTGATAAGTCTTATTTTTCATCCTACAGGGTTGCTAAACGCAGCACTCACAATCAATTATTCTCATACAATACCCCTTTCGTCTTAATGGCGATAAAGCCAGTAAGATGCAAGGGTTTTTGTGTGAGAATGTGAGAGAAAACACTAATAAGGAGAGAGAACAATTAAATCAAGAAATTTATTTTAATTTTTGAAGATCAAAGCGGGAAGCAAGAAGTCGAAGGATAGTTAAAAAAAAAGAAGTGCGATATTGTGCCAATGTACTACTGCGCATAAATTCATATAATCTAGGTACCGTAGAGGAAAGATCGTTAGAACAATTGTCATGAAAGTATAAATAAGGTAACCCCATGAAAGCTGCATTACATTGGCGGGAAAGTGACTGATGCCAAAATGCTAAGGCAGGTCAAATATCATTGCAGATTCTTTGAATTTTATTAACAATCTTTAAATATATTACCGGAAAGCCAGGCCACACGTGGAAGCATTATGGTACACTTATATATATATATATATATATATATATATATATATATATATATATATATATATATATATATATATATATATATATATATATATATATATATATATATATATAAGTTTCAAGTTAGTTAAAGTTCAAAACAATATCATTTAAAATAACTTGAAACCTTGACTTTCTCGAATTAATAGTGAGGGGAGAACAAATATCCTTATTATTCAGATTCGAAGAGTAAAACGATTTAATGGCTGATATCAGAATATTGTATTTAAAAATATAATTTTATTTTCTATCCATACTTTGTTCCTGCCATGGTGTAGTGGGTTGGCTGAGGTAGGAGAACACTGACAAAAGAAACTGAAATAAAATACCCTTCCAAAAGGTGAGATGATCCTCGCTCGCGGAGGCGTCTCAGTTAACAGTTTATGCTGGGATTCCTCGAGTTAACAGTTTATGCTGGGATTAAAAATGATTATATTCAGCAGGATGGAAAGTTATATCTGCCAACAACAGCTCCTGCTTAAGAAAGTCCGCCAATTAATTATTATTATTATTATTATTATTATGATTATTATTATTTCCTTTGATTTCTGGCGTGTACACGTTTCTTTCCAGGACCCGCCCAGGTTAGAAATGGCATCATGACACTTTCCATTGTCAAAAAATAAATAAATAAAAATAAAAAATAAAAATATTTTACATAGATAAAGCCCTCCGTAAAGTGTGAGCTGTACTTATGGGAACATTTTTTGTATTTCTTTGAGGCATGGGCTTCTAGGAATCTCTTCAATTAGTCTACTGCGATCTCTTCCAACCAATCCTAGGGCTCCTACTACAACAGGGATTGTTGATGTGCCACATTTTTGAGATTTCTATTTCAAGGTCCTTGTATTTCGACAGTTTTTGAATATCTTCACAGGTACATTGCAGTCTGCAGGGACTGCCATATCAATAAGGAGGCACTTATTTTGTTTGTGGTCTTTAATAACAATGTCTATGCGGTTGGATTTGATTGTTCTGTCAGTGTGTATTGTGTAGTCCCATAGAATTGTAACAGGTCCTATATCCATAACCGGGTCTGAGTGGTGTTCAGAACAGTTTATTATTATTATTATTATTATTATTATTATTATTATTATTATTAATATTATTATATTCATTTAGTCTACTTTCTTGGTAAGTTCTATCCTAACAGTTTCTTTTCGCGCACGCACTACTGAACTACGGGACTCTTTTCTGGTTTCTGACATCTCTGCCAATTACAACCTTCAGGAATTTAATTTCAACGCCACTTTCCATCTTCTGGAATCCGTTCTTTTATTCTTTTATCTCCTCGCTAAAGCATTCTCATTCACTTTAACCCTCAATAAACTCACGCGTGTTAGTGACATTATCGGTTTTTTTGGAGCGAAATGAATGAAAAACAGAAGAGAAGTTTTTACTCTGAAGAAGTCGCTGTGAAGGATGAAACGCGTTTTTTTTCATTCAATTACCTAGAGTTTATATATCATATTTCTCTAATAAGGGATTCTGAAATCAGTAATTAGGTATAATAAGCGTTCATTAGGCGTTAATGCTATACAAATACGACGTAGACGACAAGTTAAAAAATGTCTATGAGAATGACAATGTACACTAATGCAAATACAGACACTTATGGAGGGAAAAGTTGATAGCTAGTAGAAAATGTTTTAGTGCAACATGATATAAGAGTACAAGTATGCATTCACCGCGCTATGAGGGAGACCGGCGTGCTTTTTGCGGCAACCGAGAACTAAATAAAAGATTAATTTGTCTTCTTGCCAACAATCGATAACAATGCTAATGAGCTGAACTGTCCCATTTGTCTAAAATCATTACTGCAATTATTTTTCAAAATAATAAAAAAACGTCACTTTCCGCTTGTTTTAAATTTTCTATTTTCGAAGTTTTCTAAGACTTTTATATGTCTTATATGCGAGGAAAAAATGTTGTCTGCCTCATTTCAGAATATAAGAATGAGCGAAAAGGGGAATTTCGACTTGGTGTAATGGTTCACAAGCTTGTCTCGCCAGATCAATTACGACTGAGTAGTGAGTACGATCCTCACTCGGCGCTCTATATTTTCGGCCTTGTGACACAGCTAAACTACGCTTTGTAAATCACTATAAGTATAAGCGACACAAATGTATATTTGAAATCAAAATAAAATATATTTACAGAAGGATCAGCCAGTTATGTGCCATACGTGATACACGCTTAGGCGATCATGTATCTTTCGATACATAACTGACGGGGCATAATTTTTCCTGCAGTAGGTTGCCATTTCTTTCTGCGGTAGACAAGTTGCTATAGAACCTGGTCTTACTTACCCATAGATGGGGGGGAGAAGAAGAGGATTCATACCTTTTCCTAGTGTAATAGCACGTAAGTGAATATAATGGATTCGACTGGAATTTGAACTCGGCTCTCCGATTCCTCAATCCGATCCGCTATACATTACTCCGCATATCTAAAGCTATTCATCATGACGGGATCAGATAAAAGAAAATATAGAACAAGGAATCTATATACAACGTTTCATAACTTCCGTTAGTTCGTCCGTCACACACTCTAAAATAATCGTATATTGACCGATGGAAACCAAATTTTAGGGAGAAGTGCAAACAAAGTACAATTGGTTTTACTAGGATGCGTAAAAAGCGTGAACAAGTGTAATTGATCTCACGAAGTAGGGTTTTTGTCAAAGTATTTTTCCAAACAAATCAGCTTATTCAGATTTCATCGATTGATTTGCAAAATTAAACGAAGCGTACAGTTTGTAAATCCCGACAAAAATGTTAGCGATAACATCAACAATGCTAAATACTGGGAGGATTTGCAAATAAATTCTAGTCTTTAAAAATGAATATAGGATTTAACACCCTGAGAACGTTTCAAACCTGATTTAGCTCAGTCAGTTATGTTATTTATGTGCCATGCGTAATATGCTCTTAGGCGATCATGTATCTTCCGATACATGACTGACGAGGCAGATTTTTTTTCCCGCAGTAGGTTGCCATTTCTTTTTGCGGTAGACCAGTTGCCATCCATAGCTATAGAATGCGGTCTGTCCTGCTATTTACCCATAGCTGGATGGAGAAGAAAAGGATTCATACCTTTCCCAAGGGTATTAGCACGTACATGAACGTAATGGATTCGAATGGAATCCGAACTCGGCTCTACGATTCCTCAATCCGAGCCGCTATCCATTAACTCCACCGTGCCTGATTTAACTACTCACTTTAAATTCGTAGTTACCTGCTTGATAGAGAGAAGCCGATAAAAAGTCAGCTTAATGCAATAATAACGGTAGTGAACTATTAGGTAAACTTATATAGGCTACTAGAATAACTCCGGACTTATACCGGGAACAAACCGCCTGCATACAGGTAGAAAATGAATTCAGTAAATATAAAAAACAGTAAGGGGTCTAAGACAAGGATGCATCTGCTCACCAGACTTATTCAACCTATACAGTTAAAGTGTTCTGAAAGAATTAGAAGTCCTACTTGCATGTTTTATATGCAGTGAAAGTCGTAGCAACACAGGATATGCAGATGACAAATTATGGATAAAGACAGGGTCTTTTACAGAAGTTAGTGAAGGAAAGAGAGAAGAAAGGAGTAAACTTCAATTGTAGGAAGACAGAGTGTATCCTTGTCCGCAAAAGGAACAGAACAACAGCCAAAATAGAAATTGAAGATACTAAAATCAAACAACTTCAAACATTTAAATATCTGGGCAACTTTTTAACTGGGGGCAGAAAGTACGACACTGAAAGGCAAAGATGTATTTGGGATACCGAAACATGATTTTTAAAAGCTGAGCAAGTTATTAAGAAAAGGGAAAACTTCATTAGAAACAAAGAAAAGAGTACTGAACTGTTGTGTCATATCAGTCCTCCTATATGATACTGAATGTTGGGAAACGGAAAATATGACACTGAAATCGGACGGGATAGCGAATGATGCTTTCCAAAAGCTAAGTAAATTATTAAGAAACATGGAAATTTCATTAGAAACGAGGAAAAGTACTGAAGTCCTTCTATATGGCAGTGAGTGCTGGAAAATCTCATCACAGATGAAGACAGTTGAAAATACAGAAATATGGTTCTACAGAGAGATGAGAACGTAAACTGAAAATATGAGCAATGGCGAGGTTTAAAAAAATTGAAATAAAAAGGACACTTAATAATATTTAACAGCAGGAAAAGACAGTTGAGATTTCTAGGGCACATAATAAGGAAATTTGATCCTCACAGGAGAGATTGACGGCAAGAGGGACATAGTAAAATAACGCATAATCTATCTTACGAGCTTGTGTAAATGGCTGTCAAAACAGGGATTAGGAGAGATAGCAAAGGGACATTTTGTAAGAGCTACAAAGTAAGGGAAATTGGGGAGAACAATAATCGCCAACCCCCTGAACGGTGATGGCGTATAGAAGAAGACGATTACTTGTTAAATATTGCCACGGTGAGTTTGAGAATGAACTGAATGAAAAAAAATAACTCGTATCTGTTAATCTGATGATATAGCTTTAATTCAGCAAATTTATTCATTCTGCTTCCATTTTGCGGTCAGTCTTTTAATCAACCAAAAGTCATACTCTTGTCTATTACTAAAATCTGTGTTTTTAAAGCCTTGTGAAAATTCATTCTTTTGTTTTGTCACATGTGCGGTCTTGCTTAACGGTATTTACAATAGAATTATCATGCTCAGTATTGTCACCATTTTTAACGGCCTGAGAACGAGCAGAAGTAACATAACTTCCGTCCGTATTATCAGTAAATATACCGAGATTGCATGTGACTGAATTTCTTTTCTCATATAGATCAAGCACCAAACTTGTATCATGCCGCCCGGTATAGACATGCTCTGAAAACTGTGAATGTAAAAGTTGTTGGAAGTGTCAAATAATCTTCCTTTCGCTGATAACCGTCCACCCAAATGTTGAAATGTGCGAGAACGCAGATGTAGAAAAAGTGTATATAGGCCGACGGCTTGGAAAGATAATAATACTGGGGCAGTCAGCTTTTAACTATCGAAAGACAGATAATGATAAAAGAAGTTTCACAGTTGTACATTCGTTTTATATTTTTTGCTTTTCAATTTATCTTGATTTATTGAGAGTGACTTGCTGTGGAGTAACAATGTGTATGCTAGTCTCACAAAGTATTGCTATTGTTCGATTGTCAATTATTTCTCCACTGTAAGGAGGTCACGACTCCTCCTGGGAGTTGGTAGGACTTAACTAGTTGTTACCATATGTGAAAACAGCTCAATTCAGTCTTGGGTCTGGAAAACAAAAAATCCGGACAGTTAAATCACAGCAGGTAAAAAGTGACGAAAAAGAAACTGGTTAGTATCAACGGAATGTCTACAATTGAACAAGTAGTAGGTTTGACTTAGAGAAATACATAAAAAGAAGGTGTTGATTTAACCCGTTCTTTTTAACATTTTATGCTTTTATGGTCGTTGTGTTGGGAAAGAAATATATCATTTAGGAATGGAAACATGCGACAAAATTCTGGCGTGCAGATATCTATGTTTTGGTAAGTAAACTGCTAAATCGAAATCTTCTACTATTTAAAATAAAATCTACTATTTAAATAAAATAAATGCATAAATTAATTTCTCAAACGAAACTAAAATAATAGTTAAATTAAAATAATTCAACAACAATAACATTTACTCAGTTTCGTTTATTAGGCTTTAAATTACATCACTTAGCAGCCTCCATAGTTTGGCTTCACTTGCACATTTAGACTGAAGAATATATATGAGCGTTCTTAAATTTAAAAATATTGAAAACCTAACGATATTCTTACTTCTGTTTATAAATTCATATCGCAAATTAAGATAGTTATAATCAGAGGACGAAACGCATAGGTAAAAGTAACATTTTCCTTTTGTTCTTATACGTACTGTCCTTGTTAAAGATATATTTTATTTAAATCTGAATTTTTACACACAAACAGACACACATCATTTCAACCCAAGCACGGCGATAAAATCAATAATTTGCAAGGGTTATTTAAAGTGAAAGAAATTAAGAAAACGTTATTGGGGAGACAGGACATTAAAAACGAAAAGTCTACAAAGATACGGAAAATAACCATTTGAATTTAAATTTTTGACGACTGTAGTTGACAGTAAAGCAAGAAGGGTGTTCCACAGGGGAAAAGAAACTACGGTAAATTGCGGCGTACAAGTCGAGTTTTCAAGCTTAAAAATCTATCCAAAACTAGAGTCGACTTATATAGCGGGTATAAAATGCAAACTTTTACGACTGAGGTGTAAGCAAGTGGGAAAGAACACCAACAATTACTGTACAACACATGACTTACCTACAACAAGCTACCACATATATGTCCCACAAAAAATTGTGCTTGGTAAACATATTTGGCAGAGATTAATATCCAATAATAATATAATAACAGAAATTCATTATTCTGTTAACGCTACAGCAGTAATCATGTCCAACAGCTGATACACTAAATGTAAACACTACGGAAGAGCCATTTAACTCAGGCGGCCATTCAGACATCTAGGTATGGAATAACATACGATACATAGTAGTAATATAAAAAAAACTACCTGGTATAATGTGTAATCTACGTTATTAATATTTGATAGTAGTTGATATTGACTTTAATGTGGTTATCACTAGACCTGACGCATTTTAAATGTTCATCTAAGTTATATAGATACAATATACGGTACCTACCAGTATTTGCTGTAGGTTGTTTGCTATACAACGCATACTGAAATATATTATGTTTAGAAACTCAGTATATAGGTAGTTGTGTGATATTATGTAGTCTTGGCAGATGTTATCGATACTGTAGGCTAACTTCATTTACAAGCAGGCCTTAGATTATGGCCAATTGTAGCCTACCGTAAGTGGGTGTCAACCTATACGATAGGCATAGAGAAGTTTGAGCTAAATATTTTGAGGTCGAGTTTTAAGCCAAGTCGACTTGTACGTCGCATTCTTCAGTGTTAGAATAGAATTTACAGTTACATTTAGCAATTTCAACATTTAAGTGATGAGACCTAGCTGTCAATCTAGTATTTCGCTTAAATTCATGAAGTCAATGTACGAAAAATAAATAGCTGATCAGAATAATTGCCATAAATTATTTCTGAAAAAAAAACAAAAAACAAAGAAAAAACAAACAAACAAAAAAACACCCATATACGACCTTTCACTGGTAGGTAAGAGATTGAAGCCAAACTTAACATTTTCATATTTTTAAATAATTAGATTCATACGTTATCTAATGTAATTGTTTCATCAGTACGCAAACTGATGTTCTTAAGTCTTAAATCGTTTCAACTGGATGTTAGTAAAGATAGCTTGTTTCTGCTTACGTACATCAGTAAAGAGATCCCTAAGTTTAACATCCAGTCTCTCGAAGATTATATAAAGAAAGTATTTTGTGATAAATAAGAATTCAAACTAACGTCTATGACAGACAAACTTTGATCTAAGTAACATCAAAGAATCACAAAATGTAATCGTGTCTTCTATAGCCGAAGCCTAAAAGATTATTCCTAAAATAATAAGACGAAAAAAAAAAGAACCTTCCATAGGATTATAATACTAAAAAAGGCAAACAAATGAAAAGTAAAAAGGCAAGCAAATGAAAAGTAAAATAGTAAGAAAATACACTATAGAATTAACAAAGAAAATAAAAAGGAATTAATTAATAGAAAAAAATATATTTTCGAAATTATAATATAAATCACTGAAGCAAAATAGCTTCGATTATGTGTTGACATGAGTAGAAAAACAAAACCCCATGATAATGTTATAATATCAATGGCAAAGAAAACAAACATTTTCAATCACACGTCAGTCTTGACGACACGAATCAGAACATAACAGAGGAAATAGCATAGTGATATATAAAGAGTAGCTTAGATGTGGTACAAAGCCGAACGTAGTGGATCATCCAGCGAGGATCGAACTAATTACTCAGTCGTAATTGTTCCAGGGAGACAAGCTTGCTAACCATTACACCGCCTCGAGGGACCCAAAACGATTTTCTAAGCGTAACTTAGACGTGGCACTGAGCCGAAAGTATGGGGCACCCAGTGAGGATCGAACTTGCTAGCCCGTTGTAATTGATCTAGCGAGATAGGCTTGCTAAACATTACACAACTTCAAGGTATCCAAATAGTGACTTTCCAAGCGTAGCTTAAATATGGCACAAGGCAGAATGTAGGGGGACATGAAGTGAGGATCGAACTCACGGCTCAGTCGTAATTGTTCTAGCGAGACAAGCTTGTTAACCATTACACTGTATCGAGGTGCCCCAGAGGAAATAGTGTTTTGTTAAACAAAATATCCCAAAACATGAATAACAATAAACCTGGTGATAATGAAGGCAAGAAAACAATAAAAAATAAGGTCTCACTTGATATTAAGGCTGAAGTCTTGAAAGTAGCTTACCCTGTCACTGAATTCAGAAGTAAATTTCTCAATTCTATGAGGATAGCATGGAATCGAAACAAATCCCCAAACCTGTGGAGTCTATGCACTTTGGAAACATCCTGTTAGACATGCTATTTGGACCTCTTCAGTTTATCTCATTAAGGTGAACGTTGGGAATATTCTACTAGACAGATTATCGCCATTCTATGAAATTCAATACCTAACAATCTAATGTAGTTTTCGTACTGCTAAGGAGTACACTGACGGTAAATATGCAACCTTTTGTGTTGTTTGTCTTTTTGCTAATTTCTCCTAATCTCTCTTTTGCCAAATATTTGCACCGGCTCGTTAGATAGATTATTTGCTGTTTTTGTCTGTTAGTCCTGTCTTCGATAGGCCTTGTGAGTATCAGATTTTCCAAGCCTTATTTCCGCATTATGATCCTTAAAAATTTCAATATTGTTTCATATTTCGCTACCACATTTCCGTTGCAAATTTTCGAACTGGATTGATGTTGGTATCTCCACTTCGTAGTTCGCATCTTGGGCTGTTTCTTTTGCTGACAACCATACATTGTGTCTTCTTACAATTGATGGTTAGTCCTTTCTTCTCGCTTTCCTTTACTTTGGCCTTTCCTTTTGCTGACAACCATACATTGTGTCTTCTTACAATTGATGGTTAGTCCTTTCTTCTTGCCTTCCTTTACTTTGGCCCTTCCTTTTGCTGACAACCATACATTGTGTCTTCTTACAATTGATGGTTAGTCCTTTCTTCTCGCTTTCCTTTACTTTGACCCTTCCTTTTGCTGACAACCATACATTGTGTCTTCTTACAATTGATGGTTAGTCGTTTCTTCTCTCTTTCCTTTACTTTGGCCCTTCCTTTTGCTGACAACCATACATTCTGTTTTCATACAATTGAAGATTAGTCCTTTCTTCTTGCTTTCCTTTAGTTTAGCCCTTCCTTTTGCTGACAACTATACATTGTGTCTTCTTACAATTGATGGTCAGTCCTTTCTTCTCGCTTTATTTTACTAACTTCGGTAGGGGTTGCTGTAGTTTCCTTTCTGTGTCTGCTATCAACACTGTGGCATCTGCGTGTTTTATATTGTTAAGATTGTGTTTAACTAGAATGAGTCCTGGTAAGACATTTAATTCTCTCAGGATCGCGTCACTGTAGAGGTTGAATATGTCCGATTACAAGACAAAATCTTGCCTTACGATACTTTTTATTATTATTCGCATTTAATAAACATAATTTCTATCTGTATTCAGACGATTTACTCCCAGTATAAGTTCAGGATTATTCTAATATTTTCTCCAAATAAATCAAGCTCACCTAGCAGTTCAAACAGTTCTTTGTGTCGTGCTTTTAGCAATTTTTTAGTCGATCAGAAACCGTTTTCCAAACACTGACAGCATTGTTTGCTTTGACCTGACAGTGAAACAGTTTTGATCAACAAAATCACATATATCTAGTGAAGACTAAAAGAACAACAACAAAAAAAAACTCGTCAGGAGTACAAGGAGGAAATGAACTTCTCAGTCACATTAATATCTTGCTAGATTGCACTTAATCTCTTCCTAGACTAAACACTACCCGTTTATAAGTAAAAATATGAAGACGTGAGTCTGCAATGTTGAAGCATACGATACCTCATTTAAAAACGAATATATTGCTAGAAACTAACACTCTTGTTTTCTTTTTACAGGCCAGTATACCAACAAGGAGGCGGGACTAGTTGTGCTAACATAAGTGTTCATCATTGTGTTAAGAATGGTGTTGAACAAGATATCAACATTCTATATAAAATGTTCCAATAATTAAGGCTTCAGACAAACTTTTCGAAAACAGAAATCAGGATTTTGAACTGGAATAAGAGTATCGTTGGACAAAACATTGTGTTGACAATTTCCAATGCTTGAAATAGGTCGGTGCTAGATGAGTTATAACATATTTAGTATAGAAGTTAAGAAAGTTGAAAAAAGTATAAGTCGCACGCCAACAAAACCAAAATATTGATCCCCCCCCCAAAAAAAACTGGAGTTAGGTTCTTAAGATCCTCATCAGATCTAGACTTTCATATAGATGGTGTCTAGATCGTTCAGTAATGTCTAAACTATAATCTATATACAACTGTTTTATCAGATAAATTATTAAAATTACTTCAAACGAATTAATCGTATAAATCTTAAAATCGACAATTCTTCAGTAAACTCTATAAAATGCCGATACAAAACCATAACCAAATAACGTTGCCAAATAAGATAAGCACCTCTCTTGAACACTTTCAGCCACAGAAACAGCAAAGTGGGTAGCTGACTGAACTGGAAGAGAAAAATAATCATATACTCGAGTGGTTAACTTTACAGACCACCCCTTAAAAAAAAAAAAAAAAAATAAAAGAACAAGATACAAAAAAGGAAAAAAAAACTATGGTTTGAAAGAAAACTTCGATCAACTTTAGAAAGAGCAATAACATTTACTTTAATTATAACAGTTTATATTCCTAAGAGTAACACTGTTCAGTCCGTGAATGTCGGATGTTTATGGAGACGGTTAAGTTCACCATTGCCATTTTAACGCAACTAATCAGAAAATTAGCAATCAGTTCTAAGCAAAAATAAAGAATAAGCTTTCACGATCTTACACTAATTGTTGCTCTACCGTATGAACTATGAAAGCAAAAGCTCACAATTATTAAAATCTAATAATACAGAAATACTGTATAATTTCCAGAAATGCCTACCGCTGCCATCTTTAAGAAATTTGTTTATATACATGGTAATATCTTGAATTTTAGCATGAAATGAAGCATTGATATTTATGAAACATTGATATTTATGTTACTAATTATTTTTATCTTAATTTATGTTGCTTTTTTCATAAGGAATCAGACAGTCATTTTACGGCCGTCAGTAGCAGCGATCATAAAATTTATTACAATCGACACAAAAAAGAAGCTTACACGAAATATATGTAAATAAAATGCTGATTTCATAGACAAGTATTATCTACCATGGATAACTCATTGATATGACATTTCTTATGAATTATACTCGTCGCCTTTTTCATGGCTACAGTTATAAAATACTGTAATTATCACGAGGATATCAAATACTGATATTCTTGTTAATAAACAGACATGGTAAACTTAGAAAATCATAATTTTTCTGATTGTTTATTTAAACGCATTGACCCATTTCTTGACTAAGTGTATATGTAAAAGCCAATGAGATTCCACGTCATAATTAAATTGTCACCAGTTTTCATAGGTTAAAGAATTTGTAAACTTCTTTCTACAAGTAAATATGTGAAAGATCATGGTTTACGCAAGAAATAAAAATGTTTATAATACGCACCTCAACTTCGCGTTACGAAAAATTCTAAAAATATACCGTGTATAATCCGCTCTGACTCCTGAATTCCGCTTGTTATTTGATTCCTACTGACTAAAAATGAGAATTTGTACAGTATACATAATGTTTCGAAACACAAATTCCTTGGCTTAGTAGAGGGACACAGAGTCAATCATTCCGACAATCCGATTTCGACATTACCAGATAGTTATTCCTAATCTTTGTGCATTTCTTTTTATGAGGTGTACTTACTGAGCCTAGCCCCCAAAAGTTTTGAATTCAGAGTTGTCCTTCTCTTAGAATGGTTGCCAACCAAGTCGAGAGAGCCAAAACTACACTGCTATTAACTTCTAACTTTGATAAAAAGAAATTGTCTTTCTCATTTATATAATAAATGCAAATGTCAGTGTCTCATACTTTTTCAACTTTACTCCTAGAGGCCGTAGCCCAACATATACCATTTTGGAATCAAGCCGAATCCCTGGGCCAATTAAAAACATTCCATACCGGGTCCGGATACGCAGTCCTGAAATTTTGGTTTCCCAAATTTTCATTACTTTGATTATTTTTGTGTTCCGCCATCTTGACTGATAAAACGAATTAAAGGGACACAACTGTCTAACTTTCAATAGCTCATGTTCAAATGAAAAAAACTTACAGTTTTTCAAAATAAAATTAACCGTGTTTTCAAGTTTACTCTTAGAGGCCGTAGCCTAACATATGCCATTTTGGAATCAGACAGACTCCGTGAGCAGATTTTTAAAAAATTCCGGGACGGATCCAGACACGCAATCCTGAAATTTTGGATTTCCAACTTTTTATTACTGAGATTGTTTTCGGCAATTATTTTACGTGATTTTTTGCGACGAATTTTTTGTACGATAACAAGTTTTATAACATGGAAATAAATTTGGGAATAATCGAAATTAATTGCGAAATTCAGCGAAAGTCACCCGTGAAATAAAAATAACTGTTTGTACGGAAAGTCAGGACCTACGTACATCAAATTGTCTTTAAATTGAGTGGCGGCAGGTGAATTATCGTGGAATGTTTAAAAGGAAAGCTTAAATATTAATGCAATACTTAAATGCAGTGATCGATTTTGAATTATTCTGTAATTTATTGTTGCCTATCACATCTACTCCTCCCTACCTATTGTGATAAGGCCCAATTGAGAGCTCTCCGCAGGAGCTAACTTAATAGCCGCCCGTAGGGCGACTTTTAATTTAGTATATAATAAAAGCCTTAAATGTTCGGCTTGCAAATCTGGAAAAATGTATATGAAACATGAATAATTACTGTAATTTTCTGGAAGAATACAAAAAGAAAGCAAGTAAAAAGGGTACAGATTCATCACTAACTTTCCCAAGTTAGGAGAAATATTTACATTAAACTCAAGAATTATTTATTTATTAAGTCGTACTTATAGAATGGAGAGAAACTGAAATGACCAGATTCTTAAGCAAGAATAAGTGAACTTTGTAAGTCGTTTCTTCTGCATGAATAATAAAATTAATTATGCGTGTTAAATATAAATGAATAATTGTTCTTCTCTGCCGTTTCGTCTTCCGCTGTTTCATTTAAATAGTCAATAACAAAAAAATAAGATAAAAAACACTATATATACTTTCTCATCATGCGAGTTTGAAGACCTCATTTTGAAGCTAATTGGAATACAGGAAATGGATATATAGTTTGGTCAACGGCGTAGCCAGGGTCAGCAGTAAGTACGCTAATTTTTTATCTCGTGTATGATGCGACACCCTTAAAATCAGCTTCAAAATAGTCCTACAAAAGTCAACTGATGCGCGAATAGATACGGTATGTTGTTTTATATAATTGTCTCATAGCGGCGCAAGAGTTGTGATGTTGGCAATTCGATTATATTAAAAAGAATTCGTAAAGTTCTTCATTTAACTGAAATGGTTAAAGTTCCTGTCTTAAGAAAAGTAGGAAATCGTATGCTGAGATCGTAAAGCTCTACGATAACAACGAATCCTGTCTTTTTCCCATAAATGTGATTACAATATTTTGCTTTCCTGATTATCTTATATTATTTGTTATTGTTTAAATATAGGTAACTCCAAGAAAACTCTAAAAAACAAAAACAAAAAAAAAACAACGTACGTGATGAAATCATGCTCTAAACGTAATGAAAACTTAATTTTATCGTCAAAATCTTTATGTTATTAAAAGGAAGGACCAAATTATTTTTTGATTATTTAATTAAATTTTCTATTCCTTGTTAGAACATTCGAAATTTTGATAAAAAAACTTGTTTTTCTTGAGTTAGCCGTTGTATTAACTTTTAGCATAGCACATTTTCGGCATTTTTTTTTGGGGGGGGGACAAAAATTAACTAATTGTCGCATTTTAATCTTATTTTCAGGATTTATCCACAAATGAATAAACTTATTTTTAAAATTTTAAACCTTATATACACTGAATTAGTGGAGGTGCCTATAAATGATTTCACGTCAAGCAAGGTTGCGTCAAGGCAGTGGGAAACTGACTGAAGTCGAGACGTCAGGTCAAGATCGATAAGATTGAAGATATTTCGGATTTTGTCACAAATCTCTGGCTACATAGCAGATGCGTAACAATGCCCAGTGTATGTACGAATGTTAGAATTATATTGCTGCTAATATATTATTTTCGTGTATTTATTAACTAAAAGTTAATATAAATGATTATATATAGGAAAATGCATACTATATATATATATATATGTTCGCGTCTTGAAGCATCTCTGTAGATTCCAGAACTTAGTCCACGCGGATAAGTGAAACTGCTGTTCCTTCTACTTTGTTTAATATTATGAATTGTTCAAGGTCACCGGTAATATGACTGACTGCAACGAAGAAGGGGTTAATCGTTCATAATAACGTCTATACTCTTATCACAAAACGAAGAAAAACCATCCAGAATCATAATGACTGACATGCCATCTAAGATCTTAACAATGCGTAATTATGATTAGCGGATATATTAATTGATAGTAATTCCATATCACTATGGAAAACGCTATATCGACCGAATTTTCTGTCATTTTCGTTGTCCGATGAAATTAATGTTAGTTTCTTTTTCTTGTAGGTTGATATTGACGTGTTCATGCTTGTTTTTTTTAACATGTTATACAATGCTGTGATTTGATTGCAGTAGTCATTCAGAAACAAACTCTGATCTGGATAAGTTAGAACATGATTTTAAGTATCCAGACTCAGAAGGATAAAGGACAATGCAGTTTATTTCTTTTTGCATTAAACATCCGTAATGAGTCGGTAAAACCTTTGATACTGCAGTTATCACGCCATGATAGAAGCGACATATTGTTACCTTTGAATACGTCTGTTCTCAGACAAAAATTTAATGCCTCATTCGAACGGAAAAAAATATTTCTAAATGGAAAGATAGAGGCTATTCTTAAAACTTAAAAATAACACAGAATTAGTTGATTTTATTCATTTACTCAGCTTAGTGTTGGCACAATGTCATAAACATGAAACACCATTTAAGGACACGGGCTTGGTTATTGAATGACGTGCTAATAAGAGGAATGACGGAAGTTTCCCATTGGGGACATTATCCTTTTTGTCCAGGCACAAAATTAATGCGCATCTTAGGCAACAAGTTGAGAAACTATGTAAATCACGCAAATTGTGAGGAAAGAAATAAAGGAAGGAGAGAAAGATGGAAGGTAATTAAGAAATCATTTCTAAACATGATCTGAATAAAGCACGTAGACTTGATTGTTATTCCTGCAATTGTCTTAAAGAAACGTTTCTGCTGGAAAAGCTCCTTTTCTCTTTAAGCTTTACAATGATTTATTTCCTATTTCTTGCTTTCCATCTTGTTGGAAATTTTCTTCTGTAGTTCCCGCTTTTAAGAACACGAGCGAACCGTTTGATCCTGCGACCTATTGATCTATCAGTCTTCTACCTCTTTTTGGCAAAATACTAGAAGCTCTAATATAATTCGGAGTTGGTTAAGCATCTCACCTCAAATGGTCTTCTATCAAACAAAC
The DNA here is from genome assembly GCA_964036315.1 of Acanthosepion esculentum. Classification (NCBI taxonomy): domain Eukaryota; kingdom Metazoa; phylum Mollusca; class Cephalopoda; order Sepiida; family Sepiidae; genus Acanthosepion; species Acanthosepion esculentum. The sequence continues at coordinate 38,775,598 of OZ038477.1, forward strand.
AATATTGCTTTCGCGTGTCTAGGTCAACTGTCGATGTATTAAAGATTATTTCTGAACGATTCACTCAAACCTTACATAAGAATGGCGAAACGTGGGTTGTTGCTTCAGATATGATGGTCTTCTTTACAAATTGAAGTCTTATGGTGTTTCTGGTCGATTTTTGATTTCATACAATCTTTGTTATAACATCGTGAAATGGTCACTATTCTAGCTGTTTCCATTTAAATGTCTGGATTACTGAGGCCTCTATCTTCGGACCTACCTTAATTTTA
>OZ038477.1:38778369-38781689 GCA_964036315.1 Acanthosepion esculentum
GTCTTGTTTTTTGTCCGTCATTACCAAAGAGTCCCATTAAAAACAAGTAGACAAAACTTTTGTCTGAAGGAAAGTTCGGTTAGCAAGTTCGATTTTACTGTCTTTAAACTACAATCTTCGATGATTCTCTCACGTACATTCATATCTGCTCATGGCGTATCCAAATATAACAATATACGTGATAGAATCATGGAAGATTGTACTTTAAAGACAGTAAAATCGACCTTGATAACCGAACGCTCCTCTGTGGCCAAATCGGTTAAAGGCACGTCAGGCTATATGACGGTTCCGTATAGGATACAGGTTCGATTCCTGCCGGAAGACGAATATTTTCTATGAAAATTTCTCGGACATTCAGGTCGGTAAATGTTGTTTAATACTATTTAATATAAACAGAATATTTACTTAAATATCTGTATCTATGAAAAGAATATATAAACATAAAAATGTCTTTAAATAATGGTCGGACTTTGGCCATTTCCTAATATATATATATATATATATATATATATATATATATATATATATATATATATATATGTACACTAATCCATGTAGAATACTCCAAATTTAGAATTACTGATGGGGAGGAAAAAACACTGATAAAGAAGCGTAAAGTGTTATTTTACGTAAAGTATAATCTTATTTAAAATCATAATTTCATTTTCCATACTGCTAAAAAATTACTTTACTTGAATTCTTTTTTCATTACATAAATAAATAGAATCGTATCAAGTAAATGCAAATGTTATTTCAGAGGTCTCCTTTCAATGATTTGCAACAAGGTAATTAGAGCGTGACACAAAAGACTCTCACGTGGATAGCTGTACTTAAAATATTTAACGCGTCAGGTGATTCAGATTAGTCATGAGCCATAGAGGAGTTGTAAACGAGAAGGTTTCACGTGCCTAATCGCTACTGTAGAGAGGGTTCGATCCTTAAAATAAGCGATGTTGTGTCGCTATATGCGAATAAATTAGCTAATTAATTTGCTAGTGTATAAACTTTCGATCTCAAAAACATGCTTTGCGTCAGACTAACATTAACCAGGTAAATATTTACCGCTATCCAAGTTAGTGTAATATTTTTAATACCATATTCTTTCAGATCGTAAGCAATTCTGTTCTTCCATAGATTCCTTCATTTGATTACCTTTGGACTGCTATGATATTTTCATCAAGATAATAGAGATTTTTCCCGTCCCGTTTTCTAAAGTTTTGACTTCAGAGTTGTGCCCCTAAACTGACAGCTACACGAGGATAGAAAGTCTATTTGTCTCTGTTATTTAATTCATTTGTGGTAAAATTTGACCCATGCCTTTCCCAAGGATATTTTTTAGAACAATTCACCTAAGCAAGGCGGGAGTGCCACCAGCACGCAAGGGGTTAAAGAGGATTGAGAACAAGAGTAAAGAGGCGTGTTTAAGGAAAGAATACAGAGAAGGATGGGGAACAATCTCAGGGTGTTAGATGTCGATTGACATTACACTTGAATATTTGAAGATTATAGTCATCGGGGAAGCAAGTAAGGGGAAGGGAGTTTCACAGACGGGAGGCGAGAGAGAAGCTGTTTGAGTAGAAGTGATGGTTACATTTAACATTTAGGACAAAGGGACGAGTAAAGATAATAAAGATATGTTCGAACTCATACTATTTAGGGCATTTACAATTGAAAATAGATAACCTAATATACATTTCCTAAATTTTATTTGATGACGTATTACCTGTATTCTAAGCAAAAGTTTGTTAATAAAGTTAAAGGTGTATAGACAACGGTTAAATCCGTTTTATTGTTTTTAAAAATATCTTTTGCCGTTTCAAAGTTTGAATAATTTTAGAAAGTAATCTTTGCAGCAGGTAAATATTTATGGCATCAGGAAGTAAATATTGAAATATCCCTTTACGCATAAAAACACAATTTTTTTTTGTAAGCGCCTGTATTGAATGTGGATATGATTATTCTTTGTGTCTCTTGTCTGTGAATACAGTTAGTTCTAGACAACAGATGCTTATGGTACCCCAATCCTAGTATAACGTAAAACCGGGGGATAGATATCGATGTATTTCGCAGATGGATGATTCATCTCTTCACGCACCCTTTCATGCTCCGTTAACCATCGCATAAGTGACGTTGTCTTACCAGAACAAGTGAGATCGGCAGAACTTGCAGAATGCCGGATGAAAACTGATATTGGTCTGGGTATTTCCATGGCGTTAATGCAAGTGTGCCCTACCTTTAAACTCTGCTACCCCAGAACATAACTCTCTCTCTCTCTGTCTCACTCTATACTCTCTCTCTCTTTATATATATATATATATATATATATATATATATATATATATATATATTCAGAGGATGGTTAAGGTATTTGTGGACGTAACTTTTTTGCTATTGCTGCATTTTACTAAACTTTATATCAATTGTCATAGTCAGAGGAGTGTCCAGTATGAGGATAGAATCATTTAATTCGAGCATGTAGCCCATTTTGATAATGCATATATTCAGATATTGAAGCTGAAGTTGGCCTTTTTTGATTAAAATCTAAGAAAAGATAATATATTATTATGCATAAACATAATAATATATTATCTTTTCAATAAGTTTTCAACCAGTTTTCAATAATAAACTTATTATCTCTTATATATCTGTTTTATATAAACATAAATCTGTCGTCAAATATCTTACACACAATGATTTCTTCAATTCTTATTCAATACAAGGCCGGAGAGGAACTCAAGTACTAAATTATGTTCATGTACAGGAATAAATGAGGGAGGTCAGAAGTGAACTTCATGACGCTAGGCAGGAGAGTAAGTTGTGCTGAAAATTTCCGATCCAACGAAGAAGTGACCTCAAAAATGATATTTACTCAATCGTTCAAGTATTGGAAAGTGTGTTGGATCGATAGATTTTAAGCCGCCCTTTATACTTGCACTGAAGTGATATAAGATTTCAATAGTGAATATGCTTTCCAATCTAATATCGATAATTCTATTACATTAAGCGTACACGTAATATATCTGCAATACAGCAAATGTTAATAAAGTCTGTGTGAATACCGTTAAGGTCACTCATGGCAAAACAGATCAATATATACTTTGATTCCAAAATAAGGCGTGTATCAACTGTATTCATACACTATATACAGTGTATTGTCTTTGGGTGTTAATAGAGACACGTACTCTCACATAAATCTGATCGTACTGATTATGGAGTTATTATGTAAATCACCTAAACCTCAATAATTCGAATTTGCTCTGAAAATGTTTTGTCAAATTTCAAAGGAAATCTATACGTCAAAAGTTTTGACATGAATTTTG
>OZ038477.1:38781889-38824389 GCA_964036315.1 Acanthosepion esculentum
GTTTTTATTTTCGTGGAGGGTTGATTAGCAATCGAGGAAAATAGACAAAGAAAATAAAATAGATGACAGATGAAAAACAGATAATGGAAAAAAAGAATGGATGACAGATCAAATTCCCGGCATCATGGAAAGGAGACAAAAAACACTGCCAGGATACGGCACAGAAGGTAGAACTCTGCGCAAAGAAATCAGGAACGAACGTAGGCAGGCTAAAGAGGAATGACTCAACGAAACATGTATAACAATAGAAAGAATGGATAACTCAGATAAAGCAGGTATACATAAAAATAAGAGAACAGGACAAAAGACACGCTCATCAACAGATGCACAAACTCCAAAGACGGGAGACTGATATTAGAGAAAGAAGAATACCTTAGGGATGCAACGAATACATCGGCAAACACTCCACAATGAAAGAGAACAACCAGCAATACACAGAATAATCAAAGTACGAGTAATATAAAAATCTAAGTGGAATCGGCACTGGATCAAATTGAACAGAAACAAACCAGCGACACCAGACATAATTATAATAGAGATGCTGGCAGCCTTAGATGATTCCGACATTGAGAAGATTACAGACATAATAAATGTAATATATAACAGTGGTGATATACCAGAAGAAATAAGAATTAGGTTGGTGCAAAAATAATGTCGTTTTTTTGACATGATCTTGAACGTCAAAAAACGACATTATTTTTGCACCAACCTAATAGATATATTTTACTGCATGATAAGTCTGGTTCAAACGAATATGATCTCGATCGAACAATAAGCCTAATGAGCAATATATCAAGACATCATCTAAATTTTGACGAATAGAGTGCGCAATAGAATCAGACCGGAAATAGACAGTAGAGAAGGGACTGTGATATTTATACTTGGAATGATACCCGCAAATGCAAAGGATGTGTAAGCAATTGATAAAGTCACAAAGAAGTGTTGGAACTGCTAGTGAACCTTGGTATATTTGTGAAGGAATTATTATTAGAACTAGCTTAAAAGCCGTCCTATCGGGTGGCATTTAAGCTAGCTCCTTCGAAGAGCTTTTGACTGGGCCTTCATCACAATAGGTAGGGAAGAGTATATGCGACAGGCAACAATAGACTACAAAAAAAAAATCAAAATTGTTCGCTGCATTTAAGTATTATATTAATATTTAAGATTACCTTTTAAAAGTTCAACGATAATTTTTCTGTCGCCACATAATGTAAAGATAATATGATATACATAAGTCATTAATTTCCGTACAAACAATTATTTTTATTTCATGACTGACTTTCGCTGGATTTCTCAATTAATTCGATTATTCCCAAATTTATTTGCAAGTTATAAAAACTGTTATCGTACAAAAAAAAAATCGTTGTAAAAAATCATGTAAAACAATCGCAGTAATGAAAACTTAGGAATCCAAAATTTCAGGTTTGCGATTCCGGATCCAGCCTGGAATGCTTTTAATTTGACCTCGGAATTGACCTGATTCCAAAATTGTAGGATATATGGAGCTACGGCCTCTAGGAGTAAAGTTGAAAACGCGGACACTTTTATTTTGAATAAAACTATAATTTGAGAACTGTATTTTTTCGTTTGAAAATGAGCTATTGAAAGTTAGAGAGTTGTATCCCTTTAATTGTCTTTACCAGTATACGCCAAGATCGCGGAAACCAAAAACAATCGCTGTAATTAAAATTGGGAATCCAAAATTTCAGGATTGTGGGTCCGGATCCTGCCCGGGTTGTTTTAATTTGCTCACGGAGTCCGTCCCATTTAAAAATGGTGTGACATGTTGGGCTACGGCCTCTAGGATTCAGTTTGAAAAGATTTGGCTCAGTGACGCACTGACATTCACATTTATTATATAGATAATGTAGAATTTATACTCGCAGCAAACCGCCTGACATATTACAATGCAATAAGGCTAGAATGCACAGTAACAGTGAAAATCACTTTTATTTCTTAAGTTCTTTCCATCTCTGATATCATCATCAGGGGTGTAACTGGTTAGGCAAAAACTATGAGCAGCTATCCATTACTAATTATTTTTTCTTTTTCGTTTAAAAGAGATTTTCACTGTTACAGTGCATTTCTTGCCTCATATGATTGTAATTTACCGAAAAATATTCGTAAATATGAAAGGATTATGATAAAAATAAGCACACATAATGTTTGTAATTTATTCAACCAGACATACGTAAAAGAGAATTTATTGCCTAATTGCACACACACACACACGCGCGCACACACACACACACACACACACACACACACACACACACACACACACACACATATATATATATATATATATATATATATATATATATATATATATAGATAGATAGATAGATAGATAGATAATATTAGTGGTAAATATGCACATACATATGCAATCATATATCTAAAATATATATATATATATACTACATACATACACATACATATATGTATAAAAAATAATTCCAAGAGGATAGAATCCAGGTAGAACTCAATGTCCAGGACAAAGTAAGGATATAATAAAAAGACTTAAACACTAATATTCCATGGTCATAATTTATTCCATTGGAATCGTAGATACGATCCAATTCATCAGACCCACAAATTCAAAAAGAAAACAGAAAAAAACTATATATATATATATATATATATATATATATATGCATTAACAGTATTAACAACATTTACCGGCCTGAATGTCCGAGAAATTGTCAGAAAATATGCGTCCTCCGACAGGAATCGAACCTGCACCCTAAACGGAACCGTCATATAGCCTGAAGTGCTTTTACCAATTTCACCACAGAGGAGCGTTTCGGTTCGCAAGGTCGATTTTCCTGTTTTTAAACTGCAATTTCCCATGATTTATGTCTTAAAATAATTGTCGGACTTTGTCCGTTTCATATATATATATATATATATATATATATATATATATAATATTTTTTGTTCTAAAATATGATTCCTTCGCTACATAAGAGTTCTCATGTTTCAAAAGCGAGAGCCGAGACCCCTGATATAATTTTTTAAATTATCTTGAGTTAAGGTGTCCGGTCAAGCTATCGTGTGGTTAGCGTGTGTTTATAAGTATGGTTATACCATACTCATAAACACGCGCTAACCACAAGATAGCTTATTCCCAAAATCTGGCTTGACGAGGAAGCGTTACCAGACATCTTAACTCAAGATAATTTCAAAAATTATATTAGGGGTCTCGGCTCTCGCTTTTGAAACATGAGAACTGTTATGTTGCGAAGGAATCATATTTTTAAAACAAAAAATATTATAATATAAGCTCTACTTCTGTATGGAGCACTGTCTTCTTGAAAATAAAAGCAAAAATACTAAGGAACACCGGATTATTTACCTAACGTGTTCTTTCCTATTTTTCTGCATGCCTGCACATATACATATATATATATATATACATACATATATATATATATATATATATATATATATATATATATATATATATATATATATATATATATATATATATATATATATATATATATTTATATATATATATATACACACATACACGCACATCACTACGTGCCACAAGTTCCCCAAACGATCCTCCGCAGATTTTGAATTCAGAATTCTCCTTTCATATATATATATATATATATATATATATATATATATATATATATATATATATATATAAAGTCGGGTGAAAAAATATTCGTACACACCATGAATTTTTTTTATTTAATATAGTTAGATTTTATAGAAGAATTTTATAATCCATATTTGTATAACATGGCATAATGATGTAATATGCAAAAAAAAAAAGATGAAATTCAGAACATTTCTTTCTGAAATCAATGACCTGGGGGTTTCCTTCCGTTCGTATTTTACTCCATTATTTGCATTTTCTCATTAGGCCCAGGATTTTTTTTAGCGCTCTTTTATTAACTTGAATTTTTAATAAACATCACAAATTCTCCATTGGCTTCAAGTCTGGAGATTCTGTTGAACATTCGAGTGTATAGACTTTTTTTTTTCAATAAGCGATTTTTTCGTAGATTTAGCCGTATTTTTAGGGTCATTATCTTGTAAAACCCATTCATTTCCAAGTGAAAGCTTTACTACTGACCCCCAAAAATTAGAGTCCTAAACTTCTAGGTATATTTGTTTAATTCATTATACCATCTATTATCTCTAAATTACCCGTACCATTAGCAGAAAAATAAATCCCCAAACCATGATATTCCCACCAACATCTTGCGTGGTGCACCAGATCTCGATTTGTTCTCAACAGTTTCACCTTTTATAATTAGCAATAACGGAACTAATACTAGTAAATGCTATATTCAAGATATTTGCTATTTTCCTATAGCTTTTGGTTTCCTTCCAATGTTTGCTGATGAATTCTTTGTGTGACTTTGATAATTCCTTGCTATTCGTCATGATGATAATTATTGTGTGTGAATTGTATGCGGAGATAACATTATATAACAAAATGTGGAATGTTCTAGATTCTCCAAGTAATACGATAATTGGAAGACTCTAGAAAAATCTCACAATGAATTATATAAATAAACGTAATTTAAGCCTTTTGATAGTAACGACATATTTTGCACGAATAACTTTCCCCCACTGTATTTACTGTTTGAATATATATATATATATATATATATATATATATATATATATATATATATATATATATATATAGATAAATAGATAGATAGATAGATAGATGACCATCATCATAATGTTCCTGTTGCATAGGAAAACATTTGGATTGAAGCAACGTCTGCCACATGAATGCCCAGATTTGTAAAGGCATGCGAGAACCAGGTAGGGTTTTCTTTTACTCCGCTGCTTTCTACCTTCCGTTCTGGGTCTTCCGTTGGTTCAGTCGATCGAACAAATTGATAGATTCAGTAAATATACACATACTAACATTCTTTCGCGCACTCTCTTCCCCCCCTCTCTAACTCAGCGTGTCTCAACAGGTGCAGCCAGGCACATTGACGCACTGAAAGGTAGAAAGGTGCGCCTCAAATTAACAGGGGTGCAATTTATTAATTATTTTTATATTTAAAAATCCTTTATTTATAAAAAGGCTAGAGACACCAAGCCCATGACTTCCTTGATTGATTCAAGTCTTTGTCATTTGATATTTTAAAATGGATGTTAAATTCCTTAATCTTTAATAAGGAGGGGATAAACATTTTCTTCAAGGCGTAACATTGAAGGCCTGCCATTCAAAGTTACCAAGACGCATCAAGCACAGTATTCCCCATAAGCACACTTAAATATATAATGTAATTTTATAAAAATAAATGTTTATTTCAAGAGACTTCTGTATTATTTTCTTATATCCAAATTTTATGACTATTTTCCCTTATTATAATTGAAAGTGCACTGAAGAGTGTTTGTTAATCTACAAGTGCACTCTGAAGTATAAAACACGTTGAAAAACACTTCGACTGGTGCTTTTTCCTGTTTCAAGAACTGAAATCCTGATAAGTTTATTCATTCTGTTGAATTATCCATTGGTCGTTTTTATTCACTTTATTCCATAAATATATCGATCGTTATTTCTTTATCAAATTTCTTTCTTTTAAGAAACATAGAAAAGCGTACTGAACTACTATGTCACATCTATTTAATGCTATCATATACACACAGGGAATAGTGTGCCTTTGCAACTCACATATATATTAATTGTATTCCTAGAGATCCATTCGCACTTTTTAATGAAGCAGTAAAAAGTGAAGCTATTCGGGATTTTTTTTGTTTTTTGTTTTGCTAGATAAGAGATTGCAAGATGTTGTATTTTTCTTTTAAACATTTTTTTTCATTTCTGTCTGAATTTTGGGGATTTAAGAGATTATTATTTATATTTGGAATATTCCCTCATCTTTGTTGTTATCACAATGTTTTGACCGTTGTACCCTCCGGCCTTCCTCAGATGTATAGCGATCTGGGTAAGCCTACAAGGAATTTTGAACTAAACATATCTAATCTACCCAGGTTGATACACGATGTATCTTGACATGAGCAGTGAAACGAGAAAAGTCTCGCTTCGTAGATTAAATAAAAGGGTTAAGTTCAGAATTCTCTGTAGGTTACCAAGATCGATATACACATGAGGAAGCTCGGAGAGCACAATGGTCGAAACGATGGGATTACAACAGCAAAGACAAGGGCAATAGTCCGAATATAAATAGTGCTTACTGAGAAATCGTTGATTAGTGAGAAATCATTAAAAGGCCAGGATTCTACGAGAGAGAATATTACGAATGCTGTTGCAGTTAAATTTATGAAGATTGTAGTTTTCAGGAAAGCAATAAGCGGGAAGAGTGATCTACAATTGAAAACCGTGACAAACGAAATTGTTAGCATAGAACTTACAGTTACATCTAGAAATTCTAATTGTAAAATGCTGGTATCTCGGTGTCAGTCTAGTAGTGAGAGAGTAAAATGATGGGATCTCGGTGTCAGTCTAGTAGGGAGAGTTTAAAATGCTGTGATCTAGGTGTCAGTCTAGTAGTGAGAGTGTAAAATGATGGGATCTAGGTGTCACTCTAGTAGTGAGAATGTAAAATGCTGTGATCTAGGTGTCAGTCTAGTAGTGAGAGTGTAAAATGATGGGATCTAGGTGTCACTCTAGTAGTGAGAATGTAAAATGATGGGATCTAGGTGTCAGTCTAGTAGAGAGAGTGTAAAATGATGGGATCTCGGTGTCAGTCTAGTAGTGAGAGTGTAAAATGATGGGATCTAGGTGTCAGTTTAGCAGTGAGAGTGTAAAATGATGGGATCTAGGTGTCAGTCTAGTAGTGAGAGTGTAAAATGATGGGATCTAGGTGTCAGTCTAGCAGTGAGAGTGTAAAATGATGGGATCTAGGTGTCAGTCTAGTAGAGAGAGTGTAAAATGATGGGATCTAGGTGTCAGTCTAGTAGTGAGAGTGTAAAATGATGGGATCTAGGTGTCAGTCTAGTAGTGAGAGTGTAAAATGATGGGATCTCGGTGTCAGTCTAGTAGTGAGAGTGTAAAATGATGGGATCTCGGTGTCAGTCTAGTAGAGAGAGTGTAAAATGATGGGATCTCGGTGTCAGTCTAGTAGTGAGAGTGTAAAATGATGGGATCTAGGTGTCAGTTTAGCAGTGAGAGTGTAAAATGATGGGATCTAGGTGTCAGTCTAGTAGTGAGAGTGTAAAATGATGGGATCTAGGTGTCAGTCTAGCAGTGAGAGTGTAAAATGATGGGATCTAGGTGTCAGTCTAGTAGAGAGAGTGTAAAATGATGGGATCTAGGTGTCAGTCTAGTAGTGAGAGTGTAAAATGATGGGATCTAGGTGTCAGTCTAGTAGTGAGAGTGTAAAATGATGGGATCTAGGTGTCAGTCTAGTAGTGAGAGTGTAAAATGATGGGATCTCGGTGTCAGTCTAGTAGTGAGAGTGTAAAATGATGGGATCTAGGTGTCAGTCTAGTAGAGAGAGTGTAAAATGATGGGATCTAGGTGTCAGTCTAGTAGTGAGAGTGTAAAATGATGGGATCTAGGTGTCACTCTAGTAGTGAGAATGTAAAATGATGGGATCTAGGTGTCAGTCTAGTAGAGAGAGTGTAAAATGATGGGATCTCGGTGTCAGTCTAGTAGTGAGAGTGTAAAATGATGGGATCTAGGTGTCAGTTTAGCAGTGAGAGTGTAAAATGATGGGATCTAGGTGTCAGTCTAGTAGTGAGAGTGTAAAATGATGGGATCTAGGTGTCAGTCTAGTAGAGAGAGTGTAAAATGATGGGATCTAGGTGTCAGTCTAGTAGTGAGAGTGTAAAATGATGGGATCTAGGTGTCAGTCTAGTAGTGAGAGTGTAAAATGATGGGATCTAGGTGTCAGTCTAGCAGTGAGAGTGTAAAATGCTGTGATCTAGGTGTCAGTCTAGTAGTGAGAGTGTAAAATGATGGGATCTAGGTGTCACTCTAGTAGTGAGAATGTAAAATGATGGGATCTAGGTGTCAGTCTAGTAGAGAGAGTGTAAAATGATGGGATCTCGGTGTCAGTCTAGTAGTGAGAGTGTAAAATGATGGGATCTAGGTGTCAGTTTAGCAGTGAGAGTGTAAAATGATGGGATCTAGGTGTCAGTCTAGTAGTGAGAGTGTAAAATGATGGGATCTAGGTGTCAGTCTAGCAGTGAGAGTGTAAAATGATGGGATCTAGGTGTCAGTCTAGTAGAGAGAGTGTAAAATGATGGGATCTAGGTGTCAGTCTAGTAGTGAGAGTGTAAAATGATGGGATCTAGGTGTCAGTCTAGTAGTGAGAGTGTAAAATGATGGGATCTAGGTGTCAGTCTAGTAGTGAGAGTGTAAAATGATGGGATCTCGGTGTCAGTCTAGTAGTGAGAGTGTAAAATGATGGGATCTCGGTGTCAGTCTAGTAGAGAGAGTGTAAAATGATGGGATCTCGGTGTCAGTCTAGTAGTGAGAGTGTAAAATGATGGGATCTAGGTGTCAGTTTAGCAGTGAGAGTGTAAAATGATGGGATCTAGGTGTCAGTCTAGTAGAGAGAGTGTAAAATGATGGGATCTAGGTGTCAGTCTAGCAGTGAGAGTGTAAAATGATGGGATCTAGGTGTCAGTCTAGTAGAGAGAGTGTAAAATGATGGGATCTAGGTGTCAGTCTAGTAGTGAGAGTGTAAAATGATGGGATCTAGGTGTCAGTCTAGTAGTGAGAGTGTAAAATGATGGGATCTAGGTGTCAGTCTAGTAGTGAGAGTGTAAAATGATGGGATCTAGGTGTCAGTCTAGTAGATAGAGTGTAAAATGATGGGATCTAGGTGTCAGTCTAGTAGTGAGAGTGTAAAATGATGGGATCTCGGTGTCAGTCTAGTAGTGAGAGTGTAAAATGATGGGATCTAGGTGTCAGTCTAGTAGAGAGAGTGTAAAATGATGGGATCTAGGTGTCAGTCTAGTAGTGAGAGTGTAAAATGATGGGATCTAGGTGTCAGTCTAGTAGTGAGAGTGTAAAATGATGGGATCTAGGTGTCAGTCTATTAGTGAGAGTGTAAAATGATGGGATCTAGGTGTCAGTCTAGTAGTGAGAGTGTAAAATGATGGGATCTAGGTGTCAGTCTAGTAGTGAGAGTGTAAAATGATGGGATCTAGGTGTCAGTCTAGTAGTGAGAGTGTAAAATGATGGGATCTAGGTGTCAGTCTAGTAGTGAGAGTGTTAAATGATGGGATCTAGGTGTCAGTCTAGTAGAGAGAGTGTAAAATGATGGGATCTAGGTGTCAGTCTAGTAGTGAGAGTGTAAAATGATGGGATCTAGGTGTCAGTCTAGTAGTGAGAGTGTAAAATGATGGGATCTAGGTGTCAGTCTAGTAGTGAGAGTGTAAAATGATGGGATCTAGGTGTCAGTCTAGTAGAGAGAGTGTAAAATGATGGGATCTAGGTGTCAGTCTAGTAGAGAGAGTGTAAAATGATGGGATCTAGGTGTCAGTCTAGTAGTGAGAGTGTAAAATGATGGGATCTAGGTGTCAGTCTAGTAGTGAGAGTGTAAAATGATGGGATCTAGGTGTCAGTCTAGTAGTGAGAGTGTAAAATGATGGGATCTAGGTGTCAGTCTAGTAGTGAGAGTGTAAAATGATGGGGTCTACGTGTCAGTCTAGTAGTGAGAGTGTAAAATGATGGGATCTAGGTGTCAGTCTAGTAGAGAGAGTGTAAAATGATGGGATCTAGGTGTCAGTCTAGTAGAGAGAGTGTAAAATGATGGGATCTAGGTGTCAGTCTAGTAGAGAGAGTGTAAAATGATGGGATCTAGGTGTCAGTCTAGTAGTGAGAGTGTAAAATGATGGGATCTAGGTGTCAGTCTAGTAGTGAGAGTGTAAAATGATGGGATCTAGGTGTCAGTCAAGTAGTGAGAGTGTAAAATGATGGGATCTAGGTGTCAGTCTAGTAGTGAGAGTGTAAAATGATGGGATCTAGGTGTCAGTCTAGTAGTGAGAGTGTAAAATGATGGGATCTAGGTGTCAGTCTAGTAGTGAGAGTGTAAAATGATGGGATCTAGGTGTCAGTCTAGTAGAGAGAGTGTAAAATGATGGGATCTAGGTGTCAGTCTGGTAGTGAGAGTGTAAAATGATGGGATCTAGGTGTCAGTCTAGTAGTGAGAGTGTAAAATGATGGGATCTAGGTGTCAGTCTAGTAGTGAGAGTGTAAAATGATGGGATCTAGGTGTCAGTCTAGTAGAGAGAGTGTAAAATGATGGGATCTAGGTGTCAGTCTAGTAGTGAGAGTGTAAAATGATGGGATCTCGGTGTCAGTCTAGTAGTGAGAGTGTAAAATGATGGGATCTAGGTGTCAGTCTAGTAGAGAGAGTGTAAAATGATGGGATCTAGGTGTCAGTCTAGTAGTGAGAGTGTAAAATGATGGGATCTAGGTGTCAGTCTAGTAGTGAGAGTGTAAAATGATGGGATCTAGGTGTCAGTCTAGTAGTGAGAGTGTAAAATGATGGGATCTCGGTGTCAGTCTAGTAGTGAGAGTGTAAAATGATGGGATCTAGGTGTCAGTCTAGTAGAGAGAGTGTAAAATGCTGTGATCTAGGTGTCAGTCTAGTAGTGAGAGTGTAAAATGATGGGATCTAGGTGTCACTCTAGTAGTGAGAATGTAAAATGATGGGATCTAGGTGTCAGTCTAGTAGAGAGAGTGTAAAATGATGGGATCTCGGTGTCAGTCTAGTAGTGAGAGTGTAAAATGATGGGATGTAGGTGTCAGTTTAGCAGTGAGAGTGTAAAATGATGGGATCTAGGTGTCAGTCTAGTAGTGAGAGTGTAAAATGATGGGATCTAGGTGTCAGTCTAGCAGTGAGAGTGTAAAATGATGGGATCTAGGTGTCAGTCTAGTAGTGAGAGTGTAAAATGATGGGATCTCGGTGTCAGTCTAGTAGTGAGAGTGTAAAATGATGGGATCTAGGTGTCAGTCTAGTAGAGAGAGTGTAAAATGATGGGATCTAGGTGTCAGTCTAGTAGTGAGAGTGTAAAATGATGGGATCTAGGTGTCAGTCTAGTAGTGAGAGTGTAAAATGATGGGATCTAGGTGTCAGTCTAGTAGTGAGAGTGTAAAATGATGGGATCTAGGTGTCAGTCTAGCAGTGAGAGTGTAAAATGATGGGATCTAGGTGTCAGTCTAGTAGAGAGAGTGTAAAATGATGGGATCTAGGTGTCAGTCTAGTAGTGAGAGTGTAAAATGATGGGATCTAGGTGTCAGTCTAGCAGTGAGAGTGTAAAATGATGGGATCTAGGTGTCAGTCTAGTAGTGAGAGTGTAAAATGATGGGATCTCGGTGTCAGTCTAGTAGAGAGAGTGTAAAATGATGGGATCTCGGTGTCAGTCTAGTAGTGAGAGTGTAAAATGATGGGATCTAGGTGTCAGTTTAGCAGTGAGAGTGTAAAATGATGGGATCTAGGTGTCAGTCTAGTAGTGAGAGTGTAAAATGATGGGATCTAGGTGTCAGTCTAGCAGTGAGAGTGTAAAATGATGGGATCTAGGTGTCAGTCTAGTAGAGAGAGTGTAAAATGATGGGATCTAGGTGTCAGTCTAGTAGTGAGAGTGTAAAATGATGGGATCTAGGTGTCAGTCTAGCAGTGAGAGTGTAAAATGATGGGATCTCGGTGTCAGTCTAGTAGAGAGAGTGTAAAATGATGGGATCTCGGTGTCAGTCTAGTAGTGAGAGTGTAAAATGATGGGATCTAGGTGTCAGTTTAGCAGTGAGAGTGTAAAATGATGGGATCTAGGTGTCAGTCTAGTAGTGAGAGTGTAAAATGATGGGATCTAGGTGTCAGTCTAGTAGTGAGAGTGTAAAATGATGGGATCTAGGTGTCAGTCTAGAAATGAGAGTGTAAAATGATGGGATCTCGGTGTCAGTCTAGTAGTGAGAGTGTAAAATGATGGGATCTAGGTGTCAGTCTAGTAGAGAGAGTGTAAAATGATGGGATCTAGGTGTCAGTCTAGTAGTGAGAGTGTAAAATGATGGGATCTAGGTGTCAGTCTAGTAGTGAGAGTGTAAAATGATGGGATCTAGGTGTCAGTCTAGCAGTGAGAGTGTAAAATGATGGGATCTCGGTGTCAGTCTAGTAGAGAGAGTGTAAAATGATGGGATCTAGGTGTCAGTCTAGTAGTGAGAGTGTAAAATGATGGGATCTAGGTGTCAGTCTAGTAGTGAGAGTGTAAAATGATGGGATCTAGGTGTCAGTCTAGCAGTGAGAGTGTAAAATGATGGGATCTAGGTGTCAGTCTAGCAGTGAGAGTGTAAAATGATGGGATCTAGGTGTCAGTCTAGTAGAGAGAGTGTAAAATGATGGGATCTAGGTGTCAGTCTAGTAGTGAGAGTGTAAAATGATGGGATCTCGGTGTCAGTCTAGTAGAGAGAGTGTAAAATGATGGGATCTAGGTGTCAGTCTAGTAGTGAGAGTGTAAAATGATGGGATCTAGGTGTCAGTCTAGTAGTGAGAGTGTAAAATGATGGGATCTAGGTGTCAGTCTAGTAGAGAGAGTGTAAAATGATGGGATCTAGGTGTCAGTCTAGCAGTGAGAGTGTAAAATGATGGGATCTCGGTGTCAGTCTAGTAGAGAGAGTGTAAAATGATGGGATCTCGGTGTCAGTCTAGTAGTGAGAGTGTAAAATGATGGGATCTAGGTGTCAGTCTAGTAGTGAGAGTGTAAAATGATGGGATCTCGGTGTCAGTCTAGAAGAGAGAGTGTAAAATGATGGGATCTAGGTGTCAGTCTAGTAGTGAGAGTGTAAAATGATGGGATCTAGGTGTCAGTCTAGTAGTGAGAGTGTAAAATGATGGGATCTAGGTGTCAGTCTAGCAGTGAGAGTGTAAAATGATGGGATCTAGGTGTCAGTCTAGCAGTGAGAGTGTAAAATGATGGGATCTAGGTGTCAGTCTAGTAGTGAGAGTGTAAAATGATGGGATGTAGGTGTCAGTCTAGTAGTGAGAGTGTAAAATGATGGGATCTAGGTGTCAGTCTAGTAGTGAGAGTGTAAAATGATGGGATCTAGGTGTCAGTCTAGTAGTGAGAGTGTAAAATGATGGGATCTAGGTGTCAGTCTAGTAGTGAGAGTGTAAAATGATGGGATCTAGGTGTCAGTCTAGTAGTGAGAGTGTAAAATGATGGGATCTAGGTGTCAGTCTAGTAGTGAGAGTGTAAAATGATGGGATCCAGGTGTCAGTCTAGCAGTGAGAGTGTAAAATGATGGGATCTAGGTGTCAGTCTAGTAGTGAGAGTGTAAAATGATGGGATCTAGGTGTCAGTCTAGTAGTGAGAGTGTAAAATGATGGGATCTAGGTGTCAGTCTAGTAGTGAGAGTGTAAAATGATGGGATCTAGGTGTCAGTCTAGTAGTGAGAGTGTAAAATGATGGGATCTAGGTGTCAGTCTAGCAGTGAGAGTGTAAAATGATGGGATCTAGGTGTCAGTCTAGCAGTGAGAGTGTAAAATGATGGGATCTAGGTGTCAGTCTAGTAGTGTGAGTGTAAAATGATGGGATCTAGGTGTCAGTCTAGTAGTGAGAGTGTAAAATGATGGGATCTAGGTGTCAGTCTAGTAGTGAGAGTGTAAAATGATAGGATCTAGGTGCCAGTCTAGTAGTGAGAGTGTAAAATGATGGGATCTAGGTGTCAGTCTAGCAGTGAGAGTGTAAAATGATGGGATCTAGGTGTCAGTCTAGTAGTGAGAGTGTAAAATGATGGGATCTAGGTGTCAGTCTAGTAGTGAGAGTGTAAAATGATGGGATCTAGGTGTCAGTCTAGCAGTGAGAGTGTAAAATGATGGGATATAGGTGTCAGTCTAGTAGTGAGAGTGTAAAATGATGGGATCTAGGTGTCAGTCTAGTAGTGAGAGTGTAAAATGATGGGATCTAGGTGTCAGTCTAGTAGAGAGAGTGTAAAATGATGGGATGTAGGTGTCAGTCTAGTAGTGAGAGTGTAAAATGATGGGATCTAGGTGTCAGTCTAGTAGTGAGAGTGTAAAATGATGGGATCTAGGTGTCAGTCTAGCAGTGAGAGTGTAAAATGATGGGATCTAGGTGTCAGTCTAGTAGAGAGAGTGTAAAATGATGGGATCTAGGTGTCAGTCTAGTAGTGAGAGTGTAAAATGATGGGATGTAGGTGTCAGTCTAGTAGTGAGAGTGTAAAATGATGGGATCTAGGTGTCAGTCTAGTAGTGAGAGTGTAAAATGATGGGATCTCGGTGTCAGTCTAGTAGTGAGAGTGTAAAATGATGGGATCTCGGTGTCAGTCTAGTAGTGAGAGTGTAAAATGATGGGATCTAGGTGTCAGTCTAGTAGTGAGAGTGTAAAATGATGGGATCTAGGTGTCAGTCTAGTAGTGAGAGTGTAAAATGATGGGATCTAGGTGTCAGTCTAGTAGTGAGAGTGTAAAATGATGGGATCTCGGTGTCAGTCTAGTAGTGAGAGTGTAAAATGATGGGATCTAGGTGTCAGTCTAGTAGAGAGAGTGTAAAATGATGGGATCTAGGTGTCAGTCTAGTAGTGAGAGTGTAAAATGATGGGATCTAGGTGTCAGTCCAGTAGTGAGAGTGTAAAATGATGGGATTTAGGTGTCAGTCTAGCAGTGAGAGTGTAAAATGATGGGATCTCGGTGTCAGTCTAGTAGAGAGAGTGTAAAATGATGGGATCTAGGTGTCAGTCTAGTAGTGAGAGTGTAAAATGATGGGATCTAGGTGTCAGTCTAGCAGTGAGAGTGTAAAATGATGGGATCTAGGTGTCAGTCTAGTAGTGAGAGTGTAAAATGATGGGATCTAGGTGTCAGTCTAGTAGAGAGAGTGTAAAATGATGGGATCTAGGTGTCAGTCTAGTAGTGAGAGTGTAAAATGATGGGATCTCGGTGTCAGTCTAGTAGTGAGAGTGTAAAATGATGGGATCTAGGTGTCAGTCTAGTAGAGAGAGTGTAAATTGATGGGATGTAGGTGTCAGTCTAGTAGTGAGAGTGTAAAATGATGGGATCTCGGTGTCAGTCTAGTAGAGAGAGTGTAAAATGATGGGATCTAGGTGTCAGTCTAGTAGTGAGAGTGTAAAATGATGGGATCTAGGTGTCAGTCTAGTAGTGAGAGTGTAAAATGATGGGATCTAGGTGTCAGTCTAGTAGTGAGAGTGTAAAATGATGGGATCTCGGTGTCAGTCTAGTAGTGAGAGTGTAAAATGATGGGATCTCGGTGTCAGTCTAGTAGTGAGAGTGTAAAATGATGGGATCTAGGTGTCAGTCTAGTAGTGAGAGTGTAAAATGATGGGATCTATGTGTCAGTCTAGTAGTGAGAGTGTAAAATGATGGGATCTAGGTGTCAGTCTAGTAGTGAGAGTGTAAAATGATGGGATCTCGGTGTCAGTCTAGTAGTGAGAGTGTAAAATGATGGGATCTAGGTGTCAGTCTAGTAGAGAGAGTGTAAAATGATGGGATCTAGGTGTCAGTCTGGTAGTGAGGGTGTAAAATGATGGGATCTAGGTGTCAGTCTAGTAGTGAGAGTGTAAAATGATGGGATCTAGGTGTCAGTCTAGCAGTGAGAGTGTAAAATGATGGGATCTCGGTGTCAGTCTAGTAGAGAGAGAGTGTAAAATGATGGGATCTAGGTGTCCGTCTAGTAGTGAGAGTGTAAAATGATGGGATCTAGGTGTCAGTCTAGTAGTGAGAGTGTAAAATGATGGGATCTAGGTGTCAGTCTAGCAGTGAGAGTGTAAAATGATGGGATCTAGGTGTCAGTCTAGTAGAGAGAGTGTAAAATGATGGGATCTAGGTGTCAGTCTAGTAGTGAGAGTGTAAAATGATGGGATCTCGGTGTCAGTCTAGTAGTGAGAGTGTAAAATGATGGGATGTAGGTGTCAGTCTAGTAGTGAGAGTGTAAAATGATGGGATCTAGGTGTCAGTCTAGTAGTGAGAGTGTAAAATGATGGGATCTCGGTGTCAGTCTAGTAGTGAGAATGTAAAATGATGGGATCTAGGTGTCAGTCTAGTAGTGAGAGTGTAAAATGATGGGATCTACGTGTCAGTCTAGTAGTGAGAGTGTAAAATGATGGGATCTAGGTGTCAGTCTAGTAGTGAGAGTGTAAAATGATGGGATCTAGGTGTCAGTCTAGTAGTGAGAGTGTAAAATGATGGGATCTAGGTGTCAGTTTAGTAGAGAGAGTGTAAAATGATGGGATCTAGGTGTCAGTCTAGTAGTGAGAGTGTAAAATGATGGGATCTCGGTGTCAGTCTAGTAGAGAGAGTGTAAAATGATGGGATCTCGGTGTCAGTCTAGTAGTGAGAGTGTAAAATGATGGGATCTCGGTGTCAGTCTAGTAGTGAGAGTGTAAAATGATGGGATCTCGGTGTCAGTCTAGTAGAGAGAGTGTAAAATGATGGGATCTAGGTGTCAGTCTAGTAGTGAGAGTGTAAAATGATGGGATCTCGGTGTCAGTCTAGTAGAGAGAGTGTAAAATGATGGGATCTAGGTGTCAGTCTAGTAGTGAGAGTGTAAAATGATGGGATCTAGGTGTCAGTCTAGTAGAGAGAGTGTAAAATGATGGGATCTCGGTGTCAGTCTAGTAGTGAGAGTGTAAAATGATGGGATCTCGGTGTCAGTCTAGTAGTGAGAGTGTAAAATGATGGGATCTAGGTGTCAGTCTAGTAGAGAGAGTGTAAAATGATTGGATCTAGGTGTCAGTCTAGTAGAGAGAGTGTAAAATGATTGGATCTAGGTGTCAGTCTAGTAGAGAGAGTGTAAAATGATGGGATCTCGGTGTCAGTCTAGTAGAGAGAGTGTAAAACGATGGGATCTCGGTGTCAGTCTAGTAGTGAGAGTGTAAAATGATGGGATCTAGGTGTCAGTCTAGTAGAGAGAGTGTAAAATGATGGGATCTCGGTGTCAGCCTAGTAGTGAGAGTGTAAAATGATGGGATCTAGGTGTCAGTCTAGTAGTGAGAGTGTAAAATGATGGGATCTCGGTGTCAGTCTAGTAGAGACAGTGTAAAATGATGGGATCTAGGTGTCAGTCTAGTAGAGAGAGTGTAAAATGATGGGATCTCGGTGTCAGTCTAGTAGAGCGAGTGTAAAATGATGGGATCTAGGTGTCAGTCTAGTAGTGAGAGTGTAAAATGATGGGATCTCGGTGTCAGTCTAGTAGAGAGAGTGTAAAATGATGGGATCTCGGTGTCAGTCTAGTAGTGAGAGTGTAAAATGATGGGATCTCGGTGTCAGTCTAGTAGAGAGAGTGTAAAATGATGGGATCTCGGTGTCAG
The DNA here is from genome assembly GCA_964036315.1 of Acanthosepion esculentum. Lineage (NCBI taxonomy): Eukaryota > Metazoa > Mollusca > Cephalopoda > Sepiida > Sepiidae > Acanthosepion > Acanthosepion esculentum. Next base: position 38,799,131 of record OZ038477.1, read on the forward strand.
TCTAGTAGAGAGAGTGTAAAATGATGGGATCTAGGTGTCAGTCTAGTAGTGAGAGTGTAAAATGATGGTATCTAGGTGTCAGTCTAGTAGAGAGAGTGTAAAATGATGGGATCTCGGTGTCAGTCTAGTAGTGAGAGTGTAAAATGATGGGATCTCGGTGTCAGTCTAGTAGAGAGAGTGTAAAATGATGGGATCTCGGTGTCAGTCTAGTAGTGAGAGTGTAAAATGATGGGATCTAGGTGTCAGTCTAGTAGAGAGAGTGTAAAATGATGGGATCTAGGTGTCAGTCTAGTAGAGAGAGTGTAAAATGATGGGATCTCGGTGTCAGTCTAGTAGAGAGAGTGTAAAATGATGGGATCTCGGTGTCAGTCTAGTAGAGAGAGTGTAAAATGATGGGATCTCGGTGTCAGTCTAGTAGTGACAAGTGTAAAATGATGGGATCTCGGTGTCAGTCTAGTAGAGAGAGTGTAAAATGATGGGATCTAGGTGTCAGTCTAGTAGAGCGAGTGTAAAATGATGGGATCTAGGTGTCAGTCTAGTAGAGAGAGTGTAAAATGATGGGATCTAGGTGTCAGTCTAGTAGAGAGAGTGTAAAATGATGGGATCTCGGTGTCAGTCTAGTAGTGAGAGTGTAAAATGATGGGATCTAGGTGTCAGTCTAGTAGTGAGAGTGTAAAATGATGGGATCTAGAGGTCAGTCTAGTAGTGAGAGTGTAAAATGATGGGATCTAGGTGTCAGTCTAGTAGTGAGAGTGTAAAATGATGGGATCTAGGTGTCAGTCTAGTAGAGAGAGTGTAAAATGATGGGATCTCTGTGTCAGTCTAGTAGTGAGAGTGTAAAATGATGGGATGTAGGTGTCAGTCTAGTAATGAGAGTGTAAAATGATGGGATCTAGGTGTCAGTCTAGTAGTGAGAGTGTAAAATGATGGGATCTCGGTGTCAGTCTAGTAGTGAGAGTGTAAAATGATGGGATCTCGGTGTCAGTCTAGTAGTGAGAGTGTATAATGATGGGATCTAGGTGTCAGTCTATTAGTGAGAGTGTAAAATGATGGGATCTAGGTGTCAGTCTAGTAGTGAGAGTGTAAAATGATGGGATCTAGGTGTCAGTCTAGTAGTGAGAGTGTAAAATGATGGGATCTAGGTGTCAGTCTAGTAGAGAGAGTGTAAAATGATGGGATCTAGGTGTCAGTCTAGTAGAGAGAGTGTAAAATGATGGGATCTCGGTGTCAGTCTAGTAGAGAGAGTGTAAAATGATGGGATCTCGGTGTCAGTCTAGTAGTGAGAGTGTAAAATGATGGGATCTCGGTGTCAGTCTAGTAGTGAGAGTGTAAAATGATGGGATCTCGGTGTCAGTCTAGTAGAGAGAGTGTAAAATGATGGGATCTAGGTGTCAGTCTAGTAGTGAGAGTGTAAAATGATGGGATCTCGGTGTCAGTCTAGTAGAGAGAGTGTAAAATGATGGGATCTAGGTGTCAGTCTAGTAGTGAGAGTGTAAAATGATGGGATCTCGGTGTCAGTCTAGTAGTGAGAGTGTAAAATGATGGGATCTAGGTGTCAGTCTAGTAGTGAGAGTGTAAAATGATGGGATCTAGGTGTCAGTCTAGTAGAGAGAGTGTAAAATGTTTGGATCTAGGTGTCAGTCTAGTAGAGAGAGTGTAAAATGATGGGATCTAGGTGTCAGTCTAGTAGAGAGAGTGTAAAATGATGGGATCTCGGTGTCAGTCTAGTAGAGAGAGTGTAAAATGATGGGATCTCGGTGTCAGTCTATTAGTAAGTGTGTAAAATGATGGGATCTAGGTGTCAGTCTAGTAGTGAGAGTGTAAAATGATGGGATCTCGGTGTCAGTCTAGTAGAGACAGTGTAAAATGATGGGATCTAGGTGTCAGTCTAGTAGAGAGAGTGTAAAATGATGGGATCTCGGTGTCAGTCTAGTAGAGCGAGTGTAAAATGATATGATCTAGGTGTCAGTCTAGTAGTGAGAGTGTAAAATGATGGGATCTCGGTGTCAGTCTAGTAGAGAGAGTGTAAAATGATGGGATCTCGGTGTCAGTCTAGTAGTGAGAGTGTAAAATGATGGGATCTCGGTGTCAGTCTAGTATAGAGAGTGTAAAATGATGGGATCTCGGTGCCAGTCTAGTAGAGAGAGTGTAAAATGATGGGATCTAGGTGTCAGTCTAGTAGTGAGAGTGTAAAATGATGGTATCTAGGTGTCAGTCTAGTAGAGAGAGTGTAAAATGATGGGATCTCGGTGTCAGTCTAGTAGTGAGAGTGTAAAATGATGGGATCTAGGTGTCAGTCTAGTAGAGAGAGTGTAAAATGATGGGATCTCGGTGTCAGTCTAGTAGTGAGAGTGTAAAATGATGGGATCTAGGTGTCAGTCTAGTAGAGAGAGTGTAAAATGAGGGGATCTCGGTGTCAGTCTAGTAGAGAGAGTGTAAAATGATGGGATCTCGGTGTCAGTCTAGTAGAGAGAGTGTAAAATGATGGGATCTCGGTGTCAGTCTAGTAGTGAGAGTGTAAAATGATGGGATCTCGGTGTCAGTCTAGTAGAGACAGTGTAAAATGATGGGATCTAGGTGTCAGTCTAGTAGTGAGAGTGTAAAATGATGGTATCTAGGTGTCAGTCTAGTAGAGAGAGTGTAAAATGATGGGATCTCGGTGTCAGTCTAGTAGTGAGAGTGTAAAATGATGGGATCTAGGTGTCAGTCTAGTAGAGAGAATGTAAAATGATGGGATCTCGGTGTCAGTCTAGTAGTTAGAGTGTAAAATGATGGGATCTAGGTGTCAGTCTAGTAGAGAGAGTGTAAAATGAGGGGATCTCGGTGTCAGTCTAGTAGAGAGAGTGTAAAATGATGGGATCTCGGTGTCAGTCTAGTAGAGAGAGTGTAAAATGATGGGATCTCGATGTCAGTCTAGTAGTGAGAGTGTAAAATGATGGGATCTCGGTGTCAGTCTAGTAGAGACAGTGTAAAATGATGGGATCTAGGTGTCAGTCTAGTAGAGAGAGTGTAAAATGATGGGATCTCGGTGTCAGTCTAGTAGAGCGAGTGTAAAATGATGGGATCTAGGTGTCAGTCTAGTAGTGAGAGTGTAAAATGATGGGATCTCGGTGTCAGTCTAGTAGAGAGAGTGTAAAATGATGGGATCTCGGTGTCAGTCTAGTAGTGAGAGTGTAAAATGATGGGATCTCGGTGTCAGTCTAGTAGAGAGAGTGTAAAATGATGGGATCTCGGTGTCAGTCTAGTAGTGAGAGTGTAAAATGATGGGATCTAGGTGTCAGTCTAGTAGAGAGAGTGTAAAATGATGGGATCTAGGTGTCAGTCTAGTAGAGAGAGTGTAAAATGATGGGATCTCGGTGTCAGTCTAGTAGAGAGAGTGTAAAATGATGGGATCTCGGTGTCAGTCTAGTAGAGAGAGTGTAAAATGATGGGATCTCGGTGTCAGTCTAGTAGTGACAAGTGTAAAATGATGGGATCTCGGTGTCAGTCTAGTAGAGAGAGTGTAAAATGATGGGATCTAGGTGTCAGTCTAGTAGAGCGAGTGTAAAATGATGGGATCTAGGTGTCAGTCTAGTAGAGAGAGTGTAAAATGATGGGATCTAGGTGTCAGTCTAGTAGAGAGAGTGTAAAATGATGGGATCTCGGTGTCAGTCTAGTAGTGAGAGTGTAAAATGATGGGATCTAGGTGTCAGTCTAGTAGTGAGAGTGTAAAATGATGGGATCTAGAGGTCAGTCTAGTAGTGAGAGTGTAAAATGATGGGATCTAGGTGTCAGTCTAGTAGTGAGAGTGTAAAATGATGGGATCTAGGTGTCAGTCTAGTAGAGAGAGTGTAAAATGATGGGATCTCTGTGTCAGTCTAGTAGTGAGAGTGTAAAATGATGGGATGTAGGTGTCAGTCTAGTAATGAGAGTGTAAAATGATGGGATCTAGGTGTCAGTCTAGTAGTGAGAGTGTAAAATGATGGGATCTCGGTGTCAGTCTAGTAGTGAGAGTGTAAAATGATGGGATCTCGGTGTCAGTCTAGTAGTGAGAGTGTATAATGATGGGATCTAGGTGTCAGTCTATTAGTGAGAGTGTAAAATGATGGGATCTAGGTGTCAGTCTAGTAGTGAGAGTGTAAAATGATGGGATCTAGGTGTCAGTCTAGTAGTGAGAGTGTAAAATGATGGGATCTAGGTGTCAGTCTAGTAGAGAGAGTGTAAAATGATGGGATCTAGGTGTCAGTCTAGTAGAGAGAGTGTAAAATGATGGGATCTCGGTGTCAGTCTAGTAGAGAGAGTGTAAAATGATGGGATCTCGGTGTCAGTCTAGTAGTGAGAGTGTAAAATGATGGGATCTCGGTGTCAGTCTAGTAGTGAGAGTGTAAAATGATGGGATCTCGGTGTCAGTCTAGTAGAGAGAGTGTAAAATGATGGGATCTAGGTGTCAGTCTAGTAGTGAGAGTGTAAAATGATGGGATCTCGGTGTCAGTCTAGTAGAGAGAGTGTAAAATGATGGGATCTAGGTGTCAGTCTAGTAGTGAGAGTGTAAAATGATGGGATCTAGGTGTCAGTCTAGTAGAAAGAGTGTAAAATGATGGGATCTCGGTGTCAGTCTAGTAGTGAGAGTGTAAAATGATGGGATCTAGGTGTCAGTCTAGTAGTGAGAGTGTAAAATGATGGGATCTAGGTGTCAGTCTAGTAGAGAGAGTGTAAAATGTTTGGATCTAGGTGTCAGTCTAGTAGAGAGAGTGTAAAATGATGGGATCTAGGTGTCAGTCTAGTAGAGAGAGTGTAAAATGATGGGATCTCGGTGTCAGTCTAGTAGAGAGAGTGTAAAATGATGGGATCTCGGTGTCAGTCTATTAGTAAGTGTGTAAAATGATGGGATCTAGGTGTCAGTCTAGTAGTGAGAGTGTAAAATGATGGGATCTCGGTGTCAGTCTAGTAGAGACAGTGTAAAATGATGGGATCTAGGTGTCAGTCTAGTAGAGAGAGTGTAAAATGATGGGATCTCGGTGTCAGTCTAGTAGAGCGAGTGTAAAATGATATGATCTAGGTGTCAGTCTAGTAGTGAGAGTGTAAAATGATGGGATCTCGGTGTCAGTCTAGTAGAGAGAGTGTAAAATGATGGGATCTCGGTGTCAGTCTAGTAGTGAGAGTGTAAAATGATGGGATCTCGGTGTCAGTCTAGTATAGAGAGTGTAAAATGATGGGATCTCGGTGCCAGTCTAGTAGAGAGAGTGTAAAATGATGGGATCTAGGTGTCAGTCTAGTAGTGAGAGTGTAAAATGATGGTATCTAGGTGTCAGTCTAGTAGAGAGAGTGTAAAATGATGGGATCTCGGTGTCAGTCTAGTAGTGAGAGTGTAAAATGATGGGATCTAGGTGTCAGTCTAGTAGAGAGAGTGTAAAATGATGGGATCTCGGTGTCAGTCTAGTAGTGAGAGTGTAAAATGATGGGATCTAGGTGTCAGTCTAGTAGAGAGAGTGTAAAATGAGGGGATCTCGGTGTCAGTCTAGTAGAGAGAGTGTAAAATGATGGGATCTCGGTGTCAGTCTAGTAGAGAGAGTGTAAAATGATGGGATCTCGGTGTCAGTCTAGTAGTGAGAGTGTAAAATGATGGGATCTCGGTGTCAGTCTAGTAGAGACAGTGTAAAATGAAGGGATCTAGGTGTCAGTCTAGTAGAGAGAGTGTAAAATGATGGGATCTCGGTGTCAGTCTAGTAGAGCGAGTGTAAAATGATGGGATCTAGGTGTCAGTCTAGTAGTGAGAGTGTAAAATGATGGGATCTCGGTGTCAGTCTAGTAGAAAGAGTGTAAAATGATGGGATCTCGGTGTCAGTCTAGTAGTGAGAGTGTAAAATGATGGGATCTCGGTGTCAGTCTAGTAGAGAGAGTGTAAAATGATGGGATCTCGGTGTCAGTCTAGTAGTGAGAGTGTAAAATGATGGGATCTAGGTGTCAGTCTAGTAGAGAGAGTGTAAAATGATGGGATCTAGGTGTCAGTCTAGTAGAGAGAGTGTAAAATGATGGGATCTCGGTGTCAGTCTAGTAGAGAGAGTGTAAAATGATGGGATCTCGGTGTCAGTCTAGTAGAGAGAGTGTAAAATGTTGGGATCTCGGTGTCAGTCTAGTAGTGAGAGTGTAAAATGATGGGATCTCGGTGTCAGTCTAGTAGAGAGAGTGTAAAATGATGGGATCTAGGTGTCAGTCTAGTAAAGCGAGTGTAAAATGATGGGATCTAGGTGTCAGTCTAGTAGAGAGAGTGTAAAATGATGGGATCTAGGTGTCAGTCTAGCAGTGAGAGTGTAAAATGATGGGATCTAGGTGTCAGTCTAGCAGTGAGAGTGTAAAATGATGGGATCTAGGTGTCAGTCTAGTAGTGAGAGTGTAAAATGATGGGATCTAGGTGTCAGTCTAGTAGTGAGAGTGTAAAATGATGGGATCTAGGTGTCAGTCTAGTAGTGAGAGTGTAAAATGATGGGATCTAGGTGTCACTCTAGCAGTGAGAGTGTAAAATGATGGGATCTAGGTGTCAGTCTAGTAGTGAGAGTGTAAAATGATGGGATCTAGGTGTCAGTCTAGTAGTGAGAGTGTAAAATGATGGGATGTAGGTGTCAGTCTAGTAGTGAGAGTGTAAAATGATGGGATGTAGGTGTCAGTCTAGTAGTGAGAGTGTAAAATGATGGGATCTAGGTGTCAGTCTAGCAGTGAGAGTGTAAAATGATGGGATCTAGGTGTCAGTCTAGTAGTGAGAGTGTAAAATGATGGGATCTAGGTGTCAGTCTAGTAGTGAGAGTGTAAAATGATGGGATCTAGGTGTCAGTCTAGTAGTGAGAGTGTAAAATGATGGGATCTAGGTGCCAGTCTAGTAGTGAGAGTGTAAAATGATGGGATCTAGGTGTCAGTCTAGCAGTGAGAGTGTAAAATGATGGGATCTAGGTGTCAGTCTAGTAGTGAGAGTGTAAAATGATGGGATCTAGGTGTCAGTCTAGTAGTGAGAGTGTAAAATGATGGGATCTAGGTGTCAGTCTAGCAGTGAGAGTGTAAAATGATGGGATCTAGGTGTCAGTCTAGTAGTGAGAGTGTAAAATGATGGGATCTAGGTGTCAGTCTAGTAGTGAGAGTGTAAAATGATGGGATCTAGGTGTCAGTCTAGTAGAGAGAGTGTAAAATGATGGGATGTAGGTGTCAGTCTAGTAGTGAGAGTGTAAAATGATGGGATCTAGGTGTCAGTCTAGTAGTGAGAGTGTAAAATGATGGGATCTAGGTGTCAGTCTAGCAGTGAGAGTGTAAAATGATGGGATCTAGGTGTCAGTCTAGTAGAGAGAGTGTAAAATGATGGGATCTAGGTGTCAGTCTAGTAGTGAGAGTGTAAAATGATGGGATGTAGGTGTCAGTCTAGTAGTGAGAGTGTAAAATGATGGGATCTAGGTGTCAGTCTAGTAGTGAGAGTGTAAAATGATGGGATCTCGGTGTCAGTCTAGTAGTGAGAGTGTAAAATGATGGGATCTCGGTGTCAGTCTAGTAGTGAGAGTGTAAAATGATGGGATCTAGGTGTCAGTCTAGTAGTGAGAGTGTAAAATGATGGGATCTAGGTGTCAGTCTAGTAGTGAGAGTGTAAAATGATGGGATCTAGGTGTCAGTCTAGTAGTGAGAGTGTAAAATGATGGGATCTCGGTGTCAGTCTAGTAGTGAGAGTGTAAAATGATGGGATCTAGGTGTCAGTCTAGTAGAGAGAGTGTAAAATGATGGGATCTAGATGTCAGTCTAGTAGTGAGAGTGTAAAATGATGGGATCTAGGTGTCAGTCTAGTAGTGAGAGTGTAAAATGATGGGATCTAGGTGTCAGTCTAGCAGTGAGAGTGTAAAATGATGGGATCTCGGTGTCAGTCTAGTAGAGAGAGTGTAAAATGATGGGATCTAGGTGTCAGTCTAGTAGTGAGAGTGTAAAATGATGGGATCTAGGTGTCAGTCTAGCAGTGAGAGTGTAAAATGATGGGATCTAGGTGTCAGTCTAGTAGTGAGAGTGTAAAATGATGGGATCTAGGTGTCAGTCTAGTAGAGAGAGTGTAAAATGATGGGATCTAGGTGTCAGTCTAGTAGTGAGAGTGTAAAATGATGGGATCTCGGTGTCAGTCTAGTAGTGAGTGTGTAAAATGATGGGATCTAGGTGTCAGTCTAGTAGAGAGAGTGTAAATTGATGGGATGTAGGTGTCAGTCTAGTAGTGAGAGTGTAAAATGATGGGATCTCGGTGTCAGTCTAGTAGAGAGAGTGTAAAATGATGGGATCTAGGTGTCAGTCTAGTAGTGAGAGTGTAAAATGATGGGATCTAGGTGTCAGTCTAGTAGTGAGAGTGTAAAATGATGGGATCTAGGTGTCAGTCTAGTAGTGAGAGTGTAAAATGATGGGATCTCGGTGTCAGTCTAGTAGTGAGAGTGTAAAATGATGGGATCTCGGTGTCAGTCTAGTAGTGAGAGTGTAAAATGATGGGATCTAGGTGTCAGTCTAGTAGTGAGAGTGTAAAATGATGGGATCTAGGTGTCAGTCTAGTAGTGAGAGTGTAAAATGATGGGATCTAGGTGTCAGTCTAGTAGTGAGAGTGTAAAATGATGGGATCTCGGTGTCAGTCTAGTAGTGAGAGTGTAAAATGATGGGATCTAGGTGTCAGTCTAGTAGAGAGAGTGTAAAATGATGGGATCTAGGTGTCAGTCTGGTAGTGAGGGTGTAAAATGATGGGATCTAGGTGTCAGTCTAGTAGTGAGAGTGTAAAATGATGGGATCTAGGTGTCAGTCTAGCAGTGAGAGTGTAAAATGATGGGATCTCGGTGTCAGTCTAGTAGAGAGAGTGTAAAATGATGGGATCTAGGTGTCAGTCTAGTAGTGAGAGTGTAAAATGATGGGATCTCGGTGTCAGTCTAGTAGTGAGAGTGTAAAATGATGGGATCTAGGTGTCAGTCTAGCAGTGAGAGTGTAAAATGATGGGATCTAGGTGTCAATCTAGTAGAGAGAGTGTAAAATGATGGGATCTAGGTGTCAGTCTAGTAGTGAGAGTGTAAAATGATGGGATCTCGGTGTCAGTCTAGTAGTGAGAGTGTAAAATGATGGGATGTAGGTGTCAGTCTAGTAGTGAGAGTGTAAAATGATGGGATCTAGGTGTCAGTCTAGTAGTGAGAGTGTAAAATGATGGGATCTCGGTGTCAGTCTAGTAGTGAGAGTGTAAAATGATGGGATCTAGGTGTCAGTCTAGTAGTGAGAGTGTAAAATGATGGGATCTACGTGTCAGTCTAGTAGTGAGAGTGTAAAATGATGGGATCTAGGTGTCAGTCTAGTAGTGAGAGTGTAAAATGATGGGATCTAGGTGTCAGTCTAGTAGTGAGAGTGTAAAATGATGGGATCTAGGTGTCAGTCTAGTAGAGAGAGTGTAAAATGATGGGATCTAGGTGTCAGTCTAGTAGTGAGAGTGTAAAATGATGGGATCTCGGTGTCAGTCTAGTAGAGAGAGTGTAAAATGATGGGATCTCGGTGTCAGTCTAGTAGTGAGAGTGTAAAATGATGGGATCTCGGTGTCAGTCTAGTAGTGAGAGTGTAAAATGATGGGATCTCGGTGTCAGTCTAGTAGAGAGAGTGTAAAATGATGGGATCTAGGTGTCAGTCTAGTAGTGAGAGTGTAAAATGATGGGATCTCGGTGTCAGTCTAGTAGAGAGAGTGTAAAATGATGGGATCTAGGTGTCAGTCTAGTAGTGAGAGTGTAAAATGATGGGATCTAGGTGTCAGTCTAGTAGAGAGAGTGTAAAATGATGGGATCTCGGTGTCAGTCTAGTAGTGAGAGTGTAAAATGATGGGATCTCGGTGTCAGTCTAGTAGTGAGAGTGTAAAATGATGGGATCTAGGTGTCAGTCTAGTAGAGAGAGTGTAAAATGATGGGATCTAGGTGTCAGTCTAGTAGAGAGAGTGTAAAATGATGGGATCTCGGTGTCAGTCTAGTAGAGAGAGTGTAAAACGATGGGATCTCGGTGTCAGTCTAGTAGTGAGAGTGTAAAATGATGGGATCTAGGTGTCAGTCTAGTAGAGAGAGTGTAAAATGATGGGATCTCGGTGTCAGCCTAGTAGTGAGAGTGTAAAATGATGGGATCTAGGTGTCAGTCTAGTAGTGAGAGTGTAAAATGATGGGATCTCGGTGTCAGTCTAGTAGAGACAGTGTAAAATGATGGGATCTAGGTGTCAGTCTAGTAGAGAGAGTGTAAAATGATGGGATCTCGGTGTCAGTCTAGTAGAGCGAGTGTAAAATGATGGGATCTAGGTGTCAGTCTAGTAGTGAGAGTGTAAAATGATGGGATCTCGGTGTCAGTCTAGTAGAGAGAGTGTAAAATGATGGGATCTCGGTGTCAGTCTAGTAGTGAGAGTGTAAAATGATGGGATCTCGGTGTCAGTCTAGTAGAGAGAGTGTAAAATGATGGGATCTCGGTGTCAGTCTAGTAGAGAGAGTGTAAAATGATGGGATCTAGGTGTCAGTCTAGTAGTGAGAGTGTAAAATGATGGTATCTAGGTGTCAGTCTAGTAGAGAGAGTGTAAAATGATGGGATCTCGGTGTCAGTCTAGTAGTGAGAGTGTAAAATGATGGGATCTAGGTGTCAGTCTAGTAGAGAGAATGTAAAATGATGGGATCTCGGTGTCAGTCTACTAGTGAGAGTGTAAAATGATGGGATCTAGGTGTCAGTCTAGTAGAGAGAGTGTAAAATGAGGGGATCTCGGTGTCAGTCTAGTAGAGAGAGTGTAAAATGATGGGATCTCGGTGTCAGTCTAGTAGAGAGAGTGTAAAATGATGGGATCTCGGTGTCAGTCTAGTAGTGAGAGTGTAAAATGATGGGATCTCGGTGTCAGTCTAGTAGAGACAGTGTAAAATGATGGGATCTAGGTGTCAGTCTAGTAGAGAGAGTGTAAAATGATGGGATCTCGGTGTCAGTCTAGTAGAGCGAGTGTAAAATGATGGGATCTAGGTGTCAGTCTAGTAGTGAGAGTGTAAAATGATGGGATCTCGGTGTCAGTCTAGTAGAGAGAGTGTAAAATGATGGGATCTCGGTGTCAGTCTAGTAGTGAGAGTGTAAAATGATGGGATCTCGGTGTCAGTCTAGTAGAGAGAGTGTAAAATGATGGGATCTCGGTGTCAGTCTAGTAGTGAGAGTGTAAAATGATGGGATCTAGGTGTCAGTCTAGTAGAGAGAGTGTAAAATGATGGGATCTAGGTGTCAGTCTAGTAGAGAGAGTGTAAAATGATGGGATCTCGGTGTCAGTCTAGTAGAGAGAGTGTAAAATGATGGGATCTCGGTGTCAGTCTAGTAGAGAATGTAAAATGATGGGATCTCGGTGTCAGTCTAGTAGTGACAAGTGTAAAATGATGGGATCTCGGTGTCAGTCTAGTAGAGAGAGTGTAAAATGATGGGATCTAGGTGTCAGTCTAGTAGAGCGAGTGTAAAATGATGGGATCTAGGTGTCAGTCTAGTAGAGAGAGTGTAAAATGATGGGATCTAGGTGTCAGTCTACTAGAGAGAGTGTAAAATGATGGGATCTCGGTGTCAGTCTAGTAGTGAGAGTGTAAAATGATGGGATCTAGGTGTCAGTCTAGTAGTGAGAGTGTAAAATGATGGGATCTAGAGGTCAGTCTAGTAGTGAGAGTGTAAAATGATGGGATCTAGGTGTCAGTCTAGTAGTGAGAGTGTAAAATGATGGGATCTAGGTGTCAGTCTAGTAGAGAGAGTGTAAAATGATGGGATCTCTGTGTCAGTCTAGTAGTGAGAGTGTAAAATGATGGGATGTAGGTGTCAGTCTAGTAATGAGAGTGTAAAATGATGGGATCTAGGTGTCAGTCTAGTAGTGAGAGTGTAAAATGATGGGATCTCGGTGTCAGTCTAGTAGTGAGAGTGTAAAATGATGGGATCTCGGTGTCAGTCTAGTAGTGAGAGTGTATAATGATGGGATCTAGGTGTCAGTCTATTAGTGAGAGTGTAAAATGATGGGATCTAGGTGTCAGTCTAGTAGTGAGAGTGTAAAATGATGGGATCTAGGTGTCAGTCTAGTAGTGAGAGTGTAAAATGATGGGATCTAGGTGTCAGTCTAGTAGAGAGAGTGTAAAATGATGGGATCTAGGTGTCAGTCTAGTAGAGAGAGTGTAAAATGATGGGATCTCGGTGTCAGTCTAGTAGAGAGAGTGTAAAATGATGGGATCTCGGTGTCAGTCTAGTAGTGAGAGTGTAAAATGATGGGATCTCGGTGTCAGTCTAGTAGTGAGAGTGTAAAATGATGGGATCTCGGTGTCAGTCTAGTAGAGAGAGTGTAAAATGATGGGATCTAGGTGTCAGTCTAGTAGTGAGAGTGTAAAATGATGGGATCTCGGTGTCAGTCTAGTAGAGAGAGTGTAAAATGATGGGATCTAGGTGTCAGTCTAGTAGTGAGAGTGTAAAATGATGGGATCTAGGTGTCAGTCTAGTAGAAAGAGTGTAAAATGATGGGATCTCGGTGTCAGTCTAGTAGTGAGAGTGTAAAATGATGGGATCTAGGTGTCAGTCTAGTAGTGAGAGTGTAAAATGATGGGATCTAGGTGTCAGTCTAGTAGAGAGAGTGTAAAATGTTTGGATCTAGGTGTCAGTCTAGTAGAGAGAGTGTAAAATGATGGGATCTAGGTGTCAGTCTAGTAGAGAGAGTGTAAAATGATGGGATCTCGGTGTCAGTCTAGTAGAGAGAGTGTAAAATGATGGGATCTCGGTGTCAGTCTATTAGTAAGTGTGTAAAATGATGGGATCTAGGTGTCAGTCTAGTAGTGAGAGTGTAAAATGATGGGATCTCGGTGTCAGTCTAGTAGAGACAGTGTAAAATGATGGGATCTAGGTGTCAGTCTAGTAGAGAGAGTGTAAAATGATGGGATCTCGGTGTCAGTCTAGTAGAGCGAGTGTAAAATGATATGATCTAGGTGTCAGTCTAGTAGTGAGAGTGTAAAATGATGGGATCTCGGTGTCAGTCTAGTAGAGAGAGTGTAAAATGATGGGATCTCGGTGTCAGTCTAGTAGTGAGAGTGTAAAATGATGGGATCTCGGTGTCAGTCTAGTATAGAGAGTGTAAAATGATGGGATCTCGGTGCCAGTCTAGTAGAGAGAGTGTAAAATGATGGGATCTAGGTGTCAGTCTAGTAGTGAGAGTGTAAAATGATGGTATCTAGGTGTCAGTCTAGTAGAGAGAGTGTAAAATGATGGGATCTCGGTGTCAGTCTAGTAGTGAGAGTGTAAAATGATGGGATCTCGGTGTCAGTCTAGTAGAGAGAGTGTAAAATGATGGGATCTCGGTGTCAGTCTAGTAGTGAGAGTGTAAAATGATGGGATCTAGGTGTCAGTCTAGTAGAGAGAGTGTAAAATGATGGGATCTAGGTGTCAGTCTAGTAGAGAGAGTGTAAAATGATGGGATCTCGGTGTCAGTCTAGTAGAGAGAGTGTAAAATGATGGGATCTCGGTGTCAGTCTAGTAGAGAGAGTGTAAAATGTTGGGATCTCGGTGTCAGTCTAGTAGTGAGAGTGTAAAATGATGGGATCTCGGTGTCAGTCTAGTAGAGAGAGTGTAAAATGATGGGATCTAGGTGTCAGTCTAGTAAAGCGAGTGTAAAATGATGGGATCTAGGTGTCAGTCTAGTAGAGAGAGTGTAAAATGATGGGATCTAGGTGTCAGTCTAGTAGAGAGAGTGTAAAATGATGGGATCTCGGTGTCAGTCTAGTAGTGAGAGTGTAAAATGATGGGATCTAGGTGTCAGTCTAGTAGTGAGAGTGTAAAATGATGGGATCTAGGGGTCAGTCTAGTAGTGAGAGTGTAAAATGATGGGATCTAGGTGTCAGTCTAGTAGTGAGAGTGTAAAATGATGGGATCTAGGTGTCAGTCTAGTAGAGAGAGTGTAAAATGATGGGATCTCGGTGTCAGTCTAGTAGTGAGAGTGTAAAATGATGGGATCTAGGTGTCAGTCTAGTAGAGAGAGTGTAAAATGATGGGATCTCGGTGTCAGTCTAGTAGTGAGAGTGTAAAATGATGGGATCTAGGTGTCAGTCTAGTAGAGAGAGTGTAAAATGATGGGATCTCAGTGTCAGTCTAGTAGAGAGAGTGTAAAATGATGGGATCTCGGTGTCAGTCTAGTAGAGAGAGTGTAAAATGATGGGATCTCGGTGTCAGTCTAGTAGTGAGAGTGTAAAATGATGGGATCTCGGTGTCAGTCTAGTAGAGACAGTGTAAAATGATGGGATCTAGGTGTCAGTCTAGTAGAGAGAGTGTAAAATGATGGGATCTCGGTGTCAGTCTAGTAGAGCGAGTGTAAAATGATGGGATCTAGGTGTCAGTCTAGTAGTGAGAGTGTAAAATGATGGGATCTCGGTGTCAGTCTAGTAGAGAGAGTGTAAAATGATGGGATCTCGGTGTCAGTCTAGTAGTGAGAGTGTAAAATGATGGGATCTCGGTGTCAGTCTAGTAGAGAGAGTGTAAAATGATGGGATCTCGGTGTCAGTCTAGTAGTGAGAGTGTAAAATGATGGGATCTAGGTGTCAGTCTAGTAGAGAGAGTGTAAAATGATGGGATCTAGGTGTCAGTCTAGTAGAGAGAGTGTAAAATGATGGGATCTCGGTGTCAGTCTAGTAGAGAGAGTGTAAAATGATGGGATCTCGGTGTCAGTCTAGTAGAGAGAGTGTAAAATGATGGGATCTCGGTGTCAGTCTAGTAGTGAGAGTGTAAAATGATGGGATCTCGGTGTCAGTCTAGTAGAGAGCGTGTAGAATGATGGGATCTAGGTGTCAGTCTAGTAGAGCGAGTGTAAAATGATGGGATCTAGGTGTCAGTCTAGTAGAGAGAGTGTAAAATGATGGGATCTCGGTGTCAGTCTAGTAGAGAGAGTGTAAAATGATGGGATCTAGGTGTCAGTCTAGTAGTGAGAGTGTAAAATGATGGGATCTAGGTGTCAGTCTAGTAGAAAGAGTGTAAAATGATGGGATCTCGGTGTCAGTCTAGTAGTGAGAGTGTAAAATGATGGGATCTAGGTGTCAGTCTAGTAGTGAGAGTGTAAAATGATGGGATCTAGGTGTCAGTCTAGTAGAGAGAGTGTAAAATGTTTGGATCTAGGTGTCAGTCTAGTAGAGAGAGTGTAAAATGATGGGATCTAGGTGTCAGTCTAGTAGAGAGAGTGTAAAATGATGGGATCTCGGTGTCAGTCTAGTAGAGAGAGTGTAAAATGATGGGATCTCGGTGTCAGTCTATTAGTAAGTGTGTAAAATGATGGGATCTAGGTGTCAGTCTAGTAGTGAGAGTGTAAAATGATGGGATCTCGGTGTCAGTCTAGTAGAGACAGTGTAAAATGATGGGATCTAGGTGTCAGTCTAGTAGAGAGAGTGTAAAATGATGGGATCTCGGTGTCAGTCTAGTAGAGCGAGTGTAAAATGATATGATCTAGGTGTCAGTCTAGTAGTGAGAGTGTAAAATGATGGGATCTCGGTGTCAGTCTAGTAGAGAGAGTGTAAAATGATGGGATCTCGGTGTCAGTCTAGTAGTGAGAGTGTAAAATGATAGGATCTCGGTGTCAGTCTAGTATAGAGAGTGTAAAATGATGGGATCTCGGTGCCAGTCTAGTAGAGAGAGTGTAAAATGATGGGATCTAGGTGTCAGTCTAGTAGTGAGAGTGTAAAATGATGGTATCTAGGTGTCAGTCTAGTAGAGAGAGTGTAAAATGATGGGATCTCGGTGTCAGTCTAGTAGTGAGAGTGTAAAATGATGGGATCTTGGTGTCAGTCTAGTAGAGAGAGTGTAAAATGATGGGATCTCGGTGTCAGTCTAGTAGTGAGAGTGTAAAATGATGGGATCTAGGTGTCAGTCTAGTAGAGAGAGTGTAAAATGAGGGGATCTCGGTGTCAGTCTAGTAGAGAGAGTGTAAAATGATGGGATCTCGGTGTCAGTCTAGTAGAGAGAGTGTAAAATGATGGGATCTCGGTGTCAGTCTAGTAGTGAGAGTGTAAAATGATGGGATCTCGGTGTCAGTCTAGTAGAGACAGTGTAAAATGATGGGATCTAGGTGTCAGTCTAGTAGAGAGAGTGTAAAATGATGGGATCTCGGTGTCAGTCTAGTAGAGCGAGTGTAAAATGATGGGATCTAGGTGTCAGTCTAGTAGTGAGAGTGTAAAATGATGGGATCTCGGTGTCAGTCTAGTAGAAAGAGTGTAAAATGATGGGATCTCGGTGTCAGTCTAGTAGTGAGAGTGTAAAATGATGGGATCTCGGTGTCAGTCTAGTAGAGAGAGTGTAAAATGATGGGATCTCGGTGTCAGTCTAGTAGTGAGAGTGTAAAATGATGGGATCTAGGTGTCAGTCTAGTAGAGAGAGTGTAAAATGATGGGATCTAGGAGTCAGTCTAGTAGAGAGAGTGTAAAATGATGGGATCTCGGTGTCAGTCTAGTAGAGAGAGTGTAAAATGATGGGATCTCGGTGTCAGTCTAGTAGAGAGAGTGTAAAATGTTGGGATCTCGGTGTCAGTCTAGTAGTGAGAGTGTAAAATGATGGGATCTCGGTGTCAGTCTAGTAGAGAGAGTGTAAAATGATGGGATCTAGGTGTCAGTCTAGTAAAGCGAGTGTAAAATGATGGGATCTAGGTGTCAGTCTAGTAGAGAGAGTGTAAAATGATGGGATCTAGGTGTCAGTCTAGTAGAGAGAGTGTAAAATGATGGGATCTCGGTGTCAGTCTAGTAGTGAGAGTGTAAAATGATGGGATCTAGGTGTCAGTCTAGTAGTGAGAGTGTAAAATGATGGGATCTAGGGGTCAGTCTAGTAGTGAGAGTGTAAAATGATGGGATCTAGGTGTCAGTCTAGTAGTGAGAGTGTAAAATGATGGGATCTAGGTGTCAGTCTAGTAGAGAGAGTGTAAAATGATGGGATCTCGGTGTCAGTCTAGTAGTGAGAGTGTAAAATGATGGGATCTAGGTGTCAGTCTAGTAGAGAGAGTGTAAAATGATGGGATCTCGGTGTCAGTCTAGTAGTGAGAGTGTAAAATGATGGGATCTAGGTGTCAGTCTAGTAGAGAGAGTGTAAAATGATGGGATCTCGGTGTCAGTCTAGTAGAGAGAGTGTAAAATGATGGGATCTCGGTGTCAGTCTAGTAGAGAGAGTGTAAAATGATGGGATCTCGGTGTCAGTCTAGTAGTGAGAGTGTAAAATGATGGGATCTCGGTGTCAGTCTAGTAGAGACAGTGTAAAATGATGGGATCTAGGTGTCAGTCTAGTAGAGAGAGTGTAAAATGATGGGATCTCGGTGTCAGTCTAGTAGAGCGAGTGTAAAATGATGGGATCTAGGTGTCAGTCTAGTAGTGAGAGTGTAAAATGATGGGATCTCGGTGTCAGTCTAGTAGAGAGAGTGTAAAATGATGGGATCTCGGTGTCAGTCTAGTAGTGAGAGTGTAAAATGATGGGATCTCGGTGTCAGTCTAGTAGAGAGAGTGTAAAATGATGGGATCTCGGTGTCAGTCTAGTAGTGAGAGTGTAAAATGATGGGATCTAGGTGTCAGTCTAGTAGAGAGAGTGTAAAATGATGGGATCTAGGTGTCAGTCTAGTAGAGAGAGTGTAAAATGATGGGATCTCGGTGTCAGTCTAGTAGAGAGAGTGTAAAATGATGGGATCTCGGTGTCAGTCTAGTAGAGAGAGTGTAAAATGATGGGATCTCGGTGTCAGTCTAGTAGTGAGAGTGTAAAATGATGGGATCTCGGTGTCAGTCTAGTAGAGAGAGTGTAAAATGATGGGATCTAGGTGTCAGTCTAGTAGAGCGAGTGTAAAATGATGGGATCTAGGTGTCAGTCTAGTAGAGAGAGTGTAAAATGATGGGATCTAGGTGTCAGTCTAGTAGAGAGAGTGTAAAATGATGGGATCTCGGTGTCAGTCTAGTAGTGAGAGTGTAAAATGATGGGATCTAGGTGTCAGTCTAGTAGTGAGAGTGTAAAATGATGGGATCTAGGTGTCAGTCTAGTAGTGAGAGTGTAAAATGATGGGATCTAGGTGTCAGTCTAGTAGAGAGAGTGTAAAATGATGGGATCTAGGTGTCAGTCTAGTAGAGAGAGTGTAAAATGATGGGATCTCGGTGTCAGTCTAGTAGCGAGAGTGTAAAATGATGGGATCTCGGTGTCAGTCTAGTAGAGAGAGTGTAAAATGATGGGATCTCGGTGTCAGTCTAGTAGTGAGAGTGTAAAATGATGGGATCTAGGTGTCAGTCTAGTAGAGAGAGTGTAAAATGATGGGATCTAGGTGTCAGTCTAGTAGAGAGAGTGTAAAATGATGGGATCTCGGTGTCAGTCTAGTAGAGAGAGTGTAAAATGATGGGATCTCGGTGTCAGTCTAGTAGAGAGAGTGTAAAATGATGGGATCTCGGTGTCAGTCTAGTAGTGAGAGTGTAAAATGATGGGATCTAGGTGTCAGTCTAGTAGAGAGAGTGTAAAATGATGGGATCTAGGTGTCAGTCTAGTAAAGCGAGTGTAAAATGATGGGATCTAGGTGTCAGTCTAGTAGAGAGAGTGTAAAATGATGGGATCTAGGTGTCAGTCTAGTAGAGAGAGTGTAAAATGATGGGATCTCGGTGTCAGTCTAGTAGTGAGAGTGTAAAATGATGGGATCTAGGTGTCAGTCTAGTAGTGAGAGTGTAAAATGATGGGATCTAGGGGTCAGTCTAGTAGTGAGAGTGTAAAATGATGGGATCTAGGTGTCAGTCTAGTAGTGAGAGTGTAAAATGATGGGATCTAGGTGTCAGTCTAGTAGTGAGAGTGTAAAATGATGGGATCTAGGGGTCAGTCTAGTAGTGAGAGTGTAAAATGTTGGGATCTAGGTGTCAGTCTAGTAGTGAGAGTGTAAAATGATGGGATCTAGGTGTCAGTCTAGTAGAGAGAGTGTAAAATGATGGGATCTCGGTGTCAGTCTAGTAGTGAGAGTGTAAAATGATGGGATCTAGGTGTCAGTCTAGTGGAGAGAGTGTAAAATGATGGGATCTCGGTGTCAGTCTAGTAGTGAGAGTGTAAAATGATGGGATCTAGGTGTCAGTCTAGTAGAGAGAGTGTAAAATGATGGGATCTCGGTGTCAGTCTAGTAGAGAGAGTGTAAAATGATGGGATCTCGGTGTCAGTCTAGTAGAGAGAGTGTAAAATGATGGGATCTCGGTGTCAGTCTAGTAGTGAGAGTGTAAAATGATGGGATCTCGGTGTCAGTCTAGTAGAGACAGTGTAAAATGATGGGATCTAGGTGTCAGTCTAGTAGAGAGAGTGTAAAATGATGGGATCTCGGTGTCAGTCTAGTAGAGCGAGTGTAAAATGATGGGATCTAGGTGTCAGTCTAGTAGTGAGAGTGTAAAATGATGGGATCTCGGTGTCAGTCTAGTAGAGAGAGTGTAAAATGATGGGATCTCGGCGTCAGTCTAGTAGTGAGAGTGTAAAATGATGGGATCTAGGTGTCAGTCTAGTAGTGAGAGTGTAAAATGATGGGATCTAGGTGTCAGTCTAGTAGAGAGAGTGTAAAATGATGGGATCTAGGTGTCAGTCTAGTAGTGAGAGTGTAAAATGTTGGGATCTCGGTGTCAGTCTAGTAGAGAGAGTGTAAAATGATGGGATCTAGGTGTCAGTCTAGTAGTGAGAGTGTAAAATGATGGGATCTAGGTGTCAGTCTAGTAGTGAGAGTGTAAAATGATGGGATCTCGGTGTCAGTCTAGTAGTGAGAGTGTAAAATGATGGGATCTCGGTGTCAGTCTAGTAGAGAGAGTGTAAAATGATGGGATCTAGGTGTCAGTCTAGTAGTGAGAGTGTAAAATGATGGGATCTAGGTGTCAGTCTAGTAGTGAGAGTGTAAAATGATGGGATCTCGGTGTCAGTCTAGTAGTGAGAGTGTAAAATGATGGGATCTAGGTGTCAGTCTAGTAGTGAGAGTGTAAAATGATGGGATCTAGGTGTCAGTCTAGTAGTGAGAGTGTAAAATGATGGGATCTCGGTGTCAGTCTAGTAGAGAGAGTGTAAAATGATGGGATCTAGGTGTGAGTCTAGTAGTGAGAGTGTAAAATGATGGGATCTATGTGTCAGTCTAGTAGTGAGAGTGTAAAATGATGGGATCTCGGTGTCAGTCTAGTAGAGAGAGTGTAAAATGATGGGATGTAGGTGTCAGTCTAGTAGTTAGAGAGTAAAATGATGGGATCTAGGTGTCAGTCTAGTAGAGAGAGAGTAAAATGATGGGATCTAGGTGTCAGTCTAGTAGAGAGAGTGTAAAATGATGGGATCTATGTGTCAGTCTGGTAGTGAGAGTGTAAAATGATGGGATCTAGGTGTAAGTCTAGTTGTGAGAGTGTAAAATGATGGGATCTAGGTGTCAGTCTAGTAGAGAGAGTGTAAAATGATGGGATCTATGTGTCAGTCTAGTAGTGAGAGTGTAAAATGATGGGATCTAGGTGTAAGTCTAGTAGTGAGAGTGTAAAATGATGGGATCTAGGTGTAAGTCTAGTAGTGAGAGTGTAAAATGATGGGATCTAGGTGTCAGTCTAGTAGTGAGAGTGTAAAATGATGGGATCTATGTGTCAGTCTAGTAGTGAGAGTGTAAAATGATGGGATCTAGGTGTGAGTCTAGTAGTGAGAGTGTAAAATGATGGGATCTATGTGTCAGTCTAGTAGTGAGAGTTTAAAATGATGGGATCTAGGTTTCAGTCTAGTACTGAGCTTAAATACGTGAAATTCGAAGTAACAAAGCTCGTGAGAAGAATTACCATGAAATATCTCCAGAAAATGGGAGATGCGTTACGACGTTGGAAATTAATTGAAATCAAGATCCTAGTTTAGGAACAGTTACATTGCCGAGTCTACTTTGAATTTTGTCAATAATGTTCTAGACATATAGCAGAAGCAAAAAACTAGAAGTGGCGACGATATTCATTTCACAGGCGAATGGTAGACTTATAATGAGGCAAGGTCCAATTCTGTCTATAGAAATTGTTTCGTCCAACACAGTGAACCGACTTTCCTAACAGTAGACAATTGATTCAATATAATAATTCAACTCCATGTCATTAGAAAACTTAAAGGTACAATAAGTCCCTCTCTTAAAAGTTATGATCAACCATGTCAAAAACGTTTCTCTTATAAGATTAAAGGGGAACAGTTTCGTTACAATTAGTAAACCAGTTTTTTGACTTAGTCAATAATGGATTGAAGGTCATTTTCGGTATATGTTTCCTATTTGACATTGTCGAATCTATCATACTTATTAAAACAGAAATAAAGGCTTAATAATAAAAATGCATCTACAAATTATAACAGGTTCGTTTATGATGTGGGGTCTGGCAAATCACAATAATTAACTCTACATAGTCAGGATATTATACTCAATTATATTTAATATTCAGCGACATAAGCCACTGCAATAGTATTACTTTTTTCCTTCGAGGCAGTTACCCAGGATTAAGTAAGAAGTGTAACTGCCTCTTAACTAAACAATATATCATCTTCTTTGAAGATATTTTAACGATCATGGCTCTCTAGGCATTTTTGTATGTTCCTTTCACTACCGCTCATTGGGTGTGTTTCCCTTGTTCCGTCATAAAGTGCTTAAGGATGTTATTGTTTCCCCTTAGTTCAATTGCTTTAAACATGTACTGTGTGTGTTAACTTCTCGAAGCATTCTATCCTCATGCTAAACTCTTTTACTGTATCTTTATGATAGCATTTAGCAGTTTTTATTCCCCTTAAAACTATCACATTATTTACATTTTCTGTCTGTTTTTTTTTTAGCATTTTTTTAGTAAAAGCATATTGGCTCAAATCTGTTCTTCATCTGTGAGGAGGCTGATTAGTATTGATTACCGTATGAGGAATTAGATATTACATAGAATATCAGCAATTTTCTCTATTTTTAAGGACTTCTTTCGATCCCTTTATACTTAGCTAAATTCTGAAAGGGCATTTATTCGATCTTTGGATCTCTGTATCTTCTTTTCAGTTTTCTCATACTATACTAAGTATTTTTTATGACTTCTTAACTTTAGAGACCTCGATACGTAACTCACAACTTGTGCTGTCTGGTTTGTTGACAACCATGAATATATAATTTATATCATTGCTTTTTTATGAGGATACCACGATGAACGCTCATTTACATAAATATTTTTGGAAACATACTTGAAATTTTATGTGATACGAAATATCAATTTTTGTTTTTCTTTTTCTTTCTATTAGTTTTTGCTACATGATTTGCAAAAACAAATTGCTTTAAAATATGGGTATATTTTTATTTTTAAAACAGTTTACATTTTATTATTAGTCTCTTTAACTGGTATAATATTCATTGAATAAAATTTTTTATTTTCATTCCATTAATTTTAGCTAAATTTGCGAGGCAAAGATGTATGATAGATAACATTTATAATGACACATTACACGTGAAAATGCAAATTTCAACATTTGGAGACATTGCTGCAACTGAAAAAGATAATAGTTTCATTTGCAGTTTTGTAATTGGCATTGAACAAATAACTTTCAAAAATAAAGATTTAAATAACTTGACAGAGAACGAATAAAAAGTGTTGGTCAAGAAAATGGTAGTTAAAAATGTTTCATATTAGTGAAGAACAACAAATGGGAATGGTTGGACCAATAGACCAACTTTGGTTAAATAAGGAAAAATGATTAGATGTCAGGAAATAAAACATGTCCACATTTCGAGAACATTTCGAAATTCTCTGGATATGAGCCGCTTCGATAGATATCTGAAGAAGGCTGGAGCAACAAGGATAATGAACACACAACAGTCGAAACTTCCCTAGAGAATGCAGGAATAACAGATACGCTGAAGACACTAGAACAGACAGCACAAGGGTCGAAACTTCGCTGAAGAAGACTGGAGTAACAAGAACGATGGAATCATTACATTGGAGAGCCCAACAGTTGAAACTTCTCTGAAGAAGGCTGGAGTAACAAGAAATATGAAGACATTAGACCGGAGTGTACAACAGTCGAAACTTTCCTAAAGAAGGCAGGAATAATAAAAAGGATGAAGATATTAGAACAGAAAACTCAACGGTCGAAGCTTCCATGAAGAAGTCTGGAGTAGCAAGAACGATAAAATCGTTACATCGAAGAGCCCAACAGTCGAAATTTCTCTGAAGAAGGCTGGTGCAACAAGAACGATAAAGACATTATCTCGGAGGGTTCAACAGTTGAATCTTTCAATCCTGAAGAAGGCTGAAATAACAAGAAGGATGAAGGCAGTAGACCACAAACAACAACAGACGAAATTTTGTGACAGTATCAACAACAACGAGGATATTAAATTGAATAAAAATAATGTGAATAAAGATACATCGTCATCTCAGAAATTCAGACAAAAATTATGCATTATGGCAATTTTTGAGGATTCGTAAATCTTGTTAATCTAACACACAATTATCGATTTTCTTTTTTATAGCTGTGTTGCGTATTTCATACACATGACAGACAGGAATGTTTTAGCCATTGCTCTATTCTGATTTTCGCAGATGTTATTTTAAAACGGGCTTATTTTTTAAAATTAATTTTTAAATGAATAGTATTTTTGTTTATTGTCCTTAATAAATCTGCTTATATCTAATGAAACAGAATATCACCCTAAAATGTCATTTATGGAGCTTTAAATTCAAGAAAATTTCACGACATAAAAAACATCGTCGAAAAAAGAAAAAAAATCCTTTTTTTGACTTTTTAGGCACGTAATATTTATTTTATTTCATTTTAATTATCGGATTATACGTTTATTCGCGCAATATTTCGCGCATTTATTTCAAACGTGGCGCATAGCGCAGCAATCAAGACAAGAGAAGCCTGAATACTCGAGGCAAACGTATGTAAACAAAGCCAGTAATGGTGGACGTTCTGTGTACGTGAGGAGAAAAAAAGTCGAACTTACATTGTCCATAACTTCTAAACGGTAATCGAGCGCAATGTTTTAATATCATTTTCGAAATAACCCGACAATTTCACACCAGACTCTATACCGGAGGCTTTTGGTGCTTATACTATCAATTAACCAAATTTTCCCTAACCAATCTACTTTTCTTTGATAAGTAGAATACAATTTTTGACTATCTTCGTCCTGAGAAACTAAATTTGTTTACATTAATACTATCCTCCAATATTTCTGTTAATCAGAGGGGGGTCACGTGGTTTATGCCTAACTCCTAAACCTGAAGTTTGTTTATATTAGTACTATCCGCCTAAAACTCTATTATGCATACAGAAAGAGTGTGACCGTGTCATGTGTTTTGTTAAAAGATCCCCTGGAATTATGGCGGTCAGAACTGGAGAAATTAGATGCATCAATATGAAATTTTCCGGGGAATTTATGCAAAGAAAAGCCCATATTTCCCCAAAGACAAACAAAGAGAATTGGGCTTAGGACAGCATCGTCAGAGATTTACTCCGGGATGCGTGGGCAGCCATCGCTTCACAAGAACATACCTGCATTTTTGTGGCCGGAGCGAACACAAAGACACATCAGGAACAGCAGAGGCAAGCCAGAGGGGACAACCAATTTTACCTCTACTAAATCATTGCAATTACTGCTATATTTTACAAGCTAAATCTTGCTAGCACGAGAGTTTGTCCATCTGTAGATAATAGAGACATTTTATTCAACAGTTTTAATATTCAACAAACCTGCTGTTAGAGTTGCCGACAGTGTTCGTCATTTTATTGAGGATATTCCTATTCCAGCCTTGGTTCCCAATGTTGTACCGGACCTAAAGTAAAAAATTAGCGCGTCCGTAGATAAGAATTACGCAATCTTCTATGTGGTACACAACGTACTATTTGGTCTCCCGATGGGGCTTGTTTTAAACTAGTATATATATATATATATATATATATATATATATATATATATATATATATATATATATATATATATATGAATTTGTAGGTCTGATGAATTGGATCGTAATTATATATATACATATATATATATATATATATATATATATGATATATTAATTATATAATTATATATATATATATAAATTTATACGTCTGATGAATATATACATATATATATATATATATATATATATATATATATAATTGTTTATTTAAAAATTATAACATAAATATATTTTGTTTCAACAACTTCGTTGTCTTATTAAGTGATGATGTTGAATGTAAAATAAAGGGTTTTAAAAGTTTCAAATTAATTAACGATCCATCGTAAGGGGAAACGCTGTTACATAAGCAGGAAT
>OZ038477.1:38829389-38836889 GCA_964036315.1 Acanthosepion esculentum
TTTTTGCATGTAAGACTCTAGATATATAATTAAATCGCCTGTGTAAGTGAGATAAATGTAAAACAGAAAAAAAAGTTGTATGATCTCCCTTTCTCTCTCTATTTATGTTCCTCTCTCTCTCTCTATATATATATATATAAGTTCACCTACATCTATCTCAATACACCTACATGTGTCTATGTTCACCAGCATCTATCTATCTTTCCCTCTATCTATCTATGTTCACCTATATCTAAATTCACCTACATCTATCTATCTCAATTCACCTACATCTATCTATCTATCTATCTATCTATCTATCTATCTATCTAT
Organism: Acanthosepion esculentum; assembly: GCA_964036315.1. Taxonomy (NCBI): domain Eukaryota; kingdom Metazoa; phylum Mollusca; class Cephalopoda; order Sepiida; family Sepiidae; genus Acanthosepion; species Acanthosepion esculentum. The sequence continues at coordinate 38,829,702 of OZ038477.1, forward strand.
CTATCTATCTATCTATTTATATATATATATATATATCTGTATGTATGTATGTATATATATATATCAGTTCACCTACATCTATCTCAATTCACCTACATGTGTATATGTTCACCTACATCTAGCTATCTATATACACCTACATCTATCTACGTTCACCTACATCCATGTTCACCAGCATCTATTTATCTTTCCCTCTCTCTATCTATCTATGTTCACCTATATCTAAGTTCACCTACATCTATCTATCTATCTATCTATCTATCTATCTATCTACTCCGTTAGAGCGTCATAACGTCTGCTCAATTGATCATTGTACAAGTTTTTAATGATTTTCAACATTAGTTTTGAGATATTCTTGACGTTCTTATCTGCAATAAGTACTTAAATCAATTGTTTTTTTTATACTATTTGAATATTCAAATAATGTACAAACCACTGTATTAAATTATTTTGAAAATTTAGCAGACATCTATGACTTGTATAGATATATGATTTTGCCTATTCATATCTGTTAAACAATTCTATCTATCTATCTATCTATCTATCTATCTATCTATCTATCTATCTATCTAAGTCCGCAATTGTGTTAGTTTAACCTTATGTATGGAATTTGTCAAGTGATGGCTAACAATGCTAGTTTGGTCAGTTCCGTCCTTCTTCAGTATCTAACACAGTGAATATATATCTTTGTATATTTGTGGGAAATTAGGTCATTCACATCCAAGGCGACGTTCTTGTCTGTAATTCTCAGCATTTACGTTGGTAGCTAAGGTATTTCTTTCTCATACTTCAAAAGACAAATTTATTCTCGCCTATCCGGCATGGTGTGCATTTGAAAGCACGTGTGAATGTCAGATTTCTTCGGACAGTGAGGACGTTTTTACAACTGAGAATATTTACACACACACACACATACACACACACACACACACACACACACACACACACACACTCTTGTATATATATACAGAAATATATGGAAAGAGAGGAAAAGGGAACAGATTGATATATATATATATATATATATATATATATATATATATAAAGATAGATAGAAAGGAAGGAAGGAGGGACAGATTGATATATATATATATATATATATATATATATATATATGTATATATATATATATAAAGAGAGAGAGAGAGAGAGAGAGGAAGGTAGGAAGGAACAGAGTGACATAGACCTATAGACTGATCTACATATAAAAACAAACAAACAACCTATAAATCCTATTTTATACATAACAATTTCAGTAAGTGGTATCGTAACTCGGTCACAATAAGACGCATAACGTTATAGCCAATTTATTGAGATAACTTGAATGGACTCATATTATCATATCTGACGATGGACAGGTAAGGTAACTATGGGAGAATTGTCTGAACACGTGAGTAACGACGATTAATTAAGGAAAATCCTAACAATATGGACACTTATAATCAGAAAGTTATTGAAATTTCTAGCGCGGATAATGAGGAAGAAACCTTAAGGAATTTGACACTCACAGGATATGCTGAATGCCAGAAAGATAGAGGAAAGCCTGCGAATAACCTACGTAAAAAGGCTTGTGTAAATGGTTGGCAGAAGTGTAATTAGACGATGTAAAACTACACGCTTTACCAAGGATATTGTGATGAGCCATGATCACCCACGTGCTGAGGGACATGACAGAAGAAGATGATGAAGAAAACGAAGAAGAAGATTATATAACAATTACGCAACTGCTCATTGAACAACTTTTGTGCAATGATATGCATGTGATACCTGTCAAGATAATCTAGCGATTTGACAACTCGAAGGAAGAATTATGTTTTTTTCCCAAGGTTATTAGTAGAAATGGATCCCGGGAATTCTTTCACTGAAAATTCAATTCGGCTTGCAGATGTCTTTTTCTGTTAGGGTATAAAAAATAACTCGCGCCTCTACTTGCATTAGATTTACGTCGAACGGTTTTTTCTGCGATAAAAAAACGACTTCAGCATTAACACTAATCGTCCTGCTGTTAGTTTAAACAGAAGTCCCCTCTTTTTTATATATATATATATCTGAAATATACTTATAAACTATAATTTTAGAAAGTTAAAATATCACTAAAATTCATATATATATTGTCTCAGGGCAATAGTTACCACTAATGTTAAACAAGTAGACTTCCTAGACGTTACCCTGGACCTTACCAGCAACACATACCAACCATATGTAAAGATTAATTCCAATCCAATATACGTACATCCTAATTCCAACCACCCCCCTTCAATCATCAAACACATACCCTATTCTATTGAATGTAGGATCAGTAATAACTCTTCAAACAAAGATATTTTTAATAAACATCGAGACTTTTATAATTCTGCACTTAAAAATAGTGGATACAAAAATACTACTATTCAATATAAAAGCCCTATAAATAGCAACCATAATAGGAGAAAGACATCTAGAAAAATCATATGGTATACGCCCCCTTTTAATATTATGGTAAAAACTAAATTGGGGCACCTGTTTCTAAACCTCATTAAAAAACATTTCCCCAAATCTGAAACCAACTCACTTAGTAAAATATTTAACCCCAATACTCTTAAGTTAAGCTATAGTTGTGCAGATAACCTAGAAAAAATATTTAAAAAACATAACAACAGTATTTTCAGCAAGTATACGGACTCGGAGAGCCTGACAACCCACAAAGTTGCAAGCAGTAGCACTAAGCATAAAGACACAAATAATAAATCATGTAACTGTAGGAATCCCAATAATTGTCCACTAAAAAATAATTGTTTAACTAGCTCTGTGGTTTATCTTAGTACAATATCAACACTAGAAAATCCAAATATAAAGAAATTTTACATAGGTTGCACTATGAGACCATTTAAGGAACGCTGGCGGGGTCGTATGCAATCTTTTAATAACAGTAACTATAAGTATATGACTTCATTATCCAAATACTTTTGGAGTCTAAAAGAAAAAAAGAAAACACCTAAGTTTAAATGGAAATTGATTAGAAAAGCCCGGACATGTAACTCCCTATATGCCCCGTGTTACCTATGCCTTAACGAGAAACTTGAAATAATTATATTTAAAAATAAGACTGATCTTTTAAATCAAAGATATGAACTAACAGTTAACTGTAAACATCGTTTTAAATTTAACTTAGTATTAACCGAGACTGTTAATATTAATCTTTTCCCATAGATGGGGAGGAGAAGCAATGGATTTATTACCTTTCCTAAGGGTATTTGTACGTAAGTGAATGCAGTGAACTCTACTGGAATTCGAACTCGGCTCTCCGATTCCTCAATCTGAGCCGCTATCCATTACTCTACCGTGTCTAAATGCGCTTAGACGTTTACCGTTGTCATTTACTCTATATACAACTTTCTTTTGTGATTCATGTTTCCTATTACTAGCAATTTAAAAAAATATTCTATTAATGGATAACAATAGAAAAATAACGGTTAAAAGTATATTTGTTGTCAGGTTAAATATTACTGAAGGACTGAATTTAAATTGATTTAAACCACTGTGAAAGAAATACAAGCAGTACGTAAGAAAATACATAAAACTAGGAAATAATCATTTTATATTAAATGTAACCGCCCTTATGATATTAGTGAATTACAATCATAGCAGCATGCACTACATAGAATTGATATGTATATAGGTTTTAATTTTATAAAGGCGTCAGTTGTTGATAGACGATAGCAGTCAGTCTTGATAGATTTGTATTAGTGTGTGGGATTTATGTTGACAGGGTGCTTATACTATACGAGATTTATTGCGTATATAATACAGAAATTGTGGCACAAGGCCCAAAGGAGGAATTGGGTAGAGGCTGGGAGATATTAACTGTCTGATATATAGCTAAACAGAATCACGACCTATTTATTCTTTACAATTTACTCAACCACCACAAAAACTCGTCCGTCATCATTCAATCCTACATAAAAAAATTGTGTATAGAATTATAATTAACAATCTCTTGATGGTAAACAATAAGTGGGCATGAACCCGAAAACAAACTAAAATATAACAAAAGCCACAGACCAAATATAACTGATGTTTCTAGGACGCTTGAACCCTCAAAAGAAATAAGAGTAAGGTGGTTTTCTAAGCGTTGCTTAGATGAGGCACAAAGCCGAAAGTATAGAGCACCCAGTGAAGATCGAACTCACTACTCAGTCTTAATTGATCTAACCATTACACAACGTTGAGGTGCACGAGATTTATCATACCACCCAATGAGTCAGGTTGTGACACAAGGTCGGTTTTTAACGTGGGGATACGAGTGTTTCCACTTGGGCCGCTGGTCTTAGCTTAACTAGGCTGGTCAAAGCTTGTCCAACCTGGTCTAAGTTGGTCAGAGCTTATCTAAGCTAGTCATAGCCGGTCATACCATCGCTACTTAATAGATGTCACGCAATGGTGAGGGAGGCGCCAGGGAGGAGAGAAGGCCTCCTGTACGGAACAGATACTACAACCGCAGCATCTACTCCGACGAGAAAAACCTGTTCTCCTCTGCAAATCCCCTCCGCAGAAAATTCCGGGGAGGGGAGGAGGCGCTGATTTTCTAAGCTGAGCTTAGATGTGGCACAAGTCCGAAAGTATGGGGGCACTCAATGAGGATCGAAGTCACTACTCAGTTGTAACTGTTCGAGCAAGACAAGCTTTCTAACCATTACACCACGTCGATGTGCCCCACCACGCCGAAGTGCCCCACCACACCGAGGTGCCCGAGATTTACCTTAACCTCCAACCTTCCAATTATTCAGGTTGTGACACGAAGTCGTTTATTAACGTGGGGAGCCGGGTTTTTCCACTCGAGCCTTTAGATTTTACGCAACGGTGTGGGAACGCATGAGAGGGGAGAAGGCCTCTGACACGGAACAGATACTACATCTGCAACATCCATTCCAACGGGGGAAAAAAACCCTTCTGCTCCTCTGCCAATCTTCTCGGAAGAATCGGGTGTGTGCGTGGGGGGGGGCTAAAATGATTTTCCAAGCATATCTTAAATGTAGCACAAGGCCGACACTATGGTGCACCCAGTGAGGATAGAAATTAATATTCAGTCGTAATTGTCCTGGCGAGACAAGCTTGCTAACCATTATAGCACGGCGATGTTTCCATGGTTCTATAATATACCAGATTTAAAAAAAAAATTTTTTAAAGCTTTTCACCCCAAGCAAGACTGGAAGCCACTAGCACGCAAGAGGTTACAGAAGATTTGGAGCGAGAGCAGATAGGAGTGTTAGAAGAAAGGATGTGGAGAAGGATAGTGGATAGGGTTACAGAAGATTTGGAGAGAGAGCAGATAGGAGTGAAAGAGGAAAGGATGTGGAGAAGGATAGATCAAGGCAACTGGAGATGTCGATTGACGTTACATTTGAATTGTTGGAGATTATAGTTGTCAGAGAAACAGGAATAAGGAAGGGAGTTCCACAGGCAAGAGCTGCGAGACATGAAGTTATTGGAGTAGAAGAGACGTCTACATTTAACAGTTTCAACAGTGAAAGGGTGGGAGCGTGATGCCAGTCTCGTAGGACACTTGAATTCATCAAGCCTGGGAACCAGAAATACAGCACTTGTGGCACAAGGCTAAAAAGAGGGAATGTGTTGAGGCAGGTCGACCCGATTTACGACCCATTCATTCGTTACAATTTACACAACCACCACAAACATTCGCCCGTCATCATTCACTCCTGCATATACCACAATAACGCATACACGCAAGGGAACCTATAAAACATCGCATGATATAAAAATTCGTGAATGTAAAATTATACATAAAAAATTATTGATGATAAGCAGTGAATGAGGAAGGAATGAACCCGAAACCAAACTAAAATATAACAAACCACACAAACTAAAAATAATTGATTTTAGTAGGACCCGTCCTACCCTCAAAAGAACTGATAAAGACCGCTATATTCTGTCTTCAGATAAAATCAAGAGGTCTCTCGCTAAGGGAGAGGGACAGATAAAATAAATACGGACATATCGAGATGAAAAAAGTGGTTAAAAAATAAACTGGGGAGGTTGGGAATCTCGGCTTGGACCAAACAAAGAGCTGGGAACAGGCCAGTAACAACAATTACATTGACTAGGTACACAGGAATGGTCTATCTTAACCAGGGGTGAGTTCCACAGGAACGATGTGACTTAAGGAGACTTTAAAAAGAAAATCAAGACTAGCCCTGTTCACGCGAACCAGGCTCGCCGCAGTTACTCGTCTTTCGCTAAAATCTGTCGATACCAAACGCTTTCTATGTTCTGATCTTTATCTTGAGCTGATACTCAAAGAATCTGACCAAATTGTGACGAGAATAGGCTTCACATTTCCTCCTTCCGCCTCATTCAAATCACCATTTGAGCCGTGGCTAGCAGCGACAGAAACACCATCCGTTTCACCAAAGAATACGGTGGTGGTGGTGGTGGGGTTTTGGAACACATTGTCATATGCGTATGTGCGATCAATGAGCACCAGCTTTTTGGGAGCTATACGAGTCGTCAATTCGCCGACAAAGTCCCATGAGGAGCGCACCCGAGAACTGTGGTAGAAGGCAGGAGAAACAGTTTCCACTAAGCCAACGTCTCAACGTTCGCGGTATGGCTAATCCGCCAAGCCCTATATGAAGGCCTTGTCATTGAGTGATAATCTATTCCAAACCAGTCGCTAGGTAAACGAAAACTCAAGCTTGCTGGCGCCCAAGACCAAAAGGAGCGAAACTCGTCTGTCGACAAGCCGCGCCGGGCGCGTAGTGAATCCTTCGCGAACCCCTCTACTAGTTCACGACAGATGACCCTCCTAGGCCAAGAAAAGTCACTGGACCGAGGAATGACTCTCAAGGCTGGTCAATACTAAGGAAGGAAACGATTGATCCCAGGGCCTACGATAGCGCCCAGTTCTCGAGTCTGGAGGGGTGATAGTATGATAAGAGAAGGCAGCCCTTACATTCCCCGCCAAAATCGAGTCTCCCGTCAACGCGCAGCGTAGGGCAACCAGCCAGCTTCGTGGCTAGCTTGTGACTCTACAAGTGCAGCATCCCTAGACCCCCCTCATATCATGGACGTTGGGCACAGACTTCTCTGTGACGCGATGCTTGCTTCTCACTCACAAGATAGAGGATAGCATGCGCTTGATCGACTTCTTACGTTCCCTACAGAGAGGAAGTACAGATAAGCGGTAAAGGA
>OZ038477.1:38841889-38861889 GCA_964036315.1 Acanthosepion esculentum
ACGCCCAATGTACGCTGCTAATTAACCCTATACGTGGATGAAAAAGAGGGAGATACCTAGCTTTACCAAGGACGTCTGTGCGAAAATGAAGAAGAACAGACAAGAAGCAGTTTGAACTCGAATCGTCGACTCCACTTTGCAGCGAAGATATCTGTCTGATTAGGCGTGCTTCCGTTTTGTTAAGTAGGTTATCGATTTATTGCGGCAGCCCGCACCTATATAACACAATCGAGGAAGAAATTTTACAAAAATAGAGATATAATGAAAAACCTCACACAAATATACTTAAAACGTCGAGTGAAATAATAATATAATGCTAGGTAGGTCGGATTGGCTTGAAACAAGAAAATTATATATAATTAATTCTTATATTAACAGAATAGCGCAAAGATCGCTTGAAAGTATCAATATAAGAAGGTGGAATAAAATTAAAATGGACAGGGAACAGATTAGAATTGTTAAAATAGCAAAGATAAAAGCATTAAAAATGCATGTAGATGAAACATATAATAAATGGAAAAGATAACAGATGGAGTAAAACGTTGCTTTATTGATGCCCAGATAGTAGAAAACACTCGAGTAAAAGACCTTACAGGATGGAGAAATTAAATAGCGCGGGTTGCTTGTTATAAATGGCAGAGAAAAGGCAATGTCGCCATTGAACAAATCTTTAGAAATGGCCTTGTTCCATAAAAAATGTACAGTATGTGTTTCTTTTGTCTTGCCACGTCTAACCTATTTAGAATTTGTTGCAGATAATTTGAACCCCCTTTATGCGTTATATTTTCCGGAATTGATTGTTTGTTTCAGCAAGGGAAGACAACTGCACATCCTGCATGGATTAAGTGAAACTGGTTCCAGAAGCACTCGGATGACTTCCAAGTAATCCATTTGACAACGCGCCCGACATACATACATACATACATACATACATACATACATACATACATGAGGCATGCTGCAGATGTTACTAAATTCCTTGCATTCAGAGTAAGCTACTTATCTATGCACAGCGGTGGAATATACCTTGGCAGATAAACCCAGGTAAATATTCCAGCAACTCAAGTGTTCCATCTCCTGTCGGGTAACAGCTTTTATGCAAACAGAAGAGATACAATTTCTTAGGTCGCAGTCTATACTTGTTTAAACTTCTGTCTATGTAGGTATAGCTCTCTCTATATCAGCCTGTTCATATCTATCTATCTATCTATCTATCTATCTATCTATCTATCTATCTATCGATCTATCTCATACTGTTCATATCTATTGTTTCGGTGACTGTGTTAAAGAAAGGTTTACAAACAAAATTGTTCGAAAGATAAGGTGACAAACAAACTGAGTACAAAAAACAAGACAAAAGATTTAATTAAAATAAAAGCCAAATTTCATTTCTGGAGAAAAAAACAAAAAAAAAACAAATAAAAAACTACGTACAAACAATATTATAAGAAGAGGAAAAAGGATTTCATGAATGTGCTGAAAACACCTTACATTATATACATTATTCGGACTGTTGCCCTCATCTTTATTGTCATATTTACGGCGTTTAGGCCGTTTTACTCTTCAGACTTCTTCACGTGATTGGAATCTCGAACTGATTCGTTATGTCGTCCACCGTGATATATTGTTCTAGTTCCACGTGACATGCCTCTTCCGGATATGTCAGGTATTCCCCTTTAACTCAACTCTCCAAGCTTTTGTTCATCACTACAGTAGCTATGTATTGAACTCGCAGCTCTTTCTCCAGTTGTACACGTTACATGAGGATAACAGCACTCAGAAAACATCTTCAGTCTGCTTACCTTATGTGAAGGGATTATCAGAGAAAATACAAAATATCTATGGTCCATATCACAAAAGTGGTTTGACATTCGCAGGCATAACTTTCGAGTAAGACTCCTAACCCCATAGAGTAGAACATGACTAAGAACTGTGTCTACGCCATCCCGTGCAGCTGCAGTAAGAAATATAAAGGTGAAACAGGCCGCCCCCTTAAGGTAAGAATGCAAGAACATAACACGAGGGGAAACAGAAAAATCAGCCGTAGCTGACCATTTATGGAGAGAAAAGGCAGATCACCGCCCCCTGTGGGATGACGTTCAAATAATAGACAGAGAACATCATTGGAAGATACGAAAACTTGATCTGAATTTGATCTTTACCCCATATATATATATATATATATATATATATATATATATATATATATATATATATATATATATATATATATATATATATATATATTTATATATATATACGGAAACGTCACTACCATTTATTTTTATTGGCTGCTGGTCTCGAAAAAGACCGCCAATATGTGGTTGACTGGGACAGGAAATGGCTTGTAAATTTGAATGCCTCCAAACGAAACTGCTTTCATTTACCCACCATAGAGAAACCTCCCTGTCTCCTATGAACATGGCTGATGCTCCATTTCACGAGAGTGTCTCTCTACGCCTTCTTGGTTTCAAGTTTTCCACGGAACTGAGGTGGACCAACTACATTGATTCAATAGCTATATCTACCGTAACGATAGTCGGTTCTCTGTGGTGCGCCAGAAGGTTTTTTTCGTCTGAGTCCATCCTTCAAATCCACAAATGTACCGTTCGTCCTTGCATTGTATACAGTTGCCATATATGGTCTAATGCCCTCGCTATTCATCTCGAGGTTCTTGACAACAGACGGGATGTGACTTCCCTCTGTCTTTTCTACACATATTTTCATGGCAACTGCTCTGACGAGCTATTTTCACTGGTGCCCCATCTGCATGAATCTAAGCGTGCTACTAGGTTGGCATCTTGGTCCCACCCTTTCACTGATGAAACAATTAAATGTAACCGCCTCTTCTACTACATCATCATCTTCTATCGCACTTCTCGACGGTGGAACTCCCTTTCTCTTACTTTCTTCCTTGATAACTATAATCTTCAAAAATTTAAATGTAATGTCAATCGATATCTTGATCCCTGTCATCCTCTCTATCCTTTCTTCAAACACCCGTCTTTTCTCTTACTTTCACTCTCTGTAACCCGTTGCGTGCTAGTGACACTTCCGTTTTGCTTGTGGTCAAATGTCTAAAATATATATATATAATATTTTTATATATTTTTAATTAGGTTATAGATTCCCGACAGTTTTTTTAAAAGTAATTTGACAAATGAAAAACGTTTAATTGAAAATAGATTTGATTAATCCTTTCTCCATTCTAGGCCTCATCATAAAGCATACGCACAAATACACATTACTTTATTTCATTTTTGGAACCGATATTCCTATACGGAAACAGTCATTCGATCTGGCGTGCTTTACCATTTAGCTACAGGGAAGCGTCTAGTAAGCAAAGTCCAAATTACCGTTTTTAAAAACAAAAATCTTCAAAGATTTTTCTCGATCGATCATGTTTCTCATGAAATGTATCTTAAGGTAATCAATGATAACATATAATGAAATAGATCCGACAATTATTTAATATATCTTCTGTTTATATGTTATTTTCATAGAGACAGATTATTTAAGTAAATGGTCTGTTGTTAAATAAACAGTATTAATTACATTTACCAGCCGGAATGTTCGAGAAATTTCGTAACAAAATGCGTTCATCGACAGGAATCGAACCTATATTCCTATACATAAGCATATTTTACACGAAATTTCTCGAACATTAAAATATGTAAATGTAATTAATGTTGTAAATTTAATAAATATTCTTTAATTAAAAAGGATTTACTTGTATGAATTGTATCTATAGAAATAACACATAAATAATATATATATATATATATATACCCCGAGATAAATGAAACCAAAGAAATAAAACAAAACAAAACAAAACAAAAAAAACGAGCAAAAGCTGCGAAAGAGAAACAATTATCAAACAGAATTAAGCGATGTACCTACAAGCTAATGATTGCTTAAAAGCCTAATCCAGAAAATGCCAAATAGAAAATAAAAATCTCAAGAACAGGAAGCCAATATAGGATAGTAGTTGGGGCCTAAAACCTCACAAACTGAAACTCGACTTCGAGAAATCACGTCGCTTTATTTCTAGGTTTAAATCCGAAAACGGTCTGTTGTTGATATTATCCATGAATATAGCACATTTTAGACAGTATAATTATAAATACACACAAAGTCCCCCTGTCTCACACACACATACGTACAAAACAATCCATACACACACACATACAAACATCCATCTATCTATCTATCTATCTATCTATCTATCTATCTATCTATCTATCTATCTATCTATCTAATCTAATCTATCTCTTCCTCGATCTCTCTCTTGCTATATATGTACACACACACACACACACACACACATATATATATATATATATATATATATATATATCGAGTCGGATATAAAGACATATATATATATATATATATATATATATATATATATATATATATATATGAAGAAATATAGTCTTAAAGTGTGCTATATTTATGGGATAAAGTGCTCAATATCAGAGATAGAGCGTGTGTAATTATAAAAGTGGACATGGAAGTCAGCACTTAGAGGCGACAGTCTGTTTTATGCTAGTGCAATCGTCAGGCGATATATATATATATATATATATATATATATATATATATATATGTCTTTATATACGACTCGATATATATATATACATATATAGCAAGAGATATGTTGTAAATTTAATAAATACTCTTTAATTAAAAAGCATTTACTTAAATGAATTGTATCTATAGACATAGCACATAAATAATATATATATATATATATATATATATATATATATATATATATATATATATATATATATACCCCGAGATAAATGAAACCAAAGAAATAAAACAAAACAAAAATATATATATATGTCTTTATATCCGACTCGATATATATATATATATATATATATATATATATATATTATAAATTAATAGATTTAAAATATGGTTTTACCGCTACACAGTGATGACCATGTTTCAGAAATGGAAGCTAAAGCGCCTGAATTTAATTTTGTTATTAAACCAAAGACATTAGTTCCATTTCCTCATCAAGCGAACTTCATAAACTGAAGAACACCGGATTTTATATCTTACTGTTCTTTCCTTTTTATTTATATATATATATATATATATATATATATATATATATATATATATATATATATGATAGACTCTCCAGTCGATTTACACCTGGGAGGATCCGATAAATTACAGGATAAATAAAAATTCGTAATTCCATATAATTTTAATCCACACCTCGTTTTTATTTTATCATTCATTTTTTTTGTTTTTTATAATAAAAAAAACTGAATATATATATATATATTTAAATTTTTGTTGCTCGAACCGCTCAATGTTCAGGTGTACAATTTTATGGAAAAAAGAGAAATAGTAAAAGAAAGTAAGAGAGTAAGAAAAGTAAGAAAATTTGAAAATATCAAAATATTTTTAAAGTCAGATTAGTCTATTTGCTAGTCTAGCAACGTTCGGCAAATCGGGGAAATTATCCCCAAAAGGTGGGGGTGTTTTAGACATTTTTAGGGTTAATTGATGCGTAATTGCATTATGAGTGAATAAATTGAATCGGAAATTCCGGACAGCCGCACAACCAATCAAAATATATTCTTTTGTTTTTTTTAAGTCTTAATGGAGGCATAAAAGATCAAGAGAAGATAACCCATTTTACTCTTTCTATGAATTCTAAACCATTACTATCTATTTTAAACCATTACAATCCATTTTAACCCGTTAATATCCATGTTATCCCCCAATTTTACTACATTACTATTTATTATAACCCATTAATATTCATTTTACTCAACTAGTACAATTTTTATCCTAATAATATCCATTTTAACCTATTAATATCAATGTTACCTCATTACTATTCGTTTTACCTTATTACTATCCCTGTTACATTTTTGAGGTAGTTGTGTTTTATACAACAATAATTGATACCGATTCTTTTTATAAATCCACAATACTCTGTTTTTTTATCATAACTTTTATAATACCGGATTTTACATTGAACATTAATGGTTTAATTTTTTCGATGTCTTTTCAAAGATGCTTCTTGATGTTATCTGCTTTTCTTACTCTTTCATGGTGATAAGTGCGTTTGGTAGCAAATCATAATAGGATTTGAAGCTATGGGTTTCTATTCCTATTTTCAAAGATAATTTTATGTCTATTTTAAGCACGAATGGCAGACATATTTGATTCATATTTTCCCTTCTACAGATGTCATCAAACAAGGAAAGGATGAATTAAGCTGATTTCTTCAAAATGGAACCTTACTGAAATAAACGGTCGAATGCATCAGAAACTGGACAATGTATCGTGTGTTGGAAAGTATTAATACCCAAAACATTCAAGGAAAATCAGTTGAAAAATATCTTGACAATGTTCATCTCCTATCTTCGAAGCCTGGGGCTTATTTTGAGAATTTGTTCGTGTAAAGAAGCAGAGAGTGAAAAATATGGAGAATTCAAAATTTGATCGATGCACAACTCATGCCAGCCTGGAAGTCGAGTGGCTACTTGAAAGAAACAAAAAGCTATAAACAATCGTCCAGACACTGACCAAGCCAGCATCAGTTGAAATAAATGAAATTATGTGGAGACTAGAATATTCCAAGCAGCTGGACATTGTTCCGTTATCTATCAAATTTATTAAACCTGTATTGCCAATTTTTCAGAGGACCTGGGAGAGCAAATGATCGCTTGCACCAGGAACAGCGTGAATTTTGCTCTGGGGATACGACAGAAATAAGCAATGACTCCCAACACATAGTGCAATTGTGATAGCGAAACAAGGATATAATTACATAAGAGTTGTTGATTTTGGACTTAGTTAAATATTTGAGGAATTGATGTGTTCGAAAGAGTATACTCTTGGTTATTGCAGTGAATACTGGACAATGTCTTCACAGATGAAGAATAGACTTGAACCAACAGAAGCGTGGTTCTACGGAAAGAAACTGAGAATAACATGGACGGAACATGTGAACAACGATGAAGTTTTAGGAAAATGGAAACAAAAGAAACGTATACTTAACACCAGGAAGAGACTGTTGAAATTTCTAAGACACATAACGAGGATAGAAGGTTTGGAAAATTTGATACTCACAGAAAAGATTATGGTTAAGAGGAACAGAGGAAAACAACGCATAACCTACCTATCTAGCCTGAGTAAATGATGGAGCAAGGTTTAGGAGAAATAAAAAAAGAGAACATTTATTAAGAACTACAAGGGAAGAAAATTGTGGAGAGCCATGATCGCCAACGAACTGAAGCAACACGGCTTCTAAGACGATGATTTGAAACGGAAGAATTACGTCGGTGAGTAGGTGAATAAACTGTAGCAATGATTGATCGTGTAAATGGTTTTGTCGCATTGACGAAAAAAAAAGGGAACCTATGTACGCAAGTTACACATTTTATGATTCAACGCCAAGCGCTGGTTGTTAAGAAGTTGGAACCTGGGATAGTAAAAAGTCAGGAATTATGTGGTATATTAACGATCTGCCTCAGAACATACTGGGATCTATCGTGTTTATGTAGATGATACAACAGTGATACAAAGCACTTCAAACATCTACATGACCAGAGGCTGGTAGATGAACTCTGACCTAAGCCAGGAGGTTGAATGGAGGAATGATTGGCTTGTAACAATCAATACTACTAAACCAAACTACTAAAGTTTCAGTATCACCAAGCAGGCCCTGAACTTTAACCTGTCCTTGCCTTGAACGTTTGTTGGGACTCAAGTTCATCCAGACCTGAAGTGGAGAATATATACGATCCATCGCTAAATATGCCGAGAGATAATCACTTTCTTGTACTGTTCCTGTAAGTATCCCGTCCTGGTATACTCTACCCTGACAAGGGACGAATCAGATGAAAGCTAGAGTAATGCTGCCCTATATGGGCTGGGGATTCACTTGCCTTGTCAAAACAGAGTTAAAAAAAACGTCTACGCGGTCTTGTGGATGATGGGTTATTTCCCACCATATAAGACCTTTCCGACTGAAGTAACGTTGCAATGTCTTCGTTCCTCTATAATTATTTCCACTTCGTTCCGCTATAAGTATTTCCACGGCAAATGTTCTGAAGAGATACATTTCTTGGTCCCTTTCTCATAGATAAGACCTACCATGACAGGCACACTGGGACGAATTATCCTCATTTCCTATGTATCCCATTGATAAGAAGGAATTTCGTACATGAACAGCTACTTTCTATGAACTGCTACTTTGTGGAACAGACTCCCGAACTGTTTTATCTTCTACATAACCTGCATTTCTTTCCTCCTCTTCTTACACTCATACAACATCATTTCGAAACACTCTATCATGAGTGCTCTTGCGCCTTGTATTGAATAAACATCGGAATAGTTTCATAAAAGATAGCGCTTTGAACATGCTGCTTTTTCGTGATTAATGTGAAATTGTTTAGCCTGACAATTCCATCTGTTTTTCTCTGATGCGTAATGAAGTTCTCGCAGCAATATTGTAAATATGGAATCTTAAAGATAAACACGTGATAAATAAATAAATAAGCAGAATTAATTGTTTGAGAAATTCTTCAATTCCACTTGGCTGGCTTACCTGAAATATTTGAAAACTTCGGGCACATTAATTTATTGACCAAACAATTACAAGGGAGACAACTGGATATCATCTCCACAACCGAAAAACATTTTGACTTTCAGTAAAAACTTGAATACTAGAACCAAAATGCTGACGGATAAAAGGATATCGTACTTCTTCAACTTGCAGGTACTTTGGAAACATCCTGATCAAATTAATTTTTAGTATCTTGACCTTTCAAGACTTGGGTGATCATGGCTCTCAACATATTACTTACGCTTTATGATATGTGAATTTTTATAACCTCATCAGAAATATAGTGGAATTCTTTCCCGTTGGTTCCGCCAGTCTTGAATTCAGTCATATCCTAGACTGGAATTCATCCAAGGCAAGAAAGCTTAGGTTCTGTACTATTTAATTCCAAGATATAGAAGAAGAGATGGTCTCATGCCATTTCCAAAGACATCAGCGTTATATTGGATGGGACATACGAGACCGGAACATAATATCGATTCGCTGTTTCTCCGTTCTTCACTGATACCCGTTGCAATAAGCCTTCATATTTTAATTAATTTTGATGAACGCAAAGTCATGATGATCCGATATCTTGTCATATTAAAAAAAGCGCATTTACCTCAAAACATCTGAATTGGACGGTAAATCATTCCTTTTGCGATATCGATGTCCGAGGAGGCGAAGACTGAGCGGGATATTTTCTAGAGCTCAAACCGAATAAGGTTTTGAAACAAAGTTTAAAAGTTTCACTTTTTCCTTTCGTTCACTTTTAAATTTCATTGTTTTTTTAAAAAAATCAATGTTCCTTTTTTGTTTGTTTTTTTGTAAGTAATGCTCTTTTTTTCTTATTGGTAAAAAGATATGAGTACCTAGTTATTAGGGGAAAATTTTAACAGCTCCTTACATGATATTTTAACCATCCGAACGTCGATCTACGAACTGGAATTATGGCTAAACAAGGTGGAAAAATCCAGACATCCAGGCCGTTTCAAGGCGTGAATTTATCAGCACACTATACTCCCCACATTTCTCTGGCTGTTGTTTATTTATGACTCCCCAATGACATCAGTGGAGTCCATGGAAAATAGAATTAACAATTACCCTCAGAGATGGCTACCGCAGCCAGCCAAGAAGTTTGAGTAGTGACGCGTTATATGGCACCTCAAACGCGCTACAACTACCCTTTAAATGTTTGGTGGGAGAATTTGTGGTCTATCGGATAAGAGAATTCCTACAGTATAGGAACTTTAAGGACCCAAAACTGGCTGTAACAGGCATTGTTTTTTTGGCACTGGAAGGAAATGGATTGCATAGTGTGAACTAAGTATAGCGGAGGAGCTTTTTTGTCTTAAGGAGGTTTAAGTCTCTCATAGGGACTGTGGCAACAAGTCATGCTGGCATAGGCTTCTTACCTCGCACCCGAAACGAAAAAGCCAGGTGTAAGTAGGGACGGCACTTAATTCAGGAGGAAGTCCGAGTCAACGCTGATGAAAAGAGAATATGAAAGTTGGTAGGACTAAACCAGCAGGGTGGATGAACACGATGGGAGAATTTTTACGGCAGAAAATAAGCTGGTCGGAGATCTGGCACTCCGACGCCAGTCGGATTAAATTTCCTGTACGATCTGTGTATGATGTACTACCGAGTCCTGCAAACTTGCATACTTGGAGGATGAGGGAGACACCATCATGCCCACTCAGTGCCAGGAAAGGTACGCTGAAACACATTCTAAACGCCTGTGCGAAGATCCTTGTTGATGGGAAGTACGGAAGGAGACTCGGTTCTTAACTCATTGGTCGAAGTAGTGGCCGCAGCAATCAGTGTTAGCAGTTTAAAGCCTGACACGAAGGCGATGAATTTCGTCAAAGCAGTTTGTAAACCATCAACTTACATGCTCTCTTCCGCCCGACACTGGCAGTTGAGAGTAAACCTTGGGAGTAATATCTATCTGTGCCCGGATCTAATAATCTGCTCAATTGTCTTCAGGCAAGTTGCAATGCCCGAACTTACGGAACCTTGGGATGAGAAATTGAAAGAAGCCTTTGAAAAAAAAATCTCGAAAATACCAAGAGCTGGTAGGGAATTGCAGCTAATGGCGGACTACCTCTGTTCCGACTAAAGCGGGATATCGTGGTTTTGCAGGAAGATCTTTATGCAGAATCCTGTCGACTTGGATTGAGGGGAGTAAAAAAGAAAAAGGCTATCAGAGAACTTTCAGAATCTGAAAATGTTAGTTATTGTGTGCTTGTCGAGCATTTTCTTCAGGATTGCCTGCTGGAATAGATATTGTTAATATTTAACAGAACGAGGTATGTATGTGGCACAAGGCCGAGTTTACCGTGGGTTCTCCGAGCTCGTAGGCCCGGCCAAAAATATTCCCGTAGAACCTGTATAAACGGGTCCGGACCTGTCTACTTCCCCGGACGAAACTTTGCTCTTCGGAAAAGCCCTGTCCGAGTTCCTCTCTGCTCAAAGCAGAGACTTCGACAGTAACCAACAGGCTAGAGCACTGTTCCCTGGTAGAGATATTGTTATGGTATCGCTTGGGTATGATGTTTGAGGTATATCATAACAAAAAATCGCTTTCTTCATCTTTCTCAGGCAATGTTATATGACTATATGAAAATATTTAAAGATTCGAGGTAACACCATCATTGGGATTAATCATAATGACGTAAAAAGTTATTTGCTGACTACTGTGCAAGCACAAGACAAAATGGAATATAGTTTATAGCATCAGCCTTCCAAATGAATTGAGACTGCTACCTGACTTTTCCATTGAAAATTATCCCACATGATTTTTGAATTTCGTGCAGATTTGAACAAGTAACTCTAAGAGATTAACGCGGAGCAAAAATTATCAAACCAATCTGGTATCATCGTTGTCGTCGCTGTTTTCGACTTGAAGGCACACTACAAATCAGTTTGGTTTATTATCTTCAGCAATTTTGAAAAAAAATCTCTTATTAGTCTTCCCCAAAACTGCCTGTTTTTTGCTAACTCGTGAAAGCGATGCAAGTCTTCCAAGCCTTTCTCATGTTTTTACGGAATATAATGTAATTTTATTGATAGTTCTTTTAATGGCCTTCTTCAATGTGCAGACTATACTTGTCATAGGTCTAGTGATGATATTATTCAATTTTCCATTGATGACAAAACCATTTTCATAATATTTGCTGCCTCCAATGCTAGTAATTTGTACTGTCCAATATTACGTTCTTTGATTTTGTTTTATTTTTGGTGACAAAGTAAGTCTCCTGCACCCTGAAGAGAAGTCAGTCCAGTCACATCACCCGGTGAGAGCACAACACGGTTTCAGACGCTGCTCGCAAAAGGAGTGAATTTTTACCAAATAGGTCGCTGTCATTTTCTCTCTAGTAAATTTTATTCAAACTATTGCGTTGGCGAAAATTTTAGTTCTCTTATTAAGTAAGAAATTTACTTAATAAACGGAACGAACGTTTGTGTCAAATCAAAATATATTTATAGCATCTTTATTCAAAACACTAATCTTAAGTACATTAATCTTAATGTCATATAGGAAGAAAATGAGTAACTATCGACATCGAGGATCGAACGTGACACTTTGGACGTATGAATATAAGTTTTCCGCTAGGTGTATAAATAGCGGTGTCAGACAACTGACTGCAATGATTATTGAGTGGAACTATCCAATCAAATTAGGGTGAATTATTGTGAGTCGATGATTTGGGTTTTGATTAATGATTTACCGGATGTTAAGCCGAGCCGCGCTACTAAAAGGTATTCACTGAAATTGATAATTATTTTGGTTGACTTTTACTTCTTGTTAAGTATTTATCTACGGTTGTAATTAAATATTGTTTATTCAACATTGAAGTCTTGAGTTATATTTAATCATTTACGGCCACCATAAGTCACAAAATTTAAGTACTTTTATTTAAATTATAAAGTGCCTTTATTTAAACTATGAATCTTTAATGGACATATCTTTGTACAAACAGGTGTAAGTAGTGTTACCCAAGTTTTCTCTTTAAATCTTATAGATTACATGAAACAACAAAATAATAATTTTCAAGGCGCCAAATATATAATTAAATGTATTACTGCATAATTTAAAAAAATAAACAATTTTATTTACAGAAACATTTCTCCATATTTCTGTCATTCAAATTCTTTCAAGAAAATCTTCTCTCATTTTTTGGAATAAATTCGGAAGAATTATATTATATATTTCCTTTAATCGAAAAATGTTTTTGGTGAATTATAGCAGGATTTGTTAACTTGGCAGTTTTCCGTATTTGTTTTATTTTTCTCGTTTAATCATCCAACATTTACGCTATCTACAGCTTCCGACAGGAATTTCTTTGGGGTGGGGCTTTTATGGTAGCCCGTTAAAATGAGAAGGAGAAAATAATTGATTTCCAAACATTGAGATAGTATTAGAAATAAAACATTCGTTTTTCCTGTTGCTTTTCTTTTCAAAATAGTCATGAATATGATTAAAATACCTATGTTTTGAATCACTTTATTCTTCTCTGCATCTCTCTTTCCTTACGTGTCATGAAAAGAACGATTATATTTCTCCATAGGTTTTTTGTAATGCCCGTTTATAGGAAAGACTTTGTAAATCACAGATATAATTATAATAACGACTTCGGACAATCCTAAGTCAGTAGCCTCTATTTCCCATATATATGTATATATTTACTTTGCCCGTCACGTGATCTAATTATTTCAAGATGAGGTCGACTGTGCTTCCACTCTGTCGATCCTATATAATAAAAAGTTGTTGCTTTGTTATAGCTTTTATCAATGGTTGCTTTTTTACGGCCCATTTTTGTCTTTGTAGTACTTGTTTCACTATTCATCTTTACTCGAACTTCTCATTGCTTTTCCCTGCTTCTCTTGACTTCGATAGGTACTGTGAATGTTACATTCACTAAGCCTACCCAAAACTTTTCATTTGTCTCTTTCCGATCATCAATAAAGTAGGTGGCTAGACACATCGCATGATTCTTTAAAAAAATCTCTCAAAATGCAGATGTATCTTCTTGTGGGGTTTACGGCTATCTAGCACAATGGGGTATACTGTGCTCCACGGTTATTTATTCATTTCGCGCGATGATAAGACGGCAGAGACTGAAGCCAACAATGAGGGCGAAGTGTTCCTTTAATGGAATTATCGGCCTCTGGTCCGTGAAAGAAACAAGTTGAAGCCCATCAGTTCTGATTTGAAAGCGATGGGCCCCAAATGGTCTATTTGCCTAAGAGACGCCTTGCATGAATGACCATCTCTTTGGCTTTCAACTCAAATATGTTGAGCGAACTACTCAGATGCTCATGCCAGCAACCCTACAAACACACCCAGTCATATAACATGATGATGATGATGATGATGATGACGAGGATGAAGCTAATGATGATCTCTCACCCTGACACATTCAAACTATTCGATCTTACTCGAGGCAAGACATGCTTTACATGAATGACTCCCTCTTTCGCTTTCAACTCAGATATATGAAGCGGACTAGTCAGCTGTACAACAACACATCAGTCATGTAACATGATGATGATGATGATTCTAAAGATAATGATGCTGATGAAGATGCAGTTTGTGCTGATGATGATTATCTCTTAAACTGTTACATTCAAACTATCACTGGTTTCACACGCGGCAACATTTCCTCTGTGTGAATTGGTTCTAAAATGTCCATGATATTTTTTTGCGGGCGTATGCTGGTTGACTGTTTAAATTAGAAAACACGTGTCTCCTGGTATATTTATCCCACAACAAAAATGGCGGACTCGGAATATGAGTCCGGGTAATAAAAAATCAAAGTATCAACAAAACTATATATATATATATATATATATATATATATATATATATATATATATCTGTATATATATTATATATATATATATATATATATATATATATATATATATATATATATATATATATATATGTATATATATTTATATATATATATATATATATATATATATATATATATATATATATATATATATATATATATATATATATATATATTGAATTGGACAGAGTCCGACAATTTATTTAAAGACATTTTTCATATGTTTAACGTTCTTTTTATAGATACAAGTTTTTAAGTAAATTTACTTATATACTTGTATCTATAAAAAGAACGTTAAACATATCAAAAATGTCTTTAAATATATATATATATATATATATATATATATATATATATATATATATATACAATGAACCATTCATGCAAAAAGTAAATTAGTTAATGATAGAAAATGCCGAAATCCCTAATAAAATTTTAAAGGTGCATTAACCTACCAATCACTCGATGAATGTTATGATCCTTGTTTTTTAAATTAATAAGCTGTGTAAGGTCTTCTTGAAATACGCAATGTTGATATAATATTACATTCAACATCATCACTTGATAAGACACCAGAAGTGTTGAAACAAAATTGTTATTTTTGTAGTGATTTTATAACGTATTTATGTTATAATATTTAAATAAATAATTATATCTGCTCTACTCTGAATTGAGCACTCTTTTAAGAATAATAATTGTTGGTTATTGGAATTTATTCCGTATATACCAATTCTATACTTGGTTATATATATATATATATATATATATATATATATATATATATATATATATATATATATATAACAATCGATAAGTATGTTTTAGCAAAAATCTATACATAGACAGTAGTAGAATGTGGCCTGTGACAAAACAATGAATATGAAAGAAGAAAACATTCAAAGTAGTGAATTGTTTGGCTGTGTGAAGTTTTGTAGGTGTCCGAGAGAATAGTAATAGAAAGTGAAGAGGAGGGTGGTGGTGTGTGTGCCCGTGTATATATGTGTATGTGTGTGTGTGTGCATTCCCCAGTGAGGAAAGCGTTTTCCTCGCTCGACCTGCATCTTACTGTCCCTGAGTAAAATAAAAAAAGAGAATGACAGAATGTCACTGCCTATTTATAGTCTTAGAGAGCGTCCCCTAACGCTGTGCTTTCGGAAAGTAAGTGAAGTAACTCCTCATATTAAAAGGCTAATTGAATTAAAACTGGAATCCCTCTTTTGCGATGGAATACGCAATTCAGCTGAAACGCAGTATCAGATAAGGCAGAAAAATAACAGGCAAATGATGCTATGAATCTGTTGGAATATATATATATATATATATATATATATATATATATATATATATATATATATATATATATATATATATGAAGCTGAAACATTTGCCTTCATCACATAACACGTTTTTAATAAAAAGTGAAAACTTTAAAGATAAAAATAATGAAACACCTGGAAATACGTGCCCGTAAAATTTGTGATGTTTAAAACATAGATGTTTGATCCCAAGGACGAAAACAAAATCGGGGAAGACAGGAAAACTAGAAAAACTCATGTCATGTAGAAAATTTCGCAGCACTTTCAATATGTAAAATTGCAGAAAAAAATGAAAGAACAAAATGTTAATTGTTTGACTGATAGAAGAGAAAAGGAAATACATTTATACTGGTAAAAGAAATCGAACTGTGATTTTGCAGTATGACATGACAAAATCGTTCTCATGTTGCAAATGCTCCGTAGTATTTTTAAGGAGCTCTATTCCTTAAACCTGTAACGTACAAATTATCACTTATTTAAATACTTGCAAGTGTTGATGTTTCGTAAAATCAACTGAATTTGTTGCTTCATTACACACTTATTTAATTCCATGAAACAATCTTTATTTAGTCAGCAGTTTCAACAGGAAAGCTCTTCGAAGTATTTATCGAAGCAAAACTGGAATATTTCTTCTACAATTTATCTGCCGTCCTGGGTATGACGATAAACTATATCCGGCAGCAAGGCCTCTGATTGGAAAGTTTTGATGGGCATTGAATCACCTCTTAATTCTGGTGTTTCTAGATCCACCCTGACACTGAGTGATAGCACCTGTTAGTTGATTTGCAAACTGGTTCAAACCCGATAAAAGTATCAAAGACTTCATAGTAAAAATATCAGTAATACATTTTAGTATTAAAAATTCCCAGAAATACTATTTTTGCAAAAATAAACATTTCCAGTTATACATTATTGTAAGGAAAAAATATTACCAGAAATACATTTTTGTAAAAATATACATTTCCAGCTATACATTACTGTAGGGAAAATTATTACCAGAAATGCATTTTTGTAAAAATAAACATTTCTAGTTATACATTACTGTAAGGAAAATTTTTACCAGAAATGCATTTTTACAAAAATAAACATTTTCAGTTATACATTACTGTAAGGAAAAAATAATACCAGAAATGCATTTTTGTAAAAGAAATTACTAATGCTTCCAAAGAAAATTAAATTTCATCAGTAAATGACCCATAAACAGCTGATATGCCGCTAAATAAGCAAACAATTTAGCTTAAAGATGGCGCAGCATGACAGAATGCAATAAGCTGATTACCTGTTAATCATGCTATAAATATAGAAAATAAAAGACTCTACAAAATATTCTAGAACATTCTGTTATCTTCCGTCTTCATAATTCCGGTTCTTTTATTGCTTTCCTTAATATTTTCTCGTTTTTTTCTCATATTATCTCACACCCAGTAACTTCTTCCGTCTTAGTAACTTTATTGTCTTGCTTGGGGTGAAATTATAAAAAAAACTAAAAAAAACAAAAAAAAACTGATATACTAAATTTTACATTTGTAGTCGATGTTTGTAGAATCACCTCACATCCTCACCTGGCATTTTTTCAATTAATACTCGATATGATTTTGTTATTGAACTGTGTATTCAACGCTGAGCTGCATAATCGTTTTTTCTTCTGCCGACTCCACGTGTCTCCCGGAGGTCACGCAAGCATGGATATCATTGTATGAATAAACAATAATGTACCGATTTCTAAAACATCTTTTTACATTAACCGACTTGGGGCATAATACTATCGAAGTGTTTTTTTTTGTTATTTTTTAATGTGTTAGGTATGTATATGTTGACTTAAAGATAGCACGTTTAACTAACAATACGAATAATATTGCATCATTTCCAGGCAATGAAATCATTCTTCTATTATGTGGCGTGTCACTTCAGGACGTGACATTTCATAACTCTCCACAACGTCCCATCCTTTGTAGCTCTAAGCCATGTTTGTCTACTTATCATCCCTTCATCTTTCGCTATTCTTTTACACAAACCTGGTAAGAAGGTTATTCAATCTTTCCCTCTGTTTCGTTTGCTTTTGATTTCCTGTGAGTGTCAAGTTTTCCATGCCTCCTTTCCTGATCATGTATCAACTGTCACTTTCTCATTTTATATACACATATCCATTTTGTTTTCTTTTCCTTAAAACTTCATCGTTACTGACAGTTTCGGTCAATTTCATTCTCATCATCATTCTGTAGAACTACACATCTGTTGCCTCAACACTTCTTTTCATATGTGAGGAAACTGTCTGCAATTCCCTGCCATGATAAATGAGATTTGCTAGGACGAAACAGTTTGAATACGGATAAAAAATGAATTTAACAGGTAAATAAAATTAGCAAGACAACGATACCGCTTCTCACCGCATTTATTTAATCGAGACGATCCAAGGAGAACTACTTGTCCTACCAGGATTTAGTATTGGTTGGCAGATTCATAAGATACCCAGTTGATACCGTGTTGACGACAAACAAGAAAAACCAGCAATAGCACCTAAACGATGAATGATTGCAATATCAATAAGACTTCATGCTTAGAGCTTCTTTCGGGCCTCAAGTTCACTCCTACCTCTAGTAGAAATCGTGGCTAACAACGATAGGAAAAGTTTCGGCTCCATATACTGCTCAAAAGATTATCTGACATCACCTGCAGTTCTCTGTCTTTACACAAGCAATATTAGACTATATCTGAGCTGGAGCTGCACAATCCTTTCTTACCGGCCTCGACAGTGTCCAAGAGCGTTTAAGCGGCCTTATAGGTGATTTAACCATTCTCTACTCTATACGTTCTTTCCCTCAGTGCATACATACACAGCTATGACCCACTAGACCATATACACAACGGGGAACCAAAGAATGAAAAGCTCCGGATTGCATTAAATACTTCTGAAGTTAATATTAAAGTCGAAACAGTTGAAAAGTTAACAACATCAATAATTAATGGATATTATAGAAAAACAAGGAAATCATAATTCTACATAGAATAAAATGAATTCCACTATATGTGATATTGTGCCTCTATGTTGTGTACCATTTCAACTTATTTATAAATGCAGTAGGTGCATAATAAAACCATGCGCACCGAAAAATATTAACAACAATTATAATAAATATAGAAATTATAAGCCGAAGCTTATTGCCCAAAATAAATATATATCTAGACATTTTAACAACATTAATTGTTTAATACCAATAGAATTGTAAACACATATTATAAAATGTGAGATATTGTACACTTAATTATATTTTAAACTCATTTAAAAATAAATTATCGAACTGGGCAGATACTGGAATAATAACCCAGGCTCAGCTGAAATTAAGGTTAAATATAAAAGTTAAATAATATGTAAGTTAAAACGTAAATAACAAATTGGCAGATCGATAAATACATTGCTGATTGAATAAAGTAATGATCATTCGCCGGCTATTTCTGTGGCTATATTCTCACTAAATCTATTTTGTCCCTTGGATAGATACATTGGTTCAAACTGTAAGAGTATGTCTCGGAAGAAGCCGACTTTAATGACTTTTCATTGCTCGAGGTACACAGTGATGGTTTAATTGACCAGAATACCATTTTAATTCAGAGTATTAATTTGTAAACTTAATTGTGTGCATAAATTGCCTCTTTCCTTTACTACATGAGTCATTATATTGATTTCATATGAAAGGCTTCCTATTTAAAGAGTTAAGGAAGAATGAGTGATTATGGCCGAAAATTAACCGAAGGAACTGGAAAATGAAGTTTGAATATTTCTAACTGCATTTAATAACTTTTTAAAGAATTATAATTTTCAAGTACATTTAAGATTTAAAAATGTATAGAAACTATTCATTTATTCAAATTTGGAATATCTGTCTGTCGCTTCTGAGTGTTGACTTCAATGTACACACACATATATATATATATATATATATATATATATGTATATATATATATATATATATATATATATATATATATATGTATATATATATGTATGTATGTATGTATGTATGTGTGTGTGTAGAATAATTATGGATCAAATACTGTTAAGTAGCATTTTTGAAAAGAGTTGTCAATGAAAACTGAAACCAGCCAAAATGCACTTCTTTCTTTCTCTCTTTTGGCCTCTCTCTTTCTCTCCGTCTCTCTTTTTCATTCATATATATATATATATATATATATATATATATATATATATATATATATATATATATATATATATATATA
>OZ038477.1:38866889-38916889 GCA_964036315.1 Acanthosepion esculentum
AATGATTGGATTTCTCAGTATCCTTGGAAACAAAAAATTATGAATTGTATGTGCCTTTAACTCAGTAATTTTACAAATAAGTTATTCCAAAATTCGCTTGAAGATGAAACAGAACTAATACTTTTATATTTTTATTATATAATTAAATTTGAAGTTTTTAGCTTCGGTTTTTGAAACATGGTAATTCCTGTGTAGCGAAGAAACCATATTTTAAATCAGTTCATTTATAATATTTATGCTCAGTAAATTTACATTAAGCACTATTTTGTAAAAATAAAAATATCAATAAGAACACCGGATTATATATCTTACTGCTCTTTCTTCTTTTATAATATATATATATATATATATATATATATATATATATATATATAGGAAGGACTAAATTATCTGTTTTTACGGTTTATCAGATATGCTGTGTTATTTGAAGCGTAAAATTATTTGGGATTTTTCAATCATTTCAAACCAAGCAAGGCGCTAATGTCACTAAGACGCAATTGATTAGTGGAAGCGAACTAGAATAAAGCTTTAGAGGGAACTGTAATCCTAATACTTTGGGTTATTTAAAGCGGAAAAATATTTCGGATTTTTTTTTTATCATTTCACACCAAGGAAGGCGATAATGCCACTAAGACGCAATTATTTAGTTGAAGTGAAAGGAGATAAGGCTTTAGAAGGAATTGTAAGCGCAATCCCGTGGGTTCTTATAGCGGAACATATTTAGGATTGTTTTTTTCAGTCATTTCACACCAAGCAAGGCAATAATGCCACTAAGATGCTATTGGTTAGTGGAAGTGATAGAAAATAAGGTTTCAGACGTAACTGAAAGCCCCATCTTGTGGTTTATTTAAAGAGGAAAATATGTTGTATTTTATTCAATCATTTCAACGCAGGGAAGGTGATAATGCCACTGATACGCAATTGGTTAGTTGAAGTGAACAAGGCATTAAAAAGAGCAAGACACTCAATACTAATTATTAAAAAAAATTCAGGGAGTCATCAGAACTGTTCAGAATAATTACGTTTTTTTTAATATGAATATTCCACTAAAAATGTTTTGATGATAATGTTTTTAATCTATATAGCCGAGGGTGGAGATGGATCCTTGCATTTTTTTAGGCTCCTTGCGTGTATGTGAAAGTAACGAACTCTATATACCATCCTGGGTATGACGATAAACTACACCGTGTCCCGATAAATTACGCCCAACAGCAAGGCGTCTGACCAGGAGGCTTTGAGAAGTGAGGAACCACCTCCTAATTGCTAGTTTTTCCCAGGTCCACCCTGACTCAGGGTGGTAGCATCTGCTAGGGTCCAAGGTATGGGCAAATAGTTAACTCCCAAAATTGGGTCAAAATACTATGAAAGTGTAAATTTGGGTTTTAGTACCAGAAAATAAGAAATCATTAATAGCAATAAATTTTTGATGAAAAAATATTACCAGCAATACATTATTACCAGCTATACACTTAAAAAAAATATTACCAGCAATAGATTTTTGAAAAAAAAAAAAAATTACCAGCAATAAAAATCTTTTTGCCGGCATTAAATAACCCATCGAGGTTGATATATATATATATATATATATATATATATATAGATATATATATATATATATATATATATATATTGTCATCCACAGACAGACTGTTTCGCTGTATCACAACTCATCAGTGTGGCTAGACGTCCGGTTGCCTCTGGCTAGAATCGAAAACCGGCTGAATTCGCGTCAGTCGGAAATTTTACCCTGAAGCCGTTGGCGCACGGCCAGAGAAGAAGGTGAATTTAAGCGTATTTATTTTTAGATAAACACACAGTGACTGAGAGAACTCGATTCGATTTACCGAAGAGTCTTGCATTATTAGCCGTAATAGTCACTGTTTACAAACCCACACATCCTCACCAGAGAGCTCAACCGAAATAAATTTTTCAGGAGCATCGTACAATCGCAATTAAGATACCATTCTGTAAATTATCATTTTCAACTTGTAAAATTACAAAAAATTTTACAGTTTTTTTTCAAACATGCAATGGATGATAAAATTTTGAAGTAAAAAAATACAGACAAGGAGGTGCAAAGAAAGGAAGAAATTATATATATATATATATATATATATATATATATATGTATGTGTGTGTGTGTGTGTGTGTGTGTGTGTGTGTGTGTGTGTGTGTGTGTAGGGTGTTCCAGAAGTTGCGTACCATCCAGGTTTTCATAAAAAAATATGTAAAAAACGCCTTCATTGTTCATATCATAATAAATGCTCAAATTGTGCACCCCACGCAATAAAACAACCATCTATTCTCATCATCAAACTTGTCTTTCACATTTCTTAGGGTGTCAGCGGTGATTTGCGACGAGGTTGATGCGCAACATCCGGGACACCCTGTATGTCAACAAAATTTCGAATATGTTAGAGAGGGGAATCAGGAGGAATTTTGTGGAAGACGAAAGGCAAAGTATATTTTCAAAAGTTAAAACAGAAACTTTATATTTTTCGTTTTAAACATTTCAAATAGAGAGGACTAGTAATGTTTTTTTTTTCAGACTTTTTGCTTAGTTTCTACTGGTGTCGAATAAGTTTTTGGACGCTAGGTGTAAAAACTTGACAAAAATGACATTTATAGTACTTTAAACCACCCTCTTTCATTTAAAAGATTGTCGAGAAATAGTGAGGATAATGTTTGTAGTGTTAACATTTAAAAGTTTGAAATGAAAATGATCGTGAAACAAATGTTAGCGTCACTAGGCAAAATAATCCTACAGTACAAAGGCAGCTGAAGTCATGAACGCAAACTGCGACACAAATTATATTGACAGTGATTTAATGTAAGGTATTCTAAGATTTGTAATCGTTTTTATACTTAGTGTGGCTTAGGTCTGTTACACTGTCAACGAAGTTTTCATAGGAAGTAGCATATATATATATATATATATATATATATATATATGCGTGTGTGTATGTATATATATATACAGAGGGTCGTTTGGGGACCTTGTGGCATTCGTTGCACCAGGTCCCTGTATTCGTCCCTCCAAAAAGCGTGGATGGCCCTGCACAAAGCCTTCACCACTATAATCAAATCCTGTGTGGGTGTCGGGCTTTCAGTTTCTGGGAACTGATCTGTCTGACCCTCATACGTCGAGTTCGACGGGAGAGTCCATCATATATATATATATATATGTATATATATATATATATATATATATATATATGATGTCACACATTATGAAATGGACAAAGTCCGACAGTATTTTTAAAGACATTTTAAATGTTTATTCGTTCTTTTTATAGATACAAATATATAAGTAAATGCTCTGTTTATAATGTATTATATACATCTATATATATATATATATATATATATATATATATATATATATATATATATATATATATATCTTTCTGTGTGAGAGTATGTATGCTAAGTATATTTTCTATGGAAATAGTGATAAGCGTGCTCAGCCTGTTTGTCAAGATTTCCAGGCATATTGTGAATACGCTGAAACGTAATTACGGTTTCAGTAAAAAAAAGTTTCATCGAATAAAATTGTGAATTGTTATAAAGTTAGTAATAGGAATAGCGGTTTTATCCCTCTTTTTAATATTTACCTTTAATATTTAATCTTTATCACATCGACTGTACAGCTGCAGAAAGCCGGTAAATTATGGGTAATGACATTTAAAAGATATTATTCTTAAATAAAAAAAAAAGTCCAACATTAATTTCCATATTATTTGTTTCTTTAAGCAGCAGGAGATCTGAGATTTGAGTGAAATTTCTTTCGTGAATTCGCTATCATATTAATAGCTATAATCTATTTACGAATATAGACTTCTTTTCGCGAAAACATTTTAATCTGATGAAATCAACATGGAAAACCTACATATCTAGATTAAACAAACTTGGTGCCTGGCTGAGATATATCGTTAGCATTCTGGTTTCTAATATCCTTACGACTGAATGGTAAATTCTGTTCTAAGGAGAGACCATTATCTATAAAATTGAATTATAACAAAGCTATGTTTATTAGCCCTTTGAGCCCCGGCTTCCTGAACAATTTTGACCCTTCTGCCTGAGCTGGGTTAAAATTTGCAAAAAATTGGCATGTAATATTTCACAGCAGATATAAAAATAGTTACAAAAAAATATAAGTATTATACTTAGCAGGGATGGAGTATGATTGCTTGCCTTCACTTTATCGCCAGAATTCTTTCTTTGTGTGCCAATCTATCCAACAGGTACTGCCTCTCTTGATGCACAAGAATAGCTTAAACACGACGCATGTGTTTACCCACCGGTGGCTTGGCATTAAGTCATTTTTCTCTACTACCGGTAAAGCGGTGATCAGGGCTCAAAGGGTTAAATACATTTATTCAACAGGTATACAAACGAATATCTTCATGATTAGCAGCAGCAATAAGAGCCATTGAAAATTCGCTATTAGACAAAGTTTATGAACGGACGTAGTTGGACTAATCTCTGGCAAACAAGCGAACTTCTCGGTATCATATTTCCCTCCGATGTCTGTTTTTTATTGTTTTTGTCACGCATTTGATACCATTCATTCAACTTTTGGTCTATCTGTAATGCTTCTTACTCGCTATATTTCCTACTCATCTCCATTTCTGTCACTTCTGTCATATGTGCTCGATGCAACCGTAAGTTCTATGCTAATAGATTCTTCTCTTTTTCCACTTCTGTAACTCTTTCAGCTTTTTACGAAGCATAATAAGGTGAAGGCTGTACATTGTCCAGAAGCTAATGAAAAAGAAATCCTGATCCTGTAACGCTTTCATTCTGGTCATTGACCATCACGCTATTTGCCAGTTACGATCTTCAATATTTAAATGCAGCGACATTCAACTTCCGTCTCTCTGCGTTCTTTTCTCTTCATTAGTGTCTCTCCTCAATAACATTTTGTCAGTCTCGTTCATTCTCAGTAACACCTTATGTCATAGTAGTTTGTTTTAACATGGAAGGTATTTCTTATATGCTGAGTGATTGATTGACACCTAGATGTTTGAGTAATTTAAGTAAGGGGGCCCAGAACGGAAATATATTACTTAATGAATACAACATGAATCCACGAAGTTTTATAATCTTTTTTGTTTTTGTTTCAATTATCCAGTAATATTGAAATTTTAATAAAATATTTTAAGCTATCTATTGTTTTGTTGAATTTTAGCTACTTTGGAGAAGACGCTTATTGGGAAATGTTTTAAAATTATCAATAAATTTTAAATTTATTATAGGTACCCTACACACAAGCCGCGGGTCGCCGATGGCCACCTTTAGCGGTCATTTGGTGGCAGCAACCGGTGGGACTCTAGCGGTCCGACAGTGGTAACATTACCCAGACGAACACGCCGGCGGTCCGACAGCGGGTCAACAACGGTAAACGCTAGCGGTATGCCGCCCAGTGGCAAATTGGTGATTTTAGTGTAGGGCCCCACTCTTATTTTCTGCTTAAGTCATGTTGCTATCGTTCTATCTTTCATAGATTTTTCTGAACTTTCTTTTTCTATTCATCGTTGTGAAATTCCAGTTTTGTTTTCTACTGATATTGCGAGTATTAAAGTTTTGCACGCACATGCCATATTTGGTATTATACATTCATCACATTCTTTAGGATTTAAGTATATTGGCAACGTGCATTTATTTATTAGTTTATCATATTAAACATATGACATTTCTAAACATTTACAATTGCATACCTGTCTACATTTGCAGTTCAGGAACATCCTAGTTGAAAACACCTCCATACTTTCCCAAGAAAAGAATAAGGACAACCCTTGAAGCTATTTATATAAAAAAAAACCCCTGAAAACAAACCTTAATAAAATTAACTATGAATACTCCACAAACGTTTTAAAATGTGTACAATAGATACTAACTGAATGTTAGGGTTTGTACTAATAGTTTTTTTCCATTATTTTTCGAATACTCGCGTCGGAAAATCTCCCATAACAATACATAGTTACTTCTCTTTAATAGGTGCCCGCTCTCCACGGCATGACACAACAAATTTTGTTTTCCAAAACTAAGAACACTAGAATACTTATTCTATATTTAACAATACTCTGATGATGACATTATGCTATGTCAAAAGTACTCGGAAATAACTACTATATCAACCAACACTAGGTTTTCAATAACCACACAAAAACCCCATTCGCGATCCTATCAAGAAAAAGTAGACAGAACATGCTTAAATTATTTAACAAAACCTGACTTAATATATATATATATATATATATATATATATATATATATATATATATATGCATACCTACGTTTACATTAGGACTCAGAGTTTAATGGCTTTGCCAAACATCAGATACAAAAAGTTACGAACTGTTCAATACGGTTATTGTTTTGTTTTTAATTTCTGGGTTTCATTGGAGCAAAGCTACATTGTGTATGGATTCACAGTTCAAGATTGTTATAAATATGATACAGTATTGGGGTATAAATTCAAAATATAGAGTGTCGGTAGGAGGATATCGAAAAATAAACTAAGTTATAAACAGTACGTTTAGTAGGGACATTAATCCGTTAATGTGTATTGGATCAACGGATAGAATTATTGCAATACCAACTGAAAAAGTTGGTAGTTGCCAAATTGTTGTAGCATACCTATGGACGATAATGGGTATGGGTATGTCTCCATTCAGATAAATACAGTAGTAAATACTGTATGTTGGTCTGCAATTGGAAATTCATCTCCAGCTGTGCTGGTCAAATTCTCTGTTAGGAGGCAGAGAGGTTCCCCAGACGAAGCTATGTCGAAGGGTAGAGTCTCGTCTCGGGAAACAGCTACCCGACCCCGTTTTATACGGGGTCTACGGGGAATTTTTGACCGGGCCTACGGGCTCGGATACCCGACATTAAATTCGGCCTTGTGCCAGATCTGACAGCGTCGGGTGGTTATTAGAAATCCTGCAGTGTAATTCACTTGACTCACTTCTAGCAGTTGACTACTTCTTGTACGCGACGCTGGCGAATCTTATATGTGTTGTTCTTGCCCTAAGTATTATCGTTCATTACCAACTTTCGATTGAGTATTCTATTCAGTAACCTTCACTTGCTTTCAACACAAATAAAAAGCGTGGGTAGGTAAAAAGAATATAGGTAGAGAAAAGAAAAAATAATAATAAAAAAATAATAAAATGAAATAAAAAAGAAAGGCCAGTTTAAAAACCGATTAGCGTTAGGATGGCGTATCTCTTTATTTACATCATTTCTTCTTCTATCTATCTATCTATCTATCTATCTATCTATCTATCTATCTCTGATGCCTACGAGAACATGCTGATGGAAGTCGGCGCGTCAATGTACTTACTAACATATGTGAAGGGGTCAATCAGAATATGGTGAGTGTCAGACTTCTTAAACGAGCCCTTTAATTGCATGCTTCGTCATGTTAGCGACCTGGGACGAGCATTTTCATGTTGAATACTCACACTGTTTAGCCAATCACAACTTTTTTTAGCTGAATGACATCTTTAAGCCTGTTCATTTGTTCGACATGAAGCATAACACTGACCGTAAATTATTCCATGCCAATCCCACCAAACGCAGAATATTCGCTTGCGTGGATGCAGCTATGGCTTGGTTTGGGAGATGTTGCCTGCTTGGTGGGAATCACCCATTCTTTTTTCTGCTTCACGTACAGATGTTTCGTCCACGGAGATAATAGGCTAAAAGAATCATTCTTTTAATACGCGTGAGACCTGGCGTCGAGTAAGTAAACTAGTGGCAACAGAAGGGCGATGGAGTTTGTTTCACTCGGTAAATGCGCGTGGCACGCATGCGCCGTGTTTCTGGATCTTACACATTGAGTGAAGATTAGCGACAATAACATGGCTTGCCATCTTCCAAGTTGATTCCCTAATAGTATGTTGTGGTTCTTTAATCATCGCGTCCAATTGGTTCCCACCAAACAGAACATGGATAATCTGAGTTTGAACGTCGCCTCCTTGAAACAAGGAAGCCCTTTCTGTGTCTTTCTGTCGGTAATGAAAGAAATGTCTCGAGTAACTTTGGCAGCTTGATTAAAATCAACTGGAAGAAGATATCTTCTTTGACCTTGATTAAAATCAACTGGAAGAAGATATCGCACATGGTTAATCTTGTCTACGTGACATTTAATCTCAAAGGTGTGTCAAATAGGGAATACATTTTCTATAACATTAGACAACAGTTTCCGAGGATGAAAAGAGTTTCTAAGAAGCAAAAAATGCCACGAAAAATTATTATATAATTCGCAAAAATTCAATGAATATCAGCATCAAATGAATATATGTAACAACCTAATATTTACAAAGCATGTATAGTAGAAAATCGTAAATGTCTTTGTGGGGCTCCTAGAGAGTTTAATTGCAAAATGATACCTTTTTGAAATCCAATATATTATTAGTATTATCAAATGATCGGAATAATCCTTTTTGCTGTTTCGTTTTTGCTGCCATTGTGTTTCTTTAAATGTACAATCTAGAAAGCAAGATTTTTTCTTTCCCTACGGATTGTTTATCTGAAGAAAGATTGCAGAATAAATCAGCTTCAATGATTTAATTTTAACAGGAAATTAAGAATGAACAATTTTCAATTTTTTTTTAACAGCAAACGTATTTATTGAACAAAGCAACTAATAATACCAAAACAAAAGTCATTGAAACAAAGCAAGTTCAGTCGAATAATGCTGACAATTCCAGAAGAACGTAACTATAAACAATTTTTTCTATCCTCTGACAGCCGCTATGATGGAGAAAGCATTACCTCGAAACGTCGCCAGTGAGACACGCTGCAAGAGCCACTCCGTTTCGCGAGGCTCGTTCCTTAATCGAGACCCAATCGCGCCAATCCTCCGAAGGAACACCATCAAACGAGGGCCAATAACCCCTGAAGTCTCCACTGCCACAGGAGTAAAAAAAAAATCTATCAACAAGAGAAGAATATTTAGCTATTTGTTTTTATCTCTGCGTCTCGCTCAACCGCGGACCTGATCAAATTACCGGCCGAAAATGTATCTGCACAGGGGCATCCCAAATTAACGACTTACCCAATTAAAAAAAGGGAAGATGGTAATGCCATCCGGCCGCTTTCAGTCACCACTTTCAAATTATTTATTGATTTCGACATATCGAACCGTTTTTGAAAAAAAAACAACAATAGTTGTTTGTGAAACTTGCTAATGACATGTTTAAAAGGGATATATTAAACATAAATTTAGAGAGGAATCTTTCACGGACAGGAATGGCTGTTATACCGTTTGATGAAGTTCTCCTAATGTCGAACAAGGTGTGAGAGATCAGCTAGAACTTATATGTTATGTCTGAATACTTAGAAAGAAAAGGACAAAATCTAAGTTACCCCGTGAGGTTATAGTTACCTGCACTTACGACTTGATCTAAGGACTTTGTAAAAGTTTGTTTGTTTGTTTTGTTTGTTTTGTTTTGTTTTGTTTTACGGCATATCAACCTCAAAGGGTCATTTAATGCCGATGGCTTTTTTTAAAATATTGTTTTGTTAGAAAACCATTTCTGTTTCTCCCTTTTTTTTCTTTTTTCCTCTTAAACGCATAACTTTCTTTTAAATTTTCTGATAGAGGCCGATTTTCTTGAAATACGAAAAAATGATTTGGGGGCTGTTTTTTTCCAATATATCTTTAATATTATTTTCTTTGTAGAGATTTTTTCTTGTTTCTGTGAAATCAATGCAGCCTGTTAGAATGTGTTTAATTGTGATTGGGGTTTGACATGGTATACAGAAAGGTTGATCTTCTCCTTTCAGGAGATATGAGTGGGTTAAAAATGTATGGCCTATTCTTATTCTTGCAAGTCTAACTTCTTCTTTTCTGTTTAGCTTGGTATTATGTTCCTGTTTTTTAATTTTTGGCATGATTTCATATAGTTTGTTTTGGGGAAATCCGTTCCAGTAAGTTTGCCATTTTTTCCTTGTGTATGTATTGGTGTGTCTTGTAAAAGTAATATCTACTTTGATATCAGTAACTATTTATCAGTTAAATGTCATCCCTGAAATTATCAATATTACCATTTATCATAATATTAGGTCATCCCATAAGTTCTGTCCGAATTTTAACTTTTTGTTAAAATGAACGAAATTTAAAGAGTATTTTATAATGTCTAATGGAGCTGAACATTATTTTTATGTTTAGATATATTTAAACTGATCAAATTTTATTTCAGAGAACAATAAAATTAAATTTTGTTTGATGAAAACCCTGCTAACATGGAAGTATCCAAGAATCATTTGAGGCACATAATGCTTTATGATCTCAAGAAAGGAAACTCTGCAGCCGAAGCGGATAGAAACATTCACTCAGTTTATGGAGAGGAATGTGTGAATGAAGGAACTTGCAGAAGATAGTTTGCAAAATTCAGAAGTGGAGATTTCACGCTTGAAGATGAAGATGGAACCAGACGTCCAGTTGAGTTTGATGAAAAGCTTCTTGAAGCAGCCCTTGAACAAAATCCTGCTTTATCAGTTGAGGATTTGGCAGTGGTTCTCAGTTCAAACCATACAACTATTCATCGTCATCTTCAACAACTTGGAAAAGTTGCTAAACTTGGAAAATGGGTGCCTCATGAATTGTCTGAAAACAACCTCAAATCCCGAGTTGACAGCTGCTCTTCTCTCCATTCTCGCCAACTTGTTTCACCTTTTTTGGATAGACTTCTGACTGGCGACGAAAAATGGATCTTTTATCGAAATATAAAAAAGTCGTAGACAGTGGCTTGGCAAAGGGGAAGGACCACAGCCACAGCCGAGAAGGGAACTTCATGAGCAAAAGGTTCTTCTTTCAATCTTGTGGGATTGCCAAGGAATAATCCACTTTGAATTCTTACCACCTAATTCAACAATTAATGCTCAAATATACTGTCAGCAATTAGAGCGTTTGAACTAAGCTTTGAGGAAAAAAGACCTGCTCTAGTGAATCGAAAACGGGTGATGTTTCATCAAGACAATGCGCGAATACACACAGCAATAATCACGTCACAAAAGATCGAAGAACTTGGTTGGGAGAAAATTCCTCATCCAACTTATTCTCCCAACCTTGCTCCTTCAGAGTACCATTTGTTTCGTAGCTTACAGAATCATTTGGAAGAAACAGCTTTTGTAACACAGGAAGAGGTTAAAACTGACATTTGTGAGTTCTACGAATCAAAGCCAAAAGAAGTTTACAGTAATGGAATTAGTAAGCTTGTTAATAGATGGAAGGAAGTCAGAGATAATCAGGGAAAATACATTGTTGATTGAAACTGTAATTAAATATAATATTTGGTCACTTGTTTTCTTTATTCAAAATTCGGACAGGACTTATGGGAGGACCTGATATATTTATTATCAATACTATTTGTTACTAATACTCTTTATTAAATAAATCTAGATAATACCATAAAGAAATGTGATGTTAAATATAAAAAACAATAATAAAATATTTTTGGGGGCATAATATTATATATAACAAAATGTTTTAAGGGTATGCATTTAAAATTCCGATCTTAATATAGGCATCCATTATTTTAAGCGCTTTATGTCCGTATGACATATGTATTTTCGGCGAATATGCATTATTCCAGTTTAAATCTAAAAATAATTAATTATTTATTACACAAATTAAAAAAAAAACTGCCGGCCTTGTCATCGGCAACACCTCTTCAGAGAAATAAAAAATACCTAAGATCAACATTATTTATGAAGTAAAATTCCCATAGAGAACTGCATTCACGAAAAAACAAAAACGTAATTATATTGCATATATCATTACCAATCCGCTGACCCAACATTTCCCAGACTACAACTACATAAGGGACGATTTAAACTAGCATGAAGACCAACCAACTTCGATAAACAATATTCTCGTTCAGGACACAAATCTGATAAATGCATCTAACTGCAAATAAGGCTATTATCACACACACAAAAATAAAACAAAATTGCTCTCTATTACTGTTGTGGTAGGATCCACCTAATCTGCATAGGTGACTACCAACTATATAAATAGTGGTTGGTACCGGAAGACGAGGGGGTGGAATCACGAGATCCAACTAGAGACTCTGATCGACTGCGACTAGTCAACACATTCTCCAGGAACGTCTTCCCAGAAATATACTATATGTACTTATTGTGTACACTTTCTTGTTATAATACATTCTTGTTCTAAGTACATTTTGTGTTGCATTATTATTCCATGCATTAGGCGAGATTCAACATTGAGTCAAGACACAACAATGGCGACGAAGTAGAACGAACCATACGTCAAGTTTCAACAATGGCCACGAAGTAGAACGAACCATACGTCAAGTTTCAACAATGGCCACGAAGTAGAACGAACCATACGCCAAGTTTCAACAATGGCAAAGAAGTAAAACGAACCATACGGAAAGAAGAAAGAATTAATAGTGAGAGTTTTCAACAATTGGGACAAGTCATTGAAGAACCCAGGCTGAAAAAAAAACTATTAATTCAAAGTCCAACGTTAACATAACGACGAAGGATTCTGAACTTCTGGATATGTAAAACTCGTTAAAAGACGACTAAGCATAAAGGAACGTTCACTCAGAAAAATTGAAAGGTGTCGTAAACGAATAACGGTAATTTTAAATTAAAAAATTATCTACAACGAGACACCCGCTAAAAAGAAAAATTGGCCGACTACAAAAACATGCATGGTTTAAAAGGAGCACAAATACACCGTGTCGACTTTGAAAGGTAACAAATTTAAAAAATTATTTTTTTAAAATTATTTGTTCAACAATATAGTGACGAATTACCTCTGATAAGAAAATCAGACGTTGTCATTGAAATACGCGAACAGGAGTAAAAAACGAAAAAAAAAGTCCGACGCTCTCTGTTCACGAAAAAAAATAAAAAACAAAAAAAAAAAATACCAAAGTTGATTAGCACGGGCGTGAATGTAAAAGCAAGACATAAAATATAAAAGTCGTACGTTGTTTCGATTTTTTGGTCAGCTTATATGATATTCGTGGATACACAAATTAAAAAGTATATTCCTTGTTGCATGAACACTATCAGCTAAAGATGGAGGAACTATCCAAAGTCATATCTGAATTATTAAAATCCCAGCAGTTGAGTCAACAACGTCAGCAAGAACAACAGATAGAACAGCAAGAACAACTGATAGCAATGCAAAAATATCAAGAACGTCAAGATGAAAGACAACAAAAATATCAAGAAAAACAAGATGAAAGACTTTTAGAAATTCAAAAGTTAACACTGGAGAAATTAAACAACTATCAGGCAAATGAGGGAAATTCTTCATATTCTAATAACACCATATTTAATTCGCTGGAAACTTTCAACTATGTGCCAGACGAAGAAAAAACGTTTGAAGCGTACTTTAAACGATATGAAGATATTTTCTACACAGACTGTGAAAACTGGTCGAATTCAAAAAAGTCAGTCTATTACTAAGAAAGCTAGGTACAGCAGAACATAGCAAATTTGTAGATTTTATTCTACCGAGAAAAACAACTGAATTGGAATTCTCGGAAACAGTGAAATTGCTGAAAGAGCTGTTTGGAGCAAATATGTCGCTTTGGCATAAGCGATGGTTATGCATGAATGTCTCTAAATCCGACGATCAGGATTACTTAACATATGCATCTATAGTGAATAGACATTGTGACAATTTCAGATTGGCAGAGATTACGGTTGAAGAATTCAAGTGCTTAATTTTTGCTCAAGGACTGGTATCCAGTAAGAGTGCCGAAATAAGACGTAGAGTTTTGTCTAAACTCGAATCTGAACAAGGCCTTACCCTGCAAAAGTTAGCAGAGGAGTGTCAACGGGCCGTAAAGTTAAAGAAAGAGTCTCAAAAAATCGAAAAAGCTGGTATTGCTTATATTAAAAAAATAAAAAAGCAGTCAAAGTACCCATTAGAGAAAAATTGGAGAAAAAATTCGGCGTATTTTAATAATAGACAAGAAAATAAAAAGAACGAAAATAAAAAAGTCCCACCATATAATTGCAGACGTTGTAACAAAAGACATTGGGAGATAAATTGCCCATATAGAAATAAGAAATGTTTCGTGTGCCACAAGAATGGTCACAAAGGATCGTGTTGTAAAACGAAAAAATTCAAGAGCCGAATTAGACAAATAAATTCGAATATCAAATCAGATAGAGATTTGAGGAAATATGTGACGACTGAAATATTCAAAAAGAATATCAAATTTCAACTCGATTCGGGGTCAGATTTAACAATAATGAACGATAAAACATGGAAAATTTTAAAAAGGCCTACAATAATGAAGTCAACGAAACTCGCTCGAACGGTAACTGGAAAGCAAATTAACTTCGAAGGCGAGGTTGTACTTCCCATGAAATTGAATGGGATCGTTAAAAAAATAAAAGTTTTCATTCTGAGAAATGGAGAAAACTTGTTGGGTACAGATTTTATTGAAACATTCGAATTGTGGGATAAACCGTTAAATTCATTCTGCAGAAAAGTAGAAAGTAATACGCAAACAAGACAGGACATTAAAGATGAATTAAAGAAAAAGTTTCCGGAAACCTTTACACCTGGTCTTGGAAGATGTAACAAGTTTGAAGCTAAATTTGAATTAAAAGAAAATACTATGCCTATATTTAAAAAGAAACGTAACGTGCCTTTCGCAAGTGTAGAGAAAGTAGTAGTACCAAAAAAGTTGCAGAAAAGAATCTTACGGGATTTTCATATGGGTCACCCGGGGATTAATAGAACAAAAAGCTTAATGCGAAGCTTTGTATATTGGAAAGGAATGGATGTGGATATCGAAAACATGGTTCATCGATGTAAAGGGTGTGCGTTAGCAGCTAAGGCACCACCTATAGTACACAAACCATGGCCAAAGACGGATCATCTGTGGGAAAGATTACACATTGATTTCGCTGGTCCAGTAGAAGATTATTACTACTTAATAGTGGTAGATAGCTTTACAAAATGGCCGGAAGTACTACGCTGCAAAAAGCCTACGTCCAATACCACAACAACTTTTTTGCATGAACTATTTGCACGGTTCGGTGTGCCAGAGTGTATTGTGAGTGACAATGGTACACAATTCACTTCTGACGATTTTAAGGAATTTTGTGAGTTATATCAAATTAACCACATAACGACGCCGCCGTATCATCCGAGATCCAATGGACTCGCAGAAAGATTTGTAGATACGTTAAAGCGCGCTCCGAAGAAAGCCTCAGGAGTTCCAACGGAAAAGGCGCTTCAGCAATTCCTACAAGTATACAGAATCACCCCTAACCAGAGAACACCATCAAACATGGCACCAGCTGAACTAATGTTCGCTAGGAAAGTTAAGTCAGTGTTTGACAAGCTTTTGCCAGGAAGAAATAGAATAAAGAACACTATGTATACAGCTAGAAAAAGATACAACCCCGGAGAGAAGGTCTTTTTCAAGTGCTATAGAAACAACATTGAGTTCTGGGAGCGAGGCATAGTGGATAAAAGAATCGGTGACCTGATTTACATAATAAAAGGGCCGAAGAATACTCATAAGAGGCACCAGAACCAACTCAAAAAATGCTACGTGCTAGAGCATGAAGAGAGTATACCGGATGAGGAGGAAGATCCCATTGCTGTAATGTATGATACTTTTCAAGTAGAACCTCCGCAGAGTGCTCATGAACCGAGAAGATCCGGTAGGAAACGAAAGTTCACGGACCCATTGGACGTGAATCCAAAACGAAAAAGATATTGAAAAAAAAACAGATATACATATGAACTATGCAAAGGGGATCTACAAAGAAATAACCATAATCATCATCCCATATAGAAGCCAGTTTGAAATCCAAAAGGATTTCAAGGCTTGGGAAGGGGGTGTTGTGGTAGGATCCACATAATCTGCATAGGTGACTACCAACTATATAAATAGTGGTTGGTACCGGAAGACGAGGGGGTGGAATCACGAGATCCAACTAGAGACTCTGATCGACTGCAACTAGTCAACACATTCTCCAGGAACGTCTTCCCCGAAATATACAGAAATACTATATGTACTTATTGTGTACACTTTCTTGTTATAATACATTCTTGTTCTAAGTACATTTTGTGTTGCATTATTATTCCATGCATTAGGCGAGATT
This sequence comes from Acanthosepion esculentum, assembly GCA_964036315.1. Classification (NCBI taxonomy): domain Eukaryota; kingdom Metazoa; phylum Mollusca; class Cephalopoda; order Sepiida; family Sepiidae; genus Acanthosepion; species Acanthosepion esculentum. The sequence continues at coordinate 38,883,021 of OZ038477.1, forward strand.
CAACATTGAGTCAAGACTCAACAATTACACACCAGAGAGAACCATCCCTGCCTCCCATTAGAATATCTGACGCTCAACTCCAAGAGAGCACCTCTTTGCGACTGCTCGGTCTCACATTGTCTGCTGACCTGAGATGGAACGAATACATTGAGTCAATAGCTTCGTCCACCGCAAGGAAAGTCGACTCCCTGTGCCGCACGAGGAAATTTTTCTCGCCGGAATCAATTTTTTAAATCTACAAATCAACCATTTGCCCTTGCATGGGGTATTGCTGCCATATATGGTCTGGAGCCCCTTCTTTTTGTCTCAGGGTCCTTGATAAAATCCACAGACGGATATGCAATGTAATTGGCCCAGATCTGGCATCTCGTATGCAACCGTTCTTTCACAGACTTGCCGTTGTCTCCCTCTGTCTTTTTTTACAAATACTTTCATGGTAACTGCTCCGATGAGCTGCTTTCTCTGGTTCCCAGACTTCACGAATTTAAGCGTTCAACTAGGCTGGCATCTCGCTCTCACCCTTTCATAGTTGAAACTGTTAAATATAGCCGTCTCTCATACTCCAATAGCCCCATGTCTCGCACTTCTGGCCTGTGGAACTCCCTCCCCATTTCTTGTTTTCCTGATAGAATCTGCAACTATTCAAATGTAATGTCACTCGACGTCTCCAGATGCCCTGATCTATCCCCTAGCCTTCTTTTCATCCTATCACTCCTCTTTGCTCTCGTTCCAACTCTCTGTAATCCCTTGCGTGCTAGTGGCTTCCCGCCTTGCTTGGGGTGGAATGCAACCCCCCCCCTAAAAACTAAAACATCAACTACGAACGTGTTCAAAATTTACTTGCTGTACTCGAGAATTAATAGTAAGTCTACATTCAGGAATTTACAATCAAAATACTAATACGTTATTGTTCTAGAATAATGCACCATTGGCTACATATATAAACAGTCGAACCAAAATAAAACAAACAACACTGAAGATTGCGTTGAAACATGAAAGAGACTATCGCTGCTTGATGTTGACATCAGTTCTCACTTTTATATTTTATATATGCATACGCTCTATTTCAAAATCAAGCACATTTACCCATAAATATAACAGACCTTAAAGATATATCTTTATCACACACACACACACGCACGCACGAATGCACCTCCCCCACATATATATAGATATATATACATATGTATATACGAGGTTTATTCAATAAATAAGGTGAATTTTTCGGTATAAGGACTTCTAATACAGATAGAAGCTTACTCTTTTTTATTTTTTTTTGTTTTACTTCTTTTTCACATGGATTCAATTTCTTTTGCAGATTAAAATAAAAAAAAACCTTTGAGAGTAGTGGAGATTAACAAAGATGGCCGACCAAGAAGCATGCTCCAGGATTGAACAGCGGTCAGTTATCAAATTTTGGTTGTTGAAGTGTGCAATCCAGTTGAAATTCATAGGAGAATGTCAACTGTGTACGGTGTCACATGTTTCAGCCAAAATAATGTCTACAAGTGGGCTAAATTGTTTAAAGAAGGACGGAGCAGTGTTGAGGATGAAGACAGGCCTGGGAGGCCTACAGAAGTGAGGTCTCCTGAGGTGATCGAATCAGTCAATGACCTCATTCAGTCTGACAGAAGGGTGACAGTGGATGATATTGCAAGCACTTTGAGCTTATCTGTTGGGACAAACGCAGGGGTCATCAGTCAGAAGGAGTCATCTTGCATCATGACAACGAAAGGCCTCATACAGCAGCCCAAACGGTGCAGACCATCAAAGAGCTGGGCTGGGAACTGCTCCCTCATCCCCCTTACAGCCCAGACCTTCCCCCTTCAGACTTTCACCTGTTTGGTCCCTTGAAATCGTTCACGAGAGGCACGAAGTTTAAAAGTGACGATGAAGTCAAAAGTGTTGTGAGCGATTGGCTGAGACATCAGTCCAAAGATTTTTACGCTGAGGGAATACGGAAGCTTGTGCACAGATGGGAAAAGTGTGTGATAGTGCTGGGAGACTACGTTGAAAAAAAAAGTAAGCTTCTATCTGTATCGTTCGGTTGGCAAGGTCGAATTTAGTGCTTATAAACTTCAATCTTCCATGAATATCTCACGTACTTTCATAACTGCTCATGGCGTATCAAATGTAAACAAATGACGTCACAAAACCGAACGATCCTCAGTGGCCGAATCGGTTAAGGCACGTCAGGCTAAATGACGGTTCCGTATAGGATACAGGTTCGAATCCTGTCGGAGAACGAATATTTTCTATGAAACTTTCTCGGACATTCAGGCCGGTAAATGTTATTTAATACTGTTTATTATTAACAGAACATTTACTTAAATACTTGTATCTATAAAAAGAATGTTAAACATAAAAATGTCTTTAAATAATTGTCGGACTTTGTTCATTTCATAATATGTATATATATATATATATATATATATATATATATGGAATGATTATTTAACTTTTAAATATCAATTTTATCCCGATATTTATGTTTCTTGCTAAGATTTACAGTCTTTCGTGCTTGTTGTTTGAAAGGATATTTCTAATATCCACTGTTTCTCAGTTCTTATATATACAGGGTGGGGGGGGGGGCAAAATTTACACCATAAGTTTTACTTGTTTTCGCATGAAGCAGTTCAACTAATTTTATGACACCTGGTGGATTTTATTAACATAACCTTGCATAATAATTACCCACATTTTTTCAGATAATTGTGCAAAAGATGAGTGTCGGGGAGAGCAAAAGTCAAAGTTTGTGTGTTATGAAAAATGAACATGTTCATCCACAGAAGAATTCAAGCGTAGTTGGTGTATTCCTACGGATATTTTTTAATGTGAAGGAGAGTATTTCTAGGGGGGGGATATTCAGAGAAAGACGTAATCATCAAAAATCGCAATAACGATTTCATCAACACTGTCAAACCCTAAATCTCAAAAGACCCAACGAAATCCATGAAAAAATTAGCAACTGAACTTCAGGCGGATGCAAAGACTATCAGAACAGCAGTGAAATGACTTAAAACTAAAATCTTACACAAGAACACCAAGACATTTGCTGACACAACCCATTAACCTAGAAGATTGGAAAGATGCAAAAAAAGAACTTACTTAAAAAAATAAGTCCATTATGACAATTTTGTCAGATGAAAAGATTTTTTTACTGTTGACGTTGTTCTGAATCACAGGCATGACAGTTACATTGCACACTCAAAAACTCATTTCAAGAGCACTTTCAGAACGAAGCATCTAGCTCAAGTTATAGTCCTTAGGGTTGTGGACGCCGATAGGAAAATGCCTATCAGATTAAAACCCTGGTGAATAAATTAATGCTGATGCCTATTAAGAGTCTGAGATACAATGTATTACCATGGCTCAAAGCCAAATACCCAGAGGAAAACGATGTATGGACTCAGGATGGTACTCCTGCCCCTACAGTCAAAAGGACAGAATTTCTACAAATTCAGTTTTGGCTAACACACTACTGGCCCTCTTCCATCCCAGATCTCAACCCTCTAGGTTATGCTATTTCGAGCTTTTAGAACATGCTGCTAAAAGAACCTCTCGTCCAAATGTTAATTCTCTTACGAACACCGTCGGAGTAGAATGGGACAAGATGTTCTCTGTTTTTTTTTAGAAAAGTTGTAGAAGTTTCAGGAGTCCTGTTGAGAAACAAGAAGGACAGCGAATAAAATTTTTCTTTTGTATGTTGGAACTATTCGTATTTCTTGAAATAAACTAATTAATCAACTATAAGGCTTTTTATTTCAATACAAAAAAAATATGAAAGTTTTACCTCCGCACCATATTTATATATATATATATATATATATATATATATATATATATATATATATATACAAGTAGTCAGTACATAGGTGGGTCAGCTAGGTAACTGCTTTTCACGCGAATTTTGTTCGTTCGTGTAAGGTAATTTTTGTCTGCGGATTTTCTTACCTTATATCCTATCACGGATGGCTAAGTTTCAAAAGTGTAATCTCTCACTTTAAAGAATTAATTTCCCAAATCAATTTTAACTGGTCATGACATGTGGGTATACTTGCGTCTTTCTGTCTACTTCTAAATAACCGGGCTTCCTATAGTGGAATATTGCCTAAAATTTTATCGTTTTGCATGCTCAGCCGCAGGTGTAGCGTTGTTCGTGACGCAGAGGTACAGACAAGAGCTTTAGAGAAAAGTGAGTTTTGACGCCTGCACTTTTAAGTGTCTTTGTCTTTTCTGTATGCCACATTCGTGTCGGAAGATCAAAGAGCGCGACATCAGCCTTCATCCCAACGCTTTTCTTAATAATCTGTGTTCTCAAACACGTGAGAAATTTTCAATCTCCTGTCATCTCTATTATCGGTGTTTTTAATCTCTTTATCCAGGCAAGCGTAGATGAACATTTTATATTTTACTGTTTACGCGGAAGAATGTAAATTTGAAAAACACTTTGACAGGAAATTGTAAATATTTAATTTAAAATAAAATAAAAATAAATAAATGATTTATTTCGTTACAGCGTGATGGTTTCCTTATATCATTTAGTTAACATTTGAATTAAGAAAACCAATCGGGACAACTTCTTCTCACACAAATTTAATTACATATAAGGAAATGTTAATCTCTTTTTTATGTTCTATGTCCTTTCAGGACGTAGGCGATCATGGCTCTCCACCTCCTTCTATCCCTTGCGGCTTTAAACAAGTTCATTTCCTCTGCTACCCCAGTCGAAAAAAAAGACCACGTTCTGTCATCCACCTGCTCAAGCTCGCCAGGAATGTTACGCATTCCCTTGTCTGTCTTTCCCTCTATTCGACCCATGAGTATCAGATTCTCCAGGACCTTCTTCCTCACTATGTGTCCCAGAAACTTTAGCTACCTCTTCCTGATGAAAAGTATAAGCCTCCTCCTTGTTTGCATCTTCTCTAAGACCTAATCGTTGCTCACACGCTCAGTTCATGATATCCTTAGCATCATTCTGTAGAAATTACTTATTCTTTTTTGTAATCTGTATAATACACAGATTGCACGCCAAAACAGTAAACTACCTTTTTGTTAACAGTTTCCAAAATTAATCAATGATACTCAGTTTTTGTTACTACCAAAAAGAAAAGTTAATGATGTTCATACTGTATAGATAGATAGATAGATAGATAGATAGATAGATAGATAGATTCCAATTACGTACACTAATTCTCTGAATTTATCTTGACACATTCATCAACTTCGAAGAAACCTGTACTTTAATGATCTATAACACCAACTCCGGGATGTGAATTTCTAAATCATCTTGGTCGACTACTACCACGAACTCTAGCACAACCACTAGTTCCATCTAATATAGTTTTACATTCATCGTGACAAATTACACATGTGTGTGTGTGTGTGTATGTGTGTGTATGTGTGTATGTGTAAATCGGTTGGGTTTCGATCCAGGCTTGAAGAATTCGGTTGTCAAGTCGCACTGAGGAGCTGTGATACAGCGAAACAGTACTGTCTGCGAATGACATAATTTAGTTCTTGAAAATATATTTTCAATTGAGCACTCTTGAATGACAAGCTAATACTAAAAACAACGGTCAGCTGTGTAAATGCGAAGCTCTTTATTAAAATGAATGGAGTATTACATATACTTGGTGTTTGTTTACGTTTGTAAAAACAATAGGCTAGATTTGGCTGACTCGTTCTGTCGTGTAAAGATAGCTCAGTGGTAGAACATATATATATATATATATATATATATATATATATATATATATATATATATATATATATTTATTATAATTCCATCCTAGCACAGTAGACGCTATAGCCTTGGGAGCAAGCAGTCTAAGAGAAGGAAAACTCTGAATTCCTTACAAACAGAGAGAAATGCAACAGGAAACTAATCCATTGACTTTATTAAGAATCCATAACAATTCACAATTTACGAAGAATAGACATCTATGGAGAGCCATGGATGGTTAACTCTTAAAGCTACATGCCATTACAAAATCCATAGTATATATAAAAGTAAAGATCTGAATCAAAGTCTTTGATATTTTATGACTTATCAACCTTCATATTTAAACCCGAAACACATTTTGGATTGTAAGAATAATGATTTTTAGCGAGTGAACATTAGATTAACATTTATTTTAGAGATGCAAGTTCTACTATTTGGCCAATAGCTTTCAATGGGGTATTTGCGCATAAAGGAATGTAATGAAACCGACTGGGATTCGAAATCGACTATCCGATCTGTCATTACTAGCTGCTATACAATCACGGTGTTTACTCGTTTCTCCTCGAGGACGAGATGTGACACAAGGTCTTTTTAAAATGAGGACCCGAGCGCGTTCACCCGGGCAAGGGACAAAAATTGCGCACAGCCCCCGCGAGCACCGATCCTTCCCTCTGGTGCAATGGGAGGGCGCAGGGTTGGGCAGCTCTCAGTGTAATTTTCTCAGCTGCCCCATTCTCCTTTGAATGAGAAGCCCCTGAGCGCACACTCTGCCCAAAGACAGAGACGATGATAAGTCTGCGTTAGAAATCCCTCCAAAGAGGAATTTATACGCTATACAATTACAGAAACCACACATAGCTTTCCTATCTTAAATTGGTATAGAGATCAGTTTTGCGGTCAACGCTTGATATGTTTAAGGTTACCATTTATTAAGTACATGACTGAGTAATTCATCTGTTATGTATGGACAGGGAATTAATGGATTAAACAAAACAGGCTAGAAGCCGGGTTTTCAAAAGAAATTAGAACTGTGCATTGAATAGAAGAGAATATTTGAAAAAGATGAATGAAATTGTATCAGGTGAAAACAAGCATGCGTTAGTCCTCAAAACAACTAATTGATTCCAAGATAAATGTTTTTGAAATCGCTTTTTCGGTCACAGCGTACGCTAACTCTTCTTTCTTTCTTTCTTTCTTTTTCATTAAACCCACTTCTAATAAACTGTCTGATAGTAGGATCTACGAAAGAATGTAAAAAAAAAAATGAAATAATAGCTATACCACTCCTTCAATTCTGCCCCGAGAAAAAAAATATGCGTGTAGAACTCATTGCATTGAAAAGCACTCAATGACCTGTTTCACAATGGCGATTCTCCGCTATCGATATATCATTTGAATATTGTCTATTTGTGCAGCAACTTTTCTTTTATACACGTTTCACGTGAAAGACAAGACAAATCTTTCTGAGTTTGTTACTAGTATTTTATATTATTTTTTAATATCTTTCCCAATGTTCTTACGCTTCTCCTTTTTTGTTGTTGTTGGTCTGTGGATAAGAGAGTGTAGAAGCGTTCCATAATGAATTGGCCGCATGCGCTTGGAACAATAATTATATCTCGAGCGCATTTAGCCAGTGCATTAGCAATTTCCAAAGTGTTTGGTGTTAAAATGTTAATATGCGTCCCTGTGTTTGGCTCTAGGTCGTATTGAAAATGGCGAATGAACTGGCGCTTGACAAAATATCATTAGAACTAGATATTATTTTGTTTTCGTTTTTCTATTTTGCTATGTTTAAGTACCAAAAAATAAAGCTTACCAATACACCTGAGGGTACTGTATTCCTCAGTTTGTAGAAATAGACTCGAGTGGATTGTGTGTGCTTGATGTAATTGAGAAAGAGTTAGCGTAGCTGTTGTTGCCATGGCGGCCATTGAACACAACCTGGATTTAAGACGATTTGATCGCGGAATGTTTATTGCAGCCAAAGGAAAGATATACTAAGCTCAGTGATGGAAACTTTTCATGGGCATACATAGCGGCGATGAAAACTGCGGATGCCTATAGGCGACGAAATAGCGGTGACCGATGAAGAAGAGGACCATCAAATAAAGGAAAGCATTGCATTAGATCACTTCTCGATTTAAAGCCGTTGTCCCTCAACCTAGCTGTTAATCATTGTCCAGCGCATATTATCTTACATAGTGTGAAATATATATGCAAATTCATATATCAGACTGATTGCTGGTAACCGAAGGAGAAAATAGGAAAATGATAACATTGTACCTGAAGTAAAAACATTAAAAAATGTTTTGAAAAAAACCTCCAAAAAACTTAACATTTTCTCGGAATTTAAATACAATATTATACGAATAAAAAAGGGATATGTTACAATATATATTTACATAAAAAGTGATATTTTACAATATATATTTACATATATTTAACATAAAAAAGGATATTTTACAATATCTATTTACCTATATTTAACATAAAAAGGGATATTTTACAATATCTATTTACCTATATTTTACATAAAAAAGGGATATTTTACAATATCTATTTACATATATTTTACATAAAAAGGGATATTGTACATTATATATTTAAATATATTTAACATAAAAATGGATATTTTACAATATCTATTTACATATATTTTACATAAAAAAGGGATATTTTACAATATATATTTACATATATTTAACATAAAAAAGGATATTTTACAATATCTATTTACCTATATTTAACATAAAAATGGGATATTTTACAATATCTATTTACCTATATTTAACATAAAAAGGGATATTTTACAATATCTATTTACCTATATTTTACATAAAAAAGGGATATTTTACAATATCTATTTACATATATTTTACATAAAAAGGGATATTGTACAATATATATTTAAATATATTTAACATAAAAATGGATATTTTACAATATCTATTTACATATATTTTACATAAAAAAGGGATATTTTACAATATATATTTACACATATTTAACATAAAAAGGGATATTTTACAATATCTATTTACATATCTTACATAAAAAAGGGATATTTTACAATATATATTTACATATATTTAACATAAAAAGGGATATTTTACAATATCTATTTACATATATTTTACATAAAAAAGGGATATTTTATAATATCTATTTGCATATATTTTACATAAAAAGGGATATTTTACAATATACATTTAAATATATTTAACATAAAAAGGGATATTTTACAATATCTATTTACCTATATTTTACATAAAAAAGGGATATTTTACAATATCTATTTACATATATTTTACATAAAAAATGGATATTTTACAATATCTATTTACATATATTTTACATAAAAAATGGATATTGTACAATATATATTTAAAGATATTTAACATAAAAATGGATATTTTACAATATCTATTTACCTATATTTTACATAAAAAAGGGATATTTTACAATATCTATTTACCTATATTTTACATAAAATGGGATATTTTACAATATCTATTTACATATATTTTACATATATAATAGTGCACTGTAAATATTGGTGGTAATACAAGACTGCTTAATATAAAATAACAGAGCTAAAAATTATACTAATAAAAAATATACATTTACCTCCTCACTGCTATCTTAACATTTGGTTATACTCGTAAATATTGATATTTTAATTTTAAGACGGTTATTTTTTAGTCCGTGACTGACGATTGTCAACCGCATTGAAAGATTGAGGTGTACCAAATGGTGAGGAAAAAATATATTTTATAATATTAGTATTAATACACACACACGCATATGTTTATGCATATATATATATATATATATATATATATATATATATATATATATATATATATATATATATATATATATTACATATATGCATATACATATTTATTTACTTATTTATTTATCTATTTACATAGTTGAAATTCCGTTCACGAATGTAATTCGTTCCTGAAGGCCGTTCGTAAAACGAAATGTTCGTAAACCGAAACTATTTTTCCAACAGGAATCAATGTAGAGAAAAAAAAGTCACAGTACAATAAAACTGGAAAAGAAAGCACAACACAACACACCAAAAGGATAAAGGTTTTTAAGAGCTACAAAGGACAGACAATTGTGGAGAGCTATGATCGCCTACGTTCTTAAGGATGTTCAGCTTATCTAATGGCAGTTAAGTAAAGTCGAAATGTATCTGTGTTTACAGAGTTTCTGTTTTGCATTTTCTGTGTATATAATACCAAGAAAAAATCTGTCTTCATATTGTTTCGGACGAGGGCTTTAGTGATGCGGTCTGGAAACCAAGGGGGTGGTAGCAAGAAAAAAATTGGGAACCACAGGGGAAGCCGCTATTGTTCATGTGTGTGTGAATTTGCATATCACTATGCAACAAACTTGTCGTTAAGTTGTTCTGTAAACTGGTAGTGGGCCTGTAATCACATGGGGTTTTCTTTACTGGAGTTCACATGGACCATTAGTGAAACGGGAGTCCCTCTTAAATCGTGAGGCATTCACAGAAATCTCTGCAGGCCATTATTACTCCTTAATGTCCGCCATGTTTATGGTAGTGATTTTTTTACTAGCAACATAACGCGATTCCGTATTGTATGCCGGTGACAGAAAACTGGTTTCACGAACACGAGGCTGACTTACAGTAACAACATCCGTGTCGGTGCTTCTAACAGCATTGAGTTTTTCTTAAATTATTAAATTTTATGCGGAATTATTAAAATCTATGCATCCATCCAGGAGGCACGGTAGATTAATGGATAGCGGTTCGGACTGAGGAATCGGAGAGTCGAGTTCAAATTCCAGTCGAATCCATTACATCCACTTACGTACCAATAACCTTGGGAAAGGTATGAATCCTCTTTTTCTAAAGCTATGAACAGGCCGGATTCTATAGATTTGGATGGCAACTGGTCTACTGCAGAAAGGAAAAGCAACCTACTGCGGGAAAAAAGATCTGCCGCGAAAGATACATGATCGCCTAAGCGTGTATTACGTATGGTGCATAACTGACTGACTGCATCCATAACCAGTTTAATTATCGGCATTTATGAAATGTTCCTGGATGCATATATATATATATATATATATATATATATATATATTGTCAGCCACAGACAGACTGTTTCGCTGTATCACAGATCATCAGTGTGGCTAGACGTCCGGTTGCCTCTGACTAGAATCGAAATCCGACTGAATTCACGTCAGTCGGAAATTTTACCCTGAAGCCGTTGGCGCACGGCAGAGAAGAATGTGAATTTAAGCGTATTTATATTTAGATAAATACACAGTGACTGAGAGAACTCGATTCGATTTACCGAAGAGTCTTGCATTATTAGCCGTAATAGTCACTGTTTACAAACCCACACATCCTCCCTAGAGAGCTCAACCGAAATAAATTTTTCAGACCAACGCTGTTATACGGTACAACAGGGACTCCAAGTCACAGCATGTAACTGGTGCTATTCAAGGGAAGCGAAGAACTATGCCTTTTTAGGTAGATGTCTTTAAATTTTTGGCACTTCCTTTTATCATAATCGTCCATCCTCAACATGGTCTATTCAGTAAATTGCACCGAATTAAAATGTTCACGTGTGTCGAGATAAAATCAACGGGCAAGTCTTTTACTTACTTTCCTTGCTTTTATTACTAGACGAATATATTTTAAACATTATAACAATAGAAAAATCGATTACTTAACCACTTTGGCAAACAGGTTCCATGTCATCGGTAAATGGCAAATAGTCGACTGTGAGCGGATCGACAGAAGCGTCTGAAAGGAAGATAATTTACAGGAAGCGTTGTTTCATTTGTACACACATGATGTGGTCGTGTGCGTGACAATTATTCTCGATTGCCCTCTCTTTTCCATCAAATCTTTCCAATCGAAACGACGTTCCCATGGGAATCACTCTAACGTCAGAGTTGGCAAACGATGGACTCTGGCCGATCAGCTTGTAATCACAGAATAAACTTTTCGAATGTATACCCTGATTAAAATGTCGGATTGAGATATTCTGTTTCTACGAGAAGACAGTGTGTTCGCTGCCACGCGTCAATCTGGAAAAGCTAAAATGTATTCATTCTATAGGCAATAGTTAGCAGGTAGGTCCTACCAGAATATTGTTTTTTTTTTTTTGAATATTGCTTTTTTAGGAACTTTCAACTAATACAGGGCTCGAACGCAACACGATGTAGAAGGACAGTATCTAAAATGTTGAATGGGGTTCGTAATATGGAAGGGAGTGAAGGCAGCATGAAGTAAAGGTTATGAGGATAAGGGGGAAAGATAAAGATTGATCGTTGCCTTGAAGAGAAGAAGATCGAAGTGATTTAAGGAAACACTCACTGTTCCGTAGTAAAATGTTGTCCGAGTGAAACGTTCTTCTTATATTATATAACACGGGGAAATTATGGTGATTCGACACTGTGGAAATGGCATGAGGTTTAATAGTTGTAAAGGTCTGAACTGGCGGAACTAAAGAAGGAAACTTATCTATACATTTGTCATAGAAACAGCGATGGAGTAGCAATAGTCCTGCGACGTCGCATTTGTGGAAAAGATGTAAGCTGGAATATGTCATCCCTCACAATGCACCGTAAACGACTTTCGACTCTATCAAACCTGGTAGGTGAGTTTTGAACAGTGGTACTCAGATGTGACGTCAATAATCAATTTATGATCTTATCTGATTCTACAAGAGGCTGATAATCTGAAGACAAGGCATGAGAGAAAAAGACAAATACTTACCGAAGCGATAGAATGCAGCAACCATATTCCCGGTTTCTTTTGTAATGGATTGTACAGAATGCGATGGATAAATTGTCGTATAAATTGCGCAGAAATGAAAATAACTCTGACATTTCATTTTACCAAACATTGCACCAAAAAAAAAAAAAATCTTGTAATAATAAAGTGTAAATTTATTCAGTAAAATCTCCATTTGGCTTTAACCACGGTCTCCAGAAAACTTCATAATTTCCTGCAACTATTCTTGATGGTCGCCTTGTTTAAGTTGATGAATGCTGCCATAATACTTCAGTTCATTTTTGGTGTTACAAAGAGTTTTCTTGGTCTCTCGCTCAACTGCGCCCCACACATAATAATCAACGGGGTTGCAGTCTGGGGAGTTAAGTGACGAGTTGTAAGGGATGATATGGTCTCAGAAATTGTTTGAAGAGCCACGCCTGGGTTCCCCTGCTTGTGTGACATGGTGTAGAGTCCTTTTGCCAGACATAGGGTCTTCCAGCAGCCACTCTATTGACCCAGGTATGCACTACCTCCTCAAGGCACTTGATGTGGATTCCGTTTTGAATCTGAAGCCTTCACCTACAAATTCGCGAGTTCTTTTCTAATCAGAACGATCAGAGTGAATTTTTCGACATGCGGTAGCTTCGAAATCACCATTAAACGCATTCAACTCTTTCGAATACTATCCACTCTCATCAGAGTGACACCCAAAAACTCTGAAATGTTCGTATTGGATTTTCCGATGCGGATGTCAAGCAGTGCAACATGCAGTTTCCAAATTTCTGGTGGAGTGAATTGCGTCATGGTATTCTTTTTCTCATATACCTTGTCCAGCTGAGCCTACTATACTGTGCAGTCGGCAAAATTAAAAACAAACAACACGCATGCGCGAAATTAAAAATATAAATTAGCGACAATTTACCCACCGCACAATGTATATCTGAGTTCCACTTGAGGTCTGAAATGAACTTGGGACTCAAGAGACGAAAACGTGCTAGATAAATACTGTTCCTATCTTATTTCTGTGCCGAGGAGCGAATTTTAAATGTTTGCTATTGTAAAGGGTCAAGTTTAAAAGTGATACTCTCGGAGAATTTCAACAGTCCTTTCGTAAGAAACTGAATGCGAATGTACTGTCTTCTGTTGCAACGGTAACAAAGACTAACATGCATCATACATATTAATAAGTTTGCCAATTTATCTGTTTGCGTATAGCTCAGCTTTTGTTCACTTTAATGATTTTTAAAAATTAATATTCACCCTATACAAGGCCCGAGGGCCACTCCGTATGGATGATTTCTGAAGTCGCTTGTTGTGTGACTTTTAAGAGTATGAGGTTTATGCGGATATGTATGAAAGATAATAGCTAATCCTAAACTTGTAGAGGTTAAGATTGTAGTGGTTGGAAAAGCATCCTCCAGGTATTCTGTTCCACAAAGCAACAATTCTTAAGAGGAAGCTATCTGAGTGGCACTTACTCGTTACTAAGGTAATACGAAGAGAATGAATGTGTTTTGCCTCAATGTAAACGGAGTAATGGGTCTTAGCTGGAAGAGTTAGTTCAGGGGGAACAAAGAAATGTAGCTCGTCTGAACATTTTCCATGGAAATAGCTATAGAGTAGCAAGAGGCTTGCAACGTTTCGTCTGTGTGAAAAGGGAAAACACTTCATCAGTCACAAGTCGTGTAGAGGCATTTGGATTCTATCAAAGCTAGAAAGTGAAGATATGGCAGACAGTACTCTTTTCTTGGTCTGATCTTCATCTTTTAACGAAGTCAGGTACATATTGGAACGGGACAGGTACCCAATCATTTTCGCAGCATTTTTAGCGATGGGTCGTATATACCAGGGGTCGGCAACCTACGGCACGTGTGCCACACCAAGCAATTTCCAGTGGCACGCAGCTGCAAATGATATCACGAAGTTCGAACCAATAACTACTATAACGCAAAGAAGATGTTTAGCTGTTTGAATTTTAATATATACTGAAGTATATATACTATATTTTACTATATAATATATATTGTAGAATAGGTATAGTGACCTTGACGTGTATAAAAATACATATGCTATTGGCACATTGAATGACTTTTAAAACCCTATGTCGACACATATGGAGGAAAAGGTTGCCGACCGCTGGTCTATACGAATTCCACTTTGAGTGAACCTAAGTCCCAAAAGGCGATCAAAGCGAAGGTCCTTCTTGAAAGAACGCCCGTTTATTAGACAGAAATTAAGGAATATGAAAGGAATGAGGATGAGTCATTACTTGGCATAGCGTGTCCTGGCTGTGAACGTCTGAACTGATGGAATCAAAGAAATGTTTGTTTTGTTTTACGGCATATCAACCTCATGGGTTATTTAATGTCAACAAGATTTTTATTGATGGTAATATTTTTTCCACAAATGCATTTCTGGTAATATTTTATTTTTGTATTGCTGATTACATTTTTTTCCCAAAATGCATTGCTGGTATTTTTTAATGTATTGCTGTTAATATTTTTTTTTCAAAAATATATTGCTAGTAATATTTTTTCAAAAACGTATTGCTGGTAATATTTTTCAAAAATTTATTGCTAGTAATATTTCTTCAAAAATGTATTCCTGGTAATATTTTTAAAAAAAATTGTATTGCTAGTAATAATTTTTCAAAAATGTATTTCTGGTAATATTTTTTTTCAAAAATGTATTGATAGTAATAATTTTTTAAAAAATGCATTTCTGGTATTTTTTTTTTGTATTGCTGGTCACATTTTTTTTCCAAAAATGCATTTCTGGTATTTTTTTTAAATGTATTGCTGTTAATATTTTTTTTCAAAAATGTATTGTTGGTAATTTTTTTTCAAAAATGCATTGCTGGCAATATTTTAATTCAAAAATCTATTGCGGGTAATAATTTTTTTCAAAAATTATTGCTGGTAATATTTTTCTTTTTAAAAAATGTACTGCTGGTAATAATATATTGCAGGGAATAATTTTCTCTTCAAAAATGTATTACTGGTAATAATTTCTTCCCCAAAATATTGCTGGTTTTAAAACTTATTTTTATACTTTCATAATGTTTTGACCCCTTTTGGGGAGTTAACTACTTGCCTATATCTTGGACCCTGACATGTGCTACCAACTCGGGACAGGGTGGACCTGGGAACACCAGCAATTAAGAGCTGGTTCCACGCTACTCAAAACCTCCTGATCAAAAGCTTTGCTGCCGGATGTAGTTTACTGTCGTACTCAGGACACAAGCAATGTTCATTCAAACATCTGCCATGAATATTCGCCCGAACACCTTGCGACGTTTTGTCTGGGGTTATTATTAATAATAACAAATTGCTATATTTACAGTTAGTAGGAATGCTGACCCCCCAATCTAGCCAATTGATAAAAAATCATGGTTATTAGAGGAAAACAGTCCATGGTCTGTTTGAGGACGTTACGACATCATTAATATGTACAATTGCTATGGCTTTAATCAGTATTAGAACACGTGAGTTAAGTGCGACTGACTTTCATTGGCGTGAATAAAGTTCTAAAATATCTAGCCGGTGATTGTGTGTTATAACATCAGATGAGCACATGTGATATGATGCGAACACATGGGACATAATGTGATATAAAATTAGAACTACCACAACTCATTTTTCTTTTTGCTATCGTCTCCCACTACATGAAGATTATTATAAATCTCTTGCGTTAATATGGAGAATAATTGTAAGGACTTTCGCCTTGATCAGTCTTGTATGTAGGCATAAGTGTATTTTACGTCCCCATTTTCTTCAAATCTTCCTCGTTTCCCACGTCTGCCCTTCATGATATACCCAGCATCCTTCTGTAGAAATTCGTGTCTTTCGTTTTAAATCCTATCTTCATCTGTAGGCTATTGTCCAACATTCACTGTAATAAAGGCGTCACATAGAAGTTAAGCATTATTTTTTTTGTTTCTAACGAACTTTTTCCATCTCTTTATTATTTTGCGTAGTCATCTTTCGATATTCCAACTCATGTTTGGATATTTGTTCCACGGCGCTACATTTAATTTTTCTACCTGTTGGATTGTGATGACTCCAGTTCGTGGCTGCCACCTATAGTTATCTCCCTTGCTGACGACCATGCATTCTTGTGATATGTCACTTCTTATTTGTTTCCTTTAATATTGTCCTGGAGTTCTTCACTGAAAATTTTATATCCATTGAGCAGTCTTGAAAAATGAAGGCAAACTTTAATTTCCAAGAACAATGGTGACGGTTTTGTCTAAAAGTCTGAAAAAATAAACGAAGGAATTCTATGCAATCTGATAATGAAACTGGGTGGAAAAAGTAAAAGGGAAAATAAAAAGCAAGTTCAAATTTCTTCAGCACGCCGTACAAAATTATTTGCAGTGGAGAAAAGGGATAAAATAAAAAAAATGGTGGCTGCTCGTTTGTGAGTATTGCCGTCTGTTTATGTGGCTAGATAATCCTTCTTGTAGACGCCTGCACAGGCAAATTTTTATTTTCGGGACAGTCACAGAACCAACCTGGGATAAATAGCGAGCAGCATAAGTTACAAGTTGGTGGATAGGGGAAAATGGAGTGGGATTTATGGTAAAAAAAGACCCTACTAAGAGCTGAAAAATATAGGAAGTTATGGAAAGCCATGATCGCTAATATCCTGAGCGACGCTTTTCTACATTATTTTTTTTTGCAGGAGAGCGAATAATCTGGTGTGATCATCAATATGAACAAAGATAGTAGGCTCAAAATCTCGGTCACGATGATTGATAACTTTCTGCGAGCACAAGTATCGACAGCTTCCGAACAGTTTCGTGTACCAAATTTCACACATAAGTCTTGATCCAGCCAATTTCAGGCCCTTCTCAATAGTGCCACAAATTAGGATCGTGTTCCTAGTCCGTTAATATCAAGAAATTACCATCAAGACAAATAGCTCATGACGAAATTCGAACCGCGATTTAATGGTTTGAAAGCCAACGTTCTAATCACTCAGTCACGAGGCAAAAGCAAACAATAATTTCTCAAGAAAAACTATTTAAAGCAAAAGCGATGCATAATGTAATTGATATAAATGGAAAATTAATAAGTGAGAAACGAATTCTCAGCTGCAAATTTCAGGGAAGGTTACACGTAAAGCGATAATTGGGCAAAGAAAATAAATAACGCTAGTTGATGAGATGATTAAGAAGGGAAGACAAGATAATAAGGAACAAATTAGATGGGGCAACCAGGGTGAGTGTCATTAATGATAGTATAAGGTAATGAAATGGATTAGATACGAAAGGAAGATCAGTCGGGAAGAAATGATGCATGTATTCAGGAAATTATGTAGTGAGTGTATATCTATTCTTAAGAACGTCAGTATGAGTATGTATGTTACGCAGGGGCACGCAGCGAAAAGAGTAAAAGAGGTAATAAATGAATATGTATCTAGAGGTTCAAAGCGAAATCTGTAGACAATTTATTTTATAGAAAATAATTAATAAACAGTTGAGCAAACCGAATGTATTATTAATAAGAAAAATTATTAAACTTTTCATATGATATGACACACACGCACACGCACGATATATATATATATATATATATATATATATATATATATATATATCGAAATAAATGAAAGGACAGATTGAGTAAAATTCCGCTGTTCGTAGCATTTACTTTTTAAAACAGTGTTCAGTACAAAGTAGAGCAATATATTATTATTATTATTAATATTATTATTATTTTGCTTTGGATATTAGAACAAAAACACGTTGAAATCGATACAGAATTACAGAATAGCTTTCGTCGTTCGGTAGTACGTTGTACCTCTTCAGGCGAACAGTAAGTGACTGGTGATTAAATAATTTTTAGAAAAAAACTTAAAGCAAAATGTTACCTCTTTTCCGAAAGATAAAGTGCGGTGAGAAAACCCATAATCAGTTATTAAAAATAGACTCACGGGTTTGTCTTGATCAACAAATTAAATGTCATCTGCAGTAAATAAAAAATTAAGTTATATATATATATATATATATATATATATATATATATATATGTGTGTGTGTGTGTGTGTGTATATATGTACTAGCAGCATGGCCTGAGCGTTGCCCGTGCTTGATTAAAAAATCGTACGACTCATACAGCAATCGCTATCACTTGACTTAAAATATTTTTGCCCTTCCTTGCCTTTAAAGAAGTGCCCTTTGCCGTGCCGATCTTGCGACATGCCTTACTTCTTGCCTATCTCACACTGCGAATTTTCTCTAAGCTTTATCCTAAACATTAAATCTGTTACGAAAAAAGAACTAAACAAAATGAACACAAAACGATCAGCTTTAAAAAAGTACTCGTAACTGAAAAAACCGAATGAAAAAAGAATGTTAACAACAAATACTTTTTCACACCCAATCTAGTTCTGCGGAATCAGAATTAATGTTGACTTAAGCAAGCGAATGAGACAATTTGAGTAAAGTACCATGCAAATTAAAATTTTTCCCATTTGTGACGAATGCAGATATCGATTTTTTTGCATGCTATCATGCTAGTTAACATTCGTGTCAGTCAGCTGTTGGCTCTCACGCTGGCCAATAGAATCTTCCTGCTTATTCGTGGCCGCCAGCTATAGGCTCTCACTCTGGCCAGTAGAAAATGGCCGCAAACTACATGAAAACTACCTTAGAAGGATGGAAAAAATCGATTATTTCCACTATCGATGGGAGTTGGGAAATGCACAGACGGTCTTGGCCAATTTGCTAACTTGAAGCATGTGCATGTAAATTTTGGTGCAAATCCATCGAGAATTGCGGCCGTGCATTCGTTACACACACACACACACACACACACACAAACACACACACACACACACACAAAAAGCGAACATAATTTCTGCTAATAAAGTATTCAGTAGTTATTTAGAGCAATAATAATTGTATCAGAAGTTCAAAATACTTATCGAAGGTCGACCCCGAGTTTTAAGATTTCTCATTTGTCAGACCCAAGAAATGAGCGGTCGTCTTAATTACATAATGATTATATTATTATTTTATAAATGTTTACTCATGTACTTACTTTTATTTATAAACGAATGTGCGAAACGAATGTGCAGACTCACACAGATAAACGCACACGCATGCACACGCACACACGCACACACACACATATATATTCTGGCCATCGCTAATGTAAATTTTGATTGAGTGAAATATATTTATTAAGTTTGTTCATCAGCAGAAAGAGGAAATTTTCATATTGTTTTATATATTTACGAAAAAACACATATACATACGCATATATATATATATATATTCCTATGCAGAAACCGTCAATTGATTTCACGTGCTACATTTACCTCCAGAGAATCGTCTGGTCAACAAAGTTCAAAATCGGAGAACACATATTTTCTCCGAAATCTCTCGAATATTCCGCTCGTTAAATGCAATTTATAGTATTTAATTAAAAGAAGCGCATTTATTTAAATAAATTGCATCTATAAAAGAATAACGTGTAAACAGGATATATATATATATATATATATATATATATAGTTATTATTATTAATTAAAGAATATCAAACACTTAAAATCACATGGGTAATAATTTTTATTTCATGCAACCACTAAAACGCAGCTCTCAATCTTCAAGACCTATTTTGTTTGTAAGTATTCAATATTGATAGCTGATTTTTTTTTAGAGCTCTCGTAAAATAAAAATTATTACCTATGGGATTTTAAATGTTTGATATTGTTTAATTAATAGAAATTTTGCTCTGTCTTTTGACATAGATCTTTCTCTGGATCTATATCCACATATAATTCCACACGGATTACCATAGTGTCTCATTATTATTATATATATACAGGAATGTATATCTATCTATCTATCTATCTATCTATCTATCTATCTATCTATCTGCTCACACACACACACACACACACACACACACACACACACACACACACACACACACACACATATATATATATATATATATATATATATATATATATATATACATACATGTGTGTGTACATCATTCCATCATTATTCATATCAATTAGTCCAAAGTAAATCTGTGTGTGTGTGTGTGTGCGCGCGCGCGAGAGAGAGAGAGAGAGAGAGAGAGAGAGAGAGAGAGAGAGAGAGAGAGAGAGAGGGGGGGGGGACGAGAGAGAGAGTGTGAGAGAGAACAAAAAAGCGTGGTGGGTAAAATAATGAAACTAGTGTCATTTATTGCAAGAAACGATAAGAATTATGTAGTGTAGGAGTATTCACTTCGCACTGGTGCATTTAATATTAGTAAAAAGTACTCCACTATATGTCAAGGCAACTGACTTCACATGCATTAAAGCAATAATTATTATTCACAGTAAATTCATATTGTTTTGGTTTCCCCTTTAACTTTTTGCCATCGAAAATAGAGTAAAAGTATTGCAGATATGATCTGAGCTCATCTCTTCTTTAGGTTTGTGGGCTTTGCTCAGATCAACCAATCGAATATGACCTACGTTAACCAAACAATCGAATATGACCTACGTTAAATTTGAGCTAAGAAGCAAAAATTAAGAAAATATCTTTCATAAATGAGTCATGACCTGTAGATTTCCAAACAAACGGCTGCACAGACTTTAAACAAGAGCGGATGTAAAGGTATACATATTATACATTGTTACATTATATATTCTGTTTATACGTTAATTTATTTAAATAAATACTCAGGTTTTTTAATTAAGCAGTATTAATTATATTTACCTTCCTGGATTTTCGAGACATTTCGTAGAAAATATGCGCTCTCCGTCGGTAATCGTCCATGTAAACCTTATGAGAACCGTCATTTGATCTGACGTGCTGTTAAAAATGAACAGCACTTCAGATCAAATGACTGTTAACATGATGGTTACAGATTCGGTTTCTGTCGGAGAGCGAATATTTTCTACGAAATGTCTCGAACATTTAGGCTGGTAAATGTAATTAATACTGTTTAATTAAAAAAAAACAGAGCATTTAATTAAATTATATCTATAAACATAATCTATACGGAGAAAATCTTAATCCACTTTAACCATAGGACTGTGTCCCCTGGAGCCACGACTACTATCACCAAGCCGCTCAAACTGAAGCATTAGAAGCCGGATCAAGCAATGATATACATATGATATACATATTAATTCAGTGAGTCTCGGTAGTGGATGCGTTGGAACAGTTGGTATGATGTTTGACCTAACTGTCAGGGTTTCAATTCTCGGTAGTGGATGCGCACTGTTGATGAGTCCCAAATATAGGACGAAACGGCCGTCCAGTGCTTTCTGCCTTCTGTTGAGGTTTCTTTCAGACTCAATGAATTACTTAATTATAATTATCAAATCCTCCTAAGAATTTCTATCATATATATATATATTATGAAAGTCTGACAATTATATATCAGGTATATATAGCTAGCAAGTATTAATCCATATACGTTTAATTAAAAGAACCGACAAGGTATGTCTCTTTCATTTCCAATTTCTGGATAAGTTGTTGGGCATTGTGTTCGAAGGTCATATTTTGTTATTTTTTTCAAGTACTGTTGACTTTCGAATTCAGCATCAATGTGGTGTCAATGTGATAGTTATATATATATATATATATATATATATATATATATATATATATATATATATATACCTGAAGTGAGAGACGAGTGATATACCTGTTAGCGTGTATAGTTTTGCTTCTCCTGAATAGCAATGGATATGCTATTTGGTATGTGGTCTACGGAATAATAATGGACTTGTTGCCTGGGTAGATCTATTCTGATGAGTTCCAGAGAAAGGTATCCAAAATTAGTGTTTGTTGAGTGTGATTGCAGAGAATTTACTGAGGTCTTCGACGTGTCTCCTTCATAAAGTTAAAATTTGGTGAGCCAAGTAACATCCGGAAGCTCACCACTATCAAGCCAGTTTTATTTCAGCCAGGCTCGGCGTGGTATTTGTGCTATCTTGGTAATAAAAAAATCCTCTGTCGGGATAAAAAGACGAAGAACAAATATTATAAAAATAATAAGAAAGTTAATAGTATTTTCGGACTCGTATAGACCACCATTGCAGAGCCGCCGGTATCCTGCACAGCACGCTGCTGCCTGCTTCGATGCAGTGTTGATTTCTATTTCTAACTTTCTATGTACAACATACATTTATCTATCTATCTATCTATCTATCTATCTATCTATCTATCTATCTATCTATCTACACACAGGAGATGTGCTGAAATTTTATTAATCCAAATAACATCACAAAGTCTGTCCTACCGTTGTATCTTTCTTAACTCTTTACCCTCACACACACAGACGCACACACACACACACACACACACACACACACACACACACACACACAGAGGTTTATTTATATATACACACATATATATTATGTATGTATATATATGGTAATTTTCTAAGCGTAGTATAGTTATAGCACAATGCCATATATATATATGCGTGAATGTTCGTGTTGTACACACACACAGACACACACACAGACACACACACACACACACACACACACACACACACACACACACACACACATATATATATATATATATATATATATATATATATATATTATATATATACAATGTCGTCCTGGGTATGACGATAAACTACATCCGCGTCCAGGGTAAGACGATAAACTACGTCCAACAGCAAGGCCTCTGTTCGGCAGGTTTAAAGGAGCGTGGAACCACCTCTTAATTGCTGGTGTTCTCTGGTCCACCCTTACTCAAGGCGGTAGCACTTGTTGGGGTCCCAGCTATGTTGAAATAGTTAACCCCGAAACTGAGGTAAAAAGCATTATCAAAGTGCAAACGTAGAGTTTTATACCATAAATAGTTTGTAAAACATTATTGCCAGAAATAAATTCTTGAAGACCCCCCCAAAAAAAAAACTATTACCAGAAATATATTTCTGAAAATAAAAATATTACCAGCAATACGTTTTGAAAAAAAACATTACCAGCAATACACTTTTTCAAAATAATATTACCCGCTATAAATTTTTGAGGAGAAAATATTACCAGAAATCGATGTTTGACAAAACAAAATATTACCAGGAAAAAAAAAGTTGTCGGCATTAAATAACCCATTGAGGTTGATATGCCGTAAAACAAAACAAACTAAACCAAACATATATATGTATGTATGTGTGTGTGTGTCTTCGGACAAGCTCACAGTATTTGATTAGAGGCAAATATTTAAAAGTGTCTTTGAAAAACAAACTAGATTTCTTGGATTTTGCCGTAGACTTCACAGTGCATCTTTGAACAATTTATTTTTTTTTCTTTTCACTGCAGTAAGTATTCAATTACTGATGAAATGGTCAAGAAGGAACAGGCAAACATAGGTTTGAAATCGTTCAGCATTAATTGTATGAGAAACAAAATTGCAGAAGATACCTCTATGTCATGTAGCAATGGATACTTCAGTAGGTGATCAGACTGAACATGCGATACTTGTCTATGTAAAAAAAGTCATACGATGGAATAGAGTTAATTTTATATTTAAAAAATGTTTCATATTGATTGGATGATAAAACTTTCCTCCTTATCAATTTTCTACACTTTCAGTTTCTTATCAGCATAAAAAGTAAACAAATATGTTCTCCTTATCACAGAAAAAAAATATGAAAATATTAAAGTTGTTTTAAGTGAAAAGTTACAGCATCATTTTACTGTATCTTTATTATTTTGTTTTAGTTTTCTACTTCATATTACCACCTATGATACTTCGGCTTAAACTAATCAATTTGGTTGTCTCTATTACATTACCGTGAAAAAAGTAACATTTTATTTATTACGTTTTCACACTATGAGATAGTATATAATTTATATCACCAACATAACAATGAATTTCATTCAAACGGTAAAGACAGAAATTAATATTTGAAATCGACATAAAATTTTGAAAAAGTAAATAGGATTTAATTAATCACAATAGTTAAAAAAAAGAATAGGTTTCAATTAAGGAATATAAAAAGTAATGCCGTAAGCACGATATTTTTCAATATGTTCCAAGTGTTCCTTATTGAAAACTACAGACTTCACCCTCATTTGTGTACGGCTTATCTGTTAAAATTTTTTTCACACAGATATTAAACAGATATCATATTAAATACCGATTGTGTCTCTAATAAAGCTAGTTATTAATTAAACTTATAGATTTACACAAAGAGTTACTAATTTGCAGTAGAGGAACATGTTATAATTGACGAGGTTGTATTAGATAATTTTCAGAAGTACCTAACTCAACGTCTGGAGGGACTTTTTATATATATATATATATATATATATATATATATATATATATATATATATATATATATATATATATATAATCATTTATTCGAAAATTATAGCATAAAAATAGTATATAAATCACTACAAAAATAGCCATTTTGTTTCAACACTTCTGTGATGCACTTGAGAAGACACCAGAAGTGTTGAAACAAAATGGCTATTTTTGTAGCGATTTTATAATATTTTTTATGTAATAATTTTCGAATAAATGATTATATTGGCTCTACTCTGAACTGAGCACTCTTTTAAGAATAGTATTTGTTAGTTATTGGAATTTATTCCGTATACACCAATTCTATATTAGGGTATATATATATATATATATATATATATATATATATATATATATATATATATATATATATATATATATACGAGGAGTAGCAACACGATAAGAGAGAATGTATGTACCCAGATAGCTGAAAAGGGAGAAAAAATAAGGCTTGCTGTTACAATATGTGTATGCTGTTTACAGGGTTTGTTTGAAATGAAGTTTACTAGTCGATTTAAAAAAAAATTACTCGGTGATTGTGGGGGGGTGGAGAAGAGTTTCGCGTTGTCGCTACTATATCTAGTGCAAAAAGGAAGTGGGATATTATCAATGTGCTTTTATAGTCCTGAAAAGCGTCACTTAGAGAATGCCTACGCATTAATTCTAAAACGCCGAGATCATTTTCCTCATTGCTATTTCATGGTTAATTGTTTTTACGATTCAGAATCTAGTCGTACTCAAAGCAGATCAAGGATGACCATTGAATTTGCAACAATATCGATTTAATCAGCAAGACGACTCAGGTAAACATTGCGCCATATTGTTCATCTTCTATGTGCTGCGTCCCTTCAGGACGTGAGCGACTATCTCTTCCTATCATTTGTCGCTATTAGTAAAGATTTTGTTTCTCCATCCCAACCAGTCGCTGTTGCGCCATCCATAAATACTCCCTCAGTTCCTGTCGCCTTCAATATGTCATGTGAATGTCGAATTCTCCAAGCTCTCTTTCCTCATTATAGAATTATATGTCTTGTCTCTATCTGATTTTAACTATATGCATTCTTTTTATTTCCATTTTTCCTTAACACCTTCTCGTTCCTCACATCTTCAGTTCATGGTATTATTAGCATCATCCTACAGAACCACATTCTTGTTACCTCAATTCTCATCATCTTTGAGAAGATTGTCCAGCATTCACAGCCATATAGGAAGACTGATATTACGTAATATTTCAATATTCTTTTCTTTTTTTTTTCTAACGAAATATTCCTGTTTTTTAATACTATGTTAGTCTTTTATTTTCTAATGCTCTTTTGTCACATTTTCGTCCAATGGTAACACACTTCCTAGATATTTAAATTTTTGTACTTGCTTGATTTTGCTATCTCTAATTCGCAGTTCGGATCTTGTCCTGTACTTGTTGCCAAAAATACATTCTGTCTTCATACAAAAGACACTCTTATTTAAGAGAAGCGTGAAACAGAAATTTGAAAGCTGCATTCAAATAGCAAAGAATACATTTCAGAGAGTGTGTGTCGTATTAATGGCTCGAGGGATTTCTAGTCTTCTTAGAGGCTTACCGACATACCACGTTGAAACACTAGTTCTTTTATAATAGTTAAGCAAGGTTGAGCTTGGGTAGTACCTACATGGCTAATCGCTTGGCAATTCAGGATGCTGTAAATTTGGATGTGCGGGGGGTGTAATAGATAACGGTTTCCTATTAGAAATTGAAGAGTTGATTTCAATTCCAGTCGGGTTTTTTATATTCACTTACACGAAAATACCATTGGGAAAGTTACGAATCCACCACTTTTCCTCCGGCTGTGGATTAATTAGTATAAATTGTATCAGTAAATCAGTAAAAAATATTATACTGTAACACTATTTTCTGGCATTAAATAATCTGATAAAGGTTGATAAGCCGTAAAAACAAATCTATCGATCAGTTTAGTTCTATGAGAACCATTTCGATCGTACTCTACTTAGATAAATTTATATGTGTTTATTTTTTTATTCTGGCATACCTAATTAGACTGGCCCACTCATAAACAATAGAAATATTGTTTTGGACATTTTGTTTTTGTATAACAGAATTCTTTATACTTTTTCTTAGTTCACGAAACTTAGAATCGAAAGATATTCGTTCGTTATAGTATTAGAAGTGTTTCATGTTTATAGTCTCCATACAGTTTAAATCGATTCCTGATTTTGAAAACTACTTAAATAGTGTCAGTTAACATAAGATAGAAGACTATTGAATGAAATGTGTCATATGGAGGTAAGAGGACGAATTAGGAATAAAAAAGTTTGAGGGTAAGTTTGGGGAGGTTATGATTGTAGTATTTGGGGAAGCATCCACAGTGTAGTTTCTCTCACAAATTAGGGGTTGTCGGAGAAAAGTACTCTGAGTACCTATTTCTTATAAATGGAATACGAAGAGAGCCATGGGGATTCGAACCTGTGGGAGTGGTTCTTAGATGTGAATGTTTGAATTGGTGAAAATAAGGTGTTGTGACCAAGTAAATGGTTACAGAAATAACAAAACAAGTGTTGCAGCTATATCATATATTAAACAGTAAGTACAACAGGAGAGTATTACACGACTAGTGAGTGTATGTCGGTTGACACAGCGTTCAATCTATTCGGCTGTTAATAATTAACAGTCCCCCACCCCACGTGGGATGTATGTGGCACAAGGCCGAGTTTACCGTGGGTTCTCCTAGTCCGTAGGCAGGGCCAAAATATTCTCTTGTAACCCGCATAAACGGGTTCAGGGCCTGTCTACCTCCGCGGACGAAACTTTGCCCTTCGGCAAAGCCTTGTCCGGATTCCTCTCTGCTCAAGGCAGAGAATTCGATAGTAATGAACAATCTATTCGAGTGTTCCCCCAAGGTCTTCTCTCCTACTAATCTTATAGTAGGCGGAAGAGTCCAACATAGACTCTTTAGAGTGAGGACACCACAACATAAGGAATGCAGCTTTTCTGAATATTTGGAAATTGTGATAGAGTTACCAGCCTTGCAAAGTTGCAATTTATTTATTATTAAATCTTGAACTTTTACCTGTGATTTCTATCAAGATTATGATGATTCTGTAAGCGTACCTTAGATGTGGCACAAAGCCGAAAATATGGTGTACCCAGTGAAACTCTAACTCATTATTTAATCGTAATTAATTACACCACGTTGAAGTGCCCATTTCTGTCAGGATTATGACTGTAATGGGATTCTAATCTTAAAAATCCTAAGATTTTTGTTTCTTGTAAATATTAATTTATTTCATTGTAAATATGGATTTCTAATGAATGTTTCAAATATAGTCTTTATCATCACCCCACTCCCCCCCAAAAAGATTGTCCACATCGAACTTACCTAGAGAAATCATAGCATTTTGGCGAGTGTATTACGAGGGATAAGTTTAAAACTTTGATGCCTGAGCACGGCTTTAGCGGTGGTAGAGAAAAATGGGATAATGCGCAGCCACCAGTTCAACTATTTTCCTATCCACCATGAAACATTGCATATCAATTATTTGCAAATTTTTACTCAGGAACTCAGACAGAAGGGTTAAAATTGTTCAGGAAAGCAGGGCTCACAAGGTTAAATGTGGTGATTTGTCGAAAGGAAAAGTTGACGAATGAATGTTTCAGTTTTTTTTTTAATAGTTGAGTTAAAATCAAGTCACGGTTGACCAACCTTCTCCTTTCCCCGTTTTAGGCATTGTGCCGCATCTGTTCGATTATCTCTATCTATAAAAGGCAGGATGTGTGTGTGCGTGGGCGCGCGCACGCGCGTGTGTGTGTGTGTGTGAGTGTGTGTGTAACGAATGCACGGCCGCAATTTTCGATGGATTTGCACCACAATTTACATGCACAGGCTCGAAGTTAGTATTGAGGCCAAGACCGACTGTGCATTTCCCAACTCCCATATAATCGATTTTTTTTCATGCTTCTACGGTAGTTTTCATGTAGTTTGCGGCCATTTTCTACTGGCCAGAGTGAGAGCCTATAGCTGGCTGCCACGAATAGGCAGGAAGATTCTTTTGGCCAGCGTGAGATCCAACAGCTGACTGACACGAATGTTAACTAGCATGCTAGCATGCAAAAAAAATCGACAGCTGCATTCGTCACAAGTGGGAAAAATTTAAATCTGCATGGCACTTTACTCCAATTGGCTCATTCGCTTGCTTAAACTCAACGTTGATTCTGATTGCGCAGAACTGTGTTGGGTGGGAAAAATATTTCTTGTTAACATTCCTTTTTCATTCGATTTTTCCAGTTACCAGTTCTTTTTTAAAGCTGATCGTTTTGTGTTCATTTTGTTTAGTTCTTTTTTCGTAACAGATTTAATGTTTAGTATAGAGCTTAAGAAAAATTCGCAGTGTGAGATAGGCAAGAAGTAAGGCATGTAGCAACATCAGCACGGCAAAGGGCACTCCTTTAAAGGCAAGGAAGGGGGAAAATATTTTAAGTCAAGTGATAGCGATTGCTGTATGAGTCGTACGCCGGGCCATGCTGCTAGTCAACAATAAATATTGACCAGGTTGTTGAAAAGTTGTTTTATGAAAAGCTGAAACGAATAAATATTTTTTTTTAGATATAACCAATCTTCTTTTATGTACGGTGTCATTTCAAGACGTTTTTGATCATGGCTCACCGCAACTTCCAACCTTTCGTAGCTCGTGTCTCTGCTTACGTCTTTACTATATTTTCCATTCCCTGTTCTACCATCCATTTACACAAGCTTAACAGGTAGGTTAATCACTGTTTTCCGCCTCCCCAGTGCCTTCAATTTGTCATGTGAGTTTCAAATTTCCCAAGCCGTCTAACATGTGTCATGGAAGAATCAACTTTCTCTGTGTGATTCTAAATAACAATTTCCTTATTGTTTCAGTTTTCGTTAAAACTTCCTCGTTGCTTACATGCGCCATCCATGGTATTCTCAGTATTTTCCTGTAAAACTACATCGCTGTTGTCTCAGGTGTCCTTTCCATCAACGAAGAAAAACTTCTAAAAATCTACTGCTATATACCGGGTTTAATAGCAAAATTGTCCAAATCGTGTAACAGAAAAATTGTCCATTTTTTAGATCAAGCTTTGAACCTTTGTATCTTAGAAATGATTAAAATATCTTACTGGAATTCTCCGAGGTTTCTAGAACACTATGGAACTACTTTGAACAATAACAATGTATTTAGATTTAAGTTGAAATGATGATCCTTCTTTCTGTTGTGACTTCGTGAACCAGTTTTCCTCTCTACCTCTCCCTCTTTTTAAAACCTATTCACCGTTTTCTTGATAGTTCTTGAATGGACTTTGAAGATGGAAGCCAGAGTATGAATGTTGGTACCATTACCGAAGGCCTGAATGATCATTTTACTCTCACCATTGCTCGCTTGCCATTGACACAAAACGATTTTAAACCTGTTCTCTTTCTATCTGAATAACTCAAATGGTTTTCAGTGATATTTACGACAAATGGTGTCAAGATGAGATGACTAAACGTCTTAACTGAATTAGTTTAGTGTTTTTTTTTAACATATTAGACATTTTGTGGGATTGACAATTTTGCTGTTACACCCGGTAGGAGGATTGATATTATACAACTGTTCAGCACTAATTTCTTTGCTCATAACGACATTTTCTTTTTACTAAATACTTGTGTAATTTTTGGAATGCATCTTTCGCTATTCCATTATGTCTTTAGATTTCGGTGTCACATTTTCCATCATTTGTTAAAACACTCCCCAAAAGTTTAAAATTCTGTACTTAGTTGATTTATATCTGATCTGATGAAGCTGCTTAGCAACCTCGATAAATCCGGGAAAGATATCTCAGAATAATCAAGAACCCATACTGGCAGCAAACAGCATGCATACGTATAGAGGATGAGTTCAGTGAATATACAAAAAAATAGAAGACAAGAATGCGTCTTCTCACCTGACCTGTTCAACCTATACAGCGAGGAAATTCTGAGATAATTGGAAACCCTACCGGAATTAAGCAATGGCGGCCAGAATCTTAACAACATAAGATACGCAAACGACACAGTACCGATAGCAGACACGGAAAAGTAATTTCAAAATCTCCGACAGAAGGTAGCGACGGAGAGTTAGAAGAAAGGACTAAGCATAAACTGCAAGAAGACGGAGTGCATGGTCGTCAGTAAGAGGATGAGTCCGAAATGTGATTTGAAAGTCGGGAACACTAGAATGAAGCAGACGCGGAAGTTTAAATATCTGGGTAGCGTCTTGACAGAGAACAGTAAGTGCGACACTGAGATCCGTAGGCGTACTGGGATGGCGAAGAACACATTTCAAAAGCTGGACAGAGTACTGAGAGACAGGAGGATTTCTTTGGTAACAAAGAAAAGAATACTGAACTTTTACGTGACATCTGTCCTTCTTTACGGCAGCGAATGTTGGACGATTTTCTCAAAGATGACGAAGAGACTCGCAGAGACAGAGATGTGGTTCAGCAGAAGGATGGTAAGGATATCATGGACCGAACGTGTGAGCAATGGTGAGGTCTTAGAGAGGATGCAAACAAGGAAAAGCCTTATAGTTAATATCAGGAAGAGGCAGCTGAAGTTTCTGGGACACATAATGAAGAAGGAGGGCCTGGAGAATCTGATACTCACGGGTCGAATAGAGGGAAAGAGAGACAAGGGAAAACAATACATGACATACCTGCCGGACTAAAGCAAGTAGATGACAGAACTTGGTCTGGGGGAGGAAGCAGAGGGAAGGAACGTGTTGAGAGCTGCAAAGGATAGGAGGAGGTGGAGAGCCATGATCGCCTACGTCCTGAAAAGAGCATGGCGCATAAAGAGCATGGCACATAAAAAGATAAGACCAGATTTCATTATCTTCAATTTGTAGCTGTCATTTTTGGCTACCCTTTCTGCAAACAATAATACTTTATAGTTAGTCCTTTCTTCTCGCTTTCTCTTTACTACCTTGGCGAGACGTTCATGCCATTTTCCCTCTGTCTCCGATTTGGATAAAATTGAAACTCAGAGGAAAAATCTAGTTCTGTGTTTACTGAGTATCAAAGCGATTCGTTTTCATTACGAATTTCCGGCATGTACCATAAACTATTTTCCCCATAAACTTTTAGGAAGAAAAGGGTCGTTTGAAGTGAGCGAAAAAGAATATATTGGCACGTAATTCGGTGGGCGATTTTTGTGCATGATAACGTGCGTGCATATACTTTACATAAGAAAAAAATCTTATAAACCTGAAATACGATGTCGAGAAGAAAATATCTGAATTCAAAATCTGGTAATTATTGCATAATTCGTGATCATTCTTCACCAAGAGAAATATTCCGGTCAGATTCTGTAGACACCTATTCGTGTCACTACTTGGTCACACCTTTTCAGGTATCAGGTTATTTTAATTTACAATATAAACAAAAAATACTGGTCATTACCAGATTTGACTTGCTTGTGTCGTGATCACTCTTCACCAAGAAAAATATATCCGAGAAATTCTCTAGACACCTAGTTGTGTCACTTGTTGGTCACACCTTTACAGGTATAAGGTTATTTTAATTTACAATATAAACAAAAAATACCCTATAAGTAATTATATCAAAACCAAGATGATTCGCTTCTGATTGACTGGACGAATTATTAGTAAGTTTTCTCCAGGGAACGTACACTGATGCTATTCATTTACAGGAATAATGATCTTAGCTAAAACCGCTGGTAATTCTTGCAACAAATAAAAGAAAAATAATTGTAGCACTGCGTGCAGCTACATGCTGGTTTTTGAAATGTATAGGTTTGTGCCGATTCAATAAATCTTTATATCGTCAAAAAACACAAAGAAAGACCAAAAAACGTGCATTTATGCATTGAAAGCTAGGTCTTGATAGCACAAGAACTACAGATTCTTACATCACTCTGATTAAGCGCCCTTTCGGTATTCTTTTTTGAAAACATATCTTGAAGATTTCCTATACTCAAATATGGTGATTAGCAAACATTTTTTTATGTTGTTTGGTATTATTACTTAATCACTAATACTTTTACATTTACATACATACACACACAAGCACGCACACACATACACACGCACGCACAATGATACACACACATATATATATTTATATATAGTAAGAAAATCCTTGTTGACAACACAATTATACTTAAACATGAAAATAATAAACAAAAATTAAAAATCCTTGAAGCTATATACATAAAACAGTTGAAACCTAACCTGAACAAAATAAACTATGAAATCTCCACAAACATTCTTAAATGCCTATAACCTATAGCAGAAACCATTGGTTTATACCAATGGCTTCCCATACTTAATACTTCTCGTTTTCACTCTCGCGTAGTCATGTGTGACGTCACGAGCTACGACGCGTTTTTCGCTTCCTTGGCTCGTAAATAAGAGTTTGTCGTTACTTTGCGCTCATTCAAACAGCAACGCCGGGCCATTATTGTGGTTTCGTATATGTGTTGTTTGATTTATTAAAATTGTCATCTTTGATAATGGCTTATGTAAGCCGAACGCTTAGATTGGATTCAAACGTGTCAATATGGTGTTTTCCTTTCGTCTTTCAACGATAATGTGATTAAGCTTATCAGACAATACGAAAGGAACTTACTTAAAATAAATAGACAAAACTTGTCTATTTTATTTAATGAAACATGCATTAATGGAAAATTGCTGCCAAAATATACACAATTTATATATATAGACAAATACACTATTACTTATTTTCATTTTCGTGAATAATTCCATTTGCTCAAAAGGTGTTCAATCCTCGCAGATATATTAATATTTATTTTTTTCTCCAAGAATTCATTCACTTACCTATATATATATATATATATGTATGTGTATATATATATATATATATTTTTGTCATCCACAGACAGACTGTTTCGCTGTTTCACAGCTCATCAGTGTGGCTGGTTACCTCTAGCGGGTTGGCAGTTATCTGGCTACTGCATCCCGACTTGTAACAAGGAATCCAGAGATTCTGGTAGTGCCGAGAGTGTCTACTCTGGTTAACAGTTGCATAATAACGGGATATTTAGCGTGCCATGTCGTGCAT
>OZ038477.1:38926889-38994389 GCA_964036315.1 Acanthosepion esculentum
ATAAAAAAGAGAATGGAAAAGAATAAAATGGAAAATGGGAGGAAAAAGGGAATACGTAATAAAAAGAAGGCAGAATGATGATAGAAAGGTAAAAAGAGGAGAGGAAACATAAATAGAGAAACGAAAGAAGGCAAATGATAATTGGAAAGAGAATAAGAAAGAAAGATGAAACAAAAAACGAAAGTATGACAATGAGAGCGCAAAATAAAAAGAGAAAGCAAGTGAAAATGATAATCGAAACGAAAATGACTAAAAATGAATATGCAGGAAGAATTATGAGAATCGATAAGGGAAAGAATGAGAATAAGTAAATGAAACATAAGAAAAAGAAAAAAAAAACAAACGAAAAAACGAAGAAAAGAAATGACATTAATATGAGAAATATCAAACGGAAAGTGAAATAAACTGAATGGCAAAAATGATAAAATAAAAAGATAATGAAAGGCACAGAAGGGAATAGCGATATGAAAACAAAATGGAGGACACGAATAGAATGATAAAATAAAACAATAGAGAAAATGGAAATGCAAAAAATAGGACGGAGAAGATAAAAAAAATTAAAGCAATTAGAAATATGAGAAATAAACAATGACTTAACATTCGTTAGGAATCAACGCTAAAGTAAAAACAAGAAATCAGAAACATCTAAAAAAACAAAAAAGAAAGAAAGAATGAACGCAAAATATGTTGTGCATATGAACATTTTTCAAATCATTAAAAATGAAATCAAGGCGAACGAAAACGATCGATTAAAAATAAGAAAATATTGAAATTAATTAATATTACTGTTGATTTGAATAATGGGAAGGAAAATCGATACTGGCGCAAAAATAATGGAAAGAAATGAGGGAAGGTGTCGGCAGATATAAGAATACGACAAAAAATGGATAAGAATTTTGATTTAACCTTTCGGTGGCTTAGCAGGAAAAATGCCGTTTTACATTCTAGAAGTAAATCGATAAAATGAATAAGACTTATATTTATGAACTGCCAGAAGATATC
This sequence comes from Acanthosepion esculentum, assembly GCA_964036315.1. Taxonomy (NCBI): domain Eukaryota; kingdom Metazoa; phylum Mollusca; class Cephalopoda; order Sepiida; family Sepiidae; genus Acanthosepion; species Acanthosepion esculentum. Next base: position 38,927,892 of record OZ038477.1, read on the forward strand.
TTTCAAACGAAGGAGAACAACTGTATTTTAAATGCAATACTTAGAGAAGTATCAGCCGAAAATATTTTCAAATTCCGAGATCTTAACATATCAGTAGTATATATCTATTTCATTTTCCTGGGTATGGCTTCAAACTTTGAACGGTCTTGTTTTTATATATATATATATATATATATATATATATATATATATATATATATATATATATATATATATATATATATATATATTAAGGTTATGATTTTTTGTAACACTATGTTCATTTGTTTTTATTTATATGTAATGAAAAAGGTATTAATTTGTTTTAGTACTTGAAAAATGTTTCAAAATCGAAAATGTGATTTTACCATATCACTTTATATGAAGTTGTAGCCTCTGTCTCTTTGTTTTTGAACTCATCCTAGGGTTTTGGAGATAGGACACCCATAACAAAATATATTCTGAAACTAAAATACCCAGGGTACATGGATAGGTATATTTCATTTTGATCAAAGGGTGTACCCTGGGGTCACAACCCCCCAAACACTGAATTTTTCTTCCCTATGATTTAAATTAAATTTAAATTTGAACAAGGGAAAGACTCCTATCCATTATATCGAAGGAGAAAGCCAGACGTTTGATGACACATCGGCTAGATCATTGAGTAATCTTGAAATTAATAATTTTTCTTCATAAATTATAAAAATAATTTAAAATCAATTATCATTTTCATACAAAATAATGCGTGTCACGCTGCAAAGCGCGTTTAATTCAGCTAGTACATATTAAGGGTAAAAACTCAAAATACTTCAGAAACTTTATTTTTCAATGATAGTGATTTTCTAAGCAGAGCTTAGATGTGGCACAAGATGTGCCCACATTTTCTAATGATATAATTGGAAGGTACTTATGCATTTTAGCGCATTTAACAATTTATAGATATATCATAAAATACAACCTTAAAAATAAGCAAAATTGCAAACGCTTTATCTATTTAGTACTTGTGTATTTTAACGCATTTAACAGTTTATAGCTATATCATAAAATACAACAATAAAATAAGCAAAATTGCAAACGATTAATCTATCTAGTACTTGTGTATTTTAACGCATTTAACAGTTTATAGATATATCATAAAATACAACAATAAAATAACCAAAATTGCAAACGATTAATCTATTTAGTACTTGTGTATTTTAACGCATTTAACAGTTTATAGCTATATCATAAAATACAACAATAAAATAAGCAAAATTGCAAACGATTAATCTATTTAGTACTTGTGTATTTTTAACGCATTTAGCAGTTTATAGCTATAACATAAAATACAAAAATAAAATAAGCAAAATTGCAAACGCTTTCTCTATTTAGTACTTGTGTATTTTTAACGCATTTAACAGTTTATAGCTATATCATAAAATACAACATTAAAATAAGCAAAACTGCAAAGGCTTTATCTATTTAGTACTTGTGTATTTTCAACGCATTTAACAGTTTATAGCTATAACATAAAATAAAACAATAAAATAAGCAAAATTGCAACGGCTTTATCTATTTAGTACTTGTGTATTTTTAACGCATTTAACAGTTTATAGCTATATCATAAAATACAACCTTAAAAATAAGTAAAATTGCAAACGCTTTATCTATTTAGTACTTGTGTATTTTTAACGCATTTAACAGTTTATAGCTATATCATAAAATACAACCTTAAAAATAAGCAAAATTGCAACGGCTTTATCTATTTAGTACTTGTGTATTTTTAACGCATTTAACAGTTTATAGCTATATCATAAACTACAACCTTAAAAATAAGTAAAATTGCAAACGCTTTATCTATTTAGTACTTGTGTATTTTTAACGCATTTAACAGTTTATAGCTATATCATAAAATACAACCTTAAAAATTAGTAAAATTGCAAACGCTTTATCTATTTAGTACTTGTGTATTTTAACGCATTTAACAGTTTATAGATATATCATAAAATACAAAAATAAAATAAGCACAATTGCAAACGCTTTATCTATTTAATACTTGAGTATTTTTAACGCATTTAGCAGTTTATAGCTATATCATAAAATACAACAATAAAATAAGCAAAATTGCAAACGCTTTATCTATTTAGTACTTGTGTATTTTAACGCATTTAACAGTTTATAGCTATAGCGTAATATACAAATTTACAAATAAACAAAACATGTTCTAGAAGGTTCCAGAAAGTTTTAGAAGACTCCAGAAATTCCTCATACTGCTATATTTATATACGATTTTAGAAATTACGAGTTGGGATGTACATTAAATATCAGTATACACTTCAAGATACTACATCATGTGGTGAATGGTATTTTATTTAATGTGGCTTATTTATTTTGTATAATAATAGTTTCTAGGGTTTTGAGCCTTTCCTTTCATTGGGTGTTGTAGAGTATTTTGCTATTATCCACTAATATTTGCCTTATGTTGATAGTTTTATTTTTGTCGTTCCTGATGTGCTCTTGATATATAAGAATGTAATGCTGTTTCAGGATTAATGTTGTAAATGAAATCTTCCAACATTAATAATCAGAAAGCTGTATTCACCAGGCCCACATACTGCACACGTTCTCGCCGATTAAACTCTCACCTGTTGAAACTCGAAATTCGTGCATATATGGACCAGCACATCACGAAAAACCAAGATACAAATTAACATAAGCCAAATACCAAAATACTTTAGAGCACACAATGCTAGGAAAGAGTAGGAATCTTGGAAGCTATTATTATGCAAAAAAAACAACAAAAGAACAAAACAAAAAAAGAACCCACATAAAATAGAAAATACAAGACGGTATCTTGAATTGCATATAATATATTTAATACGCATATATATATATATATATATATATATATATATATATATATATATATATATATATATATATATATATATATATATATAACGTTCGCTGTCTGACCATGAGATTCGAGTTCGAATCTCAACATGATCGATTTGTCAGGAACTAGTCTTTATGATGTTATCTGTCAGGAGGGGGCGATCCAGCGTGTGGCACCATTTGAAATTGCCTGAAAAGCATACTATGTCTAGTGAGTGAAATTGGGTAGATGGGGGCTGTCGAGCGCTGTGCTAGCACGAAGTAAAAAGTCATCGTGACCGAGGGTTTGAGCGTGCTGGCCTTGATCAGATTGTTGATCACGCTAGATAACACGCTTATTCCCAGAAACTGTAACTAAGGTCTGCTCAGCATAGATGGGCTCTGTGGGTGCCTGAGCAAGAGCCTAGTAGACAGGTATCATCGAATACTAGTGGCCAGCTATATTATATATATATATATATATATATATATATATATATATATATATATATATATATAGGGTGTCCCAAAATAATGTATACACTCTTTGAATCGTTATAACTTGTTCAATTTATGTATTTTGAATTGTAAATAAGATTAATACAAGAGAAAGTATGCGCATTTAAATAATGTGAGAGTAATATGTACAAAAACATAGGAAATTAACTTTAATAAGATAAAATCTACTTGTGGCAATTGCAGAATGTTCATATAATGATGAGTTCACATCAAGTGCTCAAATTGCTTGCCGTTCTGTTCAATACCGTTTTCATATCTTGAAGAAATAGACCTACAAACGTCCAGTATCATTTCCTCTGGTATTTGAGCACATTCTTCTTCAGTTGCTACTCTCATTTCAGCAATTGTTTGCGGTTTCCTGCTGTAAACTTTGTCTTTTAGAAACCCCAACAAAAATAAATCCAAGGGTGTCAAATCTGGTGATCTAGGTGGGGGGTATTCAACTGTCCATCTTCTTCCAATCCATTTGTTTTTGCATATTTTCATCCATATAAGTTCTCACATCACGGTAATGTATTATTAACTACTGATATTTAAAGAGTGTATACATTATTTTGGGACACCCTGCTTCTACGGCAGTTTTCATGTAGTTTGCAGCCATTTTCTACTGGCCAGAGTGAGAACCTATAGCTGGCTGCTGGAATAGGCAGGAAGATTCTATTGACCAGCTTGAGAGCCAACAGCTGACTGACACGAATGTTAACTAGCATGCAAAAAAAAATAAATAAATCTATAGCCGCATTCGTCACAAATGGGAAAAATTTAAATCTGCATGGCACTTACTCCAATTGGCTTGCTTAAACTCAACGTTGATTCTGATTCCGCAGCACTGGGTTGGGTGTGAAAAAATATTTGTTGTTAACATTCTTTTTTCATTCGGTTTTTCCAGTTACGAGTCCTTTTTTAAAGCTGATAGTTTTGTGTTCATTTCGTTTAGTTCTTTTTTCGTAACAGATTTAATGTTTAGTATAGAGCTTAGAAAAAAATCGCAGTGTGAGATAGGCAAGAAGTAAGGCATGTAGCAACATCAGCACGGCAAAGGGCACTTATTTAAAGGCAAGGAAGGGCAAAAATATTTTAAGCCAAGTGATAGCGATTGCTGTATGAGTCGTAGAATTTTTTAATCCAGCTAGGGCAACGCCGGATCATGCTGTTAGTATATATATATATATATATATATATATATATATATATATATATATATATATATATATATGCTAAATAAATCACATTTTTTAGGGCTTCGTTTCAAATAAACGTTACGCATTAATGACACGGGTTTAATCTTCTTTATATGTAAAGAACTCAGATCAATTCATAGAAATAAATATAGCTACTCTAATTAAAAAAAAAAAACAAAAAAAAAATAAAAAACAAAACAAAACAACAAAAAAATAAAAAAACAAAACAAAACTGCGTATTGCCTTAGAATTAATGAGCTTATTATATTTCAAGTTTCTCTATATGAGGCTCTTTGATGGTTTAGAAGAAAATAAGAATCCATCCTCACACTTGTGGAATGGAAAATTGTCGCGACAGTGTAACTAATGGGAATGCTAACAATTTCCATACAAAGGACTTAATTACTGCTGGGTTCTGAAATATATCGACAAGAAAATGGTATAACTGATGGCTGCCATTCTCTCTTGTAATGCTAAACATATTTAAAGTGTACTCAGAGCAAATGACCCTCAGGGCTACACCACTGAGACCATCACTTTGGTTGAAGTAGCTGACATTTAATAATCTGGCTTCACCAGAAAAATATGAAAGGGATTGTCTGAATAGACGAATTTATAAGAACCTTAATACTATATTGTGGACGGGAAGTATCCGTGCATTAGGCATCGGGAATATATTAATAACCCGCAGAGAATATGGTTTTAGGTCATCCATATCCCATAAATCGGCATTCACTGGATGTTATCTAAACTACGAATCCAACCACTCTCAGACTAAACAACTTTTAAACTTCCTATCAGGAGCGGCCATCAGAACACGCATTCGTTCGCGCGCGCGCGCGCACACACACACACACACACACACACACACACACACACACTCTTACAAACACACTCAGACACACATAAACATACAAATAAACACCGATGGTAGTACATTACATCATGTCGTAGATATGTAGAATACCCAGAGTATATTAATTCCTGAACAAAGAGTACTCAAAAGCTGTTACACCATATGTAGATAGCTAATCCTCAACTGAAAAATAAATAGCCAATACTGTGCAAGGTGGAGTTACGGCATATAAACCTTTGGTTGGTGATTTAATGTCTACGTTTATTTTTCTCGTGCAATAAATCTAATTTATTAGTGCTGAGTCTATATACTTGAAGAATGGATCCTGGCTATATATGAATCTATCGACAAACATTCGTCGTGTTTATTTATATCTTGCTCGAGATTATACTTAAGTGTATAGGTAAATATACGCCTGGCGTATATATTGGTAAAGATTGGTCGGTTTTATAACTGAGAGTAAAAGTTAAATATCGGTTTGATTTGTACTTGAGTCTAAAAGTTAGATATTAGCCGGCTTCGTAATTAATTTAAAAAATAAACATAGATAGAGCTTATACTTGATTTTAAAGTATTACTCTGGGTTATACTTAAGTAAGTTAGTGTACATTGGTTGAGTTCTACAGATAAACATTGGTTGGACATGAGCAGACATGCATCCTGAACCTGGCGACTTTGGAAGATGTCTCAGTAGTGGGTACAGCATATTCTAGACTCAACTATGTGTACGGTATTCTATACGGTTGCAACAAAAACTGCAGGTACAAACTGCGCCATAAAATAAAACTAAAAATTAAACACTTGAGCAGTAACGAATATATTGTAATATCATTTAAAGCTAACCAAGTATAAAGGACTGTGCGACAGATGCAAACTTTCTGTAATGATGTCAAAATAATAGAACCAGTCGCTATTAAGGATTTTCCTTAGGAAAAACAGTATGACATAACAACATTCTAATATTGAGAGAACAAAAGCCATATTGTTATGTTTTCCCCATTTTTGGGGTGCGCATAGTCTGTTTATATTGTTGCATTCCGAAAATCCGACTAAATTCGTATATAAAAACGGATTTTCCTTTAATCTTTGATTAATCCAAATAGAGTAGATTCCAGTGTAATAGGAAAAGAGTAATGCGACAAAAAGCGGGTTATTTACTTATTTGAATCCATATAAAACAACACTAATACAAACATATAAATTTTAAGATAAATATCTTCAGTGATAAACGAAATTAGCAATACTCTCTGTTTTGTTATTAAATAATTTTAAAAGCAACTTCAGCGAATTATATGGAGAAAAAAAAACCTTAAATCATTTTTCATATTATAGTTTTACTAACGCAAAAATGATTGTAATTGTTATAGTCTGTGCTAATAGGAATATATACTTGAAAAACACGGTGAATAAATAAGTAAAGTATTATTATAAAAAAACACCCCAGTACAATAAAAACACAGACAACATTTATGGACAAGGTCGTCGTAAGTCAATCCAGTATTGAATGCTACTATTAGAAGGTGGGTAGTTCTATTACTCGACAGATCCCAGCTAGAAATATTTACCTGCCTCCCCACGAAGTAGGATGTTGCACAAGGCCGAATTTAATGTGGGGCAATCCGAGCCCATAGGCTCGGCCAAAAATTCGTCGTAACCCCGCATAAACCAGTTCGGGTTTCTCTACCTCCCCGGACGAGACTCTGTCTTTCAGTAGAGCCTCGTCCGGTTCCTCTCTGCCCAAAGGTAGAGAGTTTGACAACAGGTGAGCACTGAGTAATAGATCGCAGCTAGTATATTTAGCTACCCCCCATGAGGGTTACATGTGGCACAAGGCCGAGTTTAACGTGGGATCTCCGAGCCCGTAGGCTCGGCCAAAAATATTCCCTATTTGAACGCGTATAAATGGGTTCAGGGTCAATTTAGCTCCCCGAACGAGATTCTGCCCTTCGGCGGAGCCGCGTCCGGGTTCCTCTCTGCCAGAAAGCAGAGATCGACTGAATAGCTGGAACAGATCCGAGCTAGTATATTTACCCACCCCCACGAGGGTTACATGTGGCACAAGGCCGGGATTAAGGTGGGTTTTCTGAGCCTGTAGGCTCGGCCAAAATTATTCCCTATTTGAACCAGAAAAACGGGTTCAGAGTCAGTCTACCTCCCCGAACGAGACTCTGTCCTTTGGCGGAGCGTAATCCGGGTTCCTCTCTGCCCGAAAACAGAGAGTTCGAATGAATAGCTGGAACAGGTCGCAGCTATGATATCTAGCTATCTCCCCCCGAGGGTTGCATTTGACACAAGGCCGGGTTCAACGTGGGTTTTCCGAGCCCGTAGGCTCGGCCAAAATTATTCCCTTTTTGAACCCGTAAAAACGGGTTCAGGGTCAGTCTACCTCCTTGAACGAGACTTTGCCCTTTGGCGGAGCCTAGTCCGGGTTCCTCTCTGTCCGAAAACAGAGAGTTCGACTGTTATAGTTGGAACAGGTCGTAGCTTGATGCTGCTGTCCGTTGACTTAAAGATACTTATAAGTAGTTACTACCTATAATGTAGTCACTCATGGGTGGGGGGCAGGTTATTCCATTACATCAGTAATTATTAAAACGAAATTATGTTTAAGATAATATTTATCGAGTCATTGTCCTTTACTCGATAGAATAAGTACAAAATGAGTGTACGCCTCGGGCGAACAAGTCACATTGGCTTCATAACATTGTTACATAAAATAGCATCACAACCCATCAAAGTTCAACTACTTCCTGTGTAGTTATCCAGTTTCATTACAGATTTACGTTGCTTTCTACACTAAATGGTACACATAATTATACCTATTTTCCCCACAGGTACAAAGGCGACATGATTAAATGATATAAAATAATGAATGAGCCAGCAATTACCAAAGAAAAATCAATTTTGTTCAATTTTAAATATGTTATATTTTTGAGGAGTTAAGTCAAACAACTTGGTAGCCTGCTTAAATAGTGACACAACTGATTGATATTTCATTGATCCTCTTCGAGTAATTAAATGATTAAGCTGACTAAGATTTAGTATTTTTCCTTTCGATAATATGATACATTTCCTGAATACAAGGTTAGCGGCGATCATGTAACGAGGACACAAATCCGCCAAGGTAGTGTTATTTAGAAAATGTGTCAGGATGCCGACAGGAGGAATTTTAACATAAATAAAAAAGATCGGTTGATATATTTTGTATTTTTATATACACAGGTATCAGTACATAATTCAGAATAGTATATAATTTAACAAGTGAACCTCTTTTTAAAGAGCTACTACTGATAAGATCAAACGTAGTAGAAAACAGGTAATATGAAGTATCAACTAATTTATTGATCAATGAAAATACATTTACCCCATAATTCTCAGAGCCTCTTTCAAATCCTCAAAAGTAAAAATTACTATAAATAGTTAGAAATCAGGAAGAAATTCCTCTTACTCTTTCAACAATACTAAAGAGCACACGACAGCGTAGATGTCAGAGTCTAAACCTGGTTATCTTCAGTAACCAGTAAGACATACTCATTACGCATAGACAACAGTCAGTTTTGACGTCAACCTACACTGCAAATTCAAAAGAGTACTCTTCTTTTCTACGAGACTTACTAAATAAGAGAAAATACATGGTTGTCAGCAAAAGGAACAGCCCGACATGCAGATTACAAAATGGAAATACCAAAATCAAACAATTCAAATATCTGGGAAGTGTTTTAACAGAGGATGTAAAATGTACCACACTGAAATTCGAAGGCGCAGTGGAATAACGAAATATGCCCTTCAAAAGCTAATCAAAATATTAAGAACCAGGAAAACTTAGTTAGAAACATGGAAAAGAGTAGTGGACTGTTACGCAATATGAATCCTGCTATATGGTAGTGAATGCTGGATAATGTCCCCATATATAAAAGCAACAGAAAGGTGGTTCTACAGAAGGATTAGAATATGAGAATACAATGGACCGAGCATGTGAGCACCGGCAAAGTTTTAGAGAAAAATGGAAACAAAAAAGACACACGTATCATCAGAAAGATACACTTCACATTTCTAGAGCACATAATGAGGAAAGAGGACTTGGAAAATCTGATACTCACAAGTCAGAGTGAATACAAAATGGACAGTGGAGACAACGCATAACTTACCTAGCGAGCTTGATTGAATGGACGGCAGAACAGGGTTTAGACTACAAAATTTATTAAGAGCTGCAAAAGAAAGGAAATTGTGGAGAGCTATAATCGCCAACGTCCTGAAGAGATACAACAGAAAAGAACAATATTATTATAAATTTGTGTTTATAGACAATTACTATAAACTTACATGTCTTTTATTTATGTCATTGCTATAAAACACAGTTGACGATAATGATTTTATAAGCACAGCTTAGATGTGGCACAAGGCCGAATGCATGGGGCCCCCAGTGAGGATCGAACTCACTACTCAGTCGTAATTGATCTAGCAAGATAAACTTTTTAACCATTACGCCACGTCGAGGTGCCTAACGCAGTTGATGATATATATCCGATCTGCTTATTTATTTATTCAAATCCTTCTGCTCGTTAAGTTTTAATGCCTTCTCCGAATAATAAATGTTGCCACAGAGTACGTAGCATGGTGGCTTAAAAAGCGGTTTTGCAGATCATAAATTGGACAGTGAATGAAATTCTGGGTGCCTAACTATTCAAACCTTCTGTCTGAAGATTCGCGTGTTACTTGCCATAGACTGCAGGTAAATAAACTCCCACATAATATTTCGCGAATGCCGTTCGTTCAATCCTCCCTGGATGCTATATTTAACCACATTAAATTAGGAATTCATCTCCTGTACTCAAATTAAGGCATACTATTATTTATATGAATATTTCAACTACAGTCTATAAAGCAAAACTTCTAGTAAGAAAGCGAACAGTATTTAGTAGTAACTTTTCACCTTTATTAGATTAGCGTCTCACGTGGTTTTTGTACAGACCATTAATCTATACAGCGAAGTGATCCTCCGAAAACTAAAAGACCTACTATGATTTCTGCTTGTTTGATATAAGATTAATAAAATATAATAGTTCCTTGATTTATTTATTTAAATGAAGTTGCAGTATACACTACATAGTAAGAACGAACCAAAGGCTGGGTGCTAGGATTAAGCAATCGGCTTACTTACCTTCATATGATCTGACCAATACATACGGGTCTTCCATAGCGAAACACCTTATAAATAACAGCTGTTTGCGGCTAATTTAAGTGAGGGCCCATTTTCCATCCTGAATAGCTCCCACTCAATTTACCACCTTAAGATATTGGAGACCATATATATTTTATCAACAAAGCCTACGCCCTGTAAACAGAAATATTTTGTCCTTGGCCTCCAATTGATTTCCATCTATTTTATCCCTTATATTTCATTCTTTTATTGATATACATATTTATTAACCTCGATTTAGATCAGTTGAGCGGGGTCCGAAACCGAAACTAGCTTGCTCTTTTTTTTTCTTTTAATTATAATTATGTGTGGTAGTATTAAAAAGACAAATAAAATTTGTCTATTCATGGCGGTTATTAAATTTGTACCACTAATAAAAAGTTTAATAACATATTATACTTGGTGGCCGACAAAGGGAACCAACAGTAAATTCTAAACAAGGTAGTAAAGGGGAAGGATTAAGCATGAATAATATGAAAACATATTGCTTGATTGTTAAGGGGAGGGACAGCCCAAAATGCGAGCCCTATGACTGAATGACCTCAAAATCAGTCAAGTACAGAAATTTAACTCTCTAGAAAGTCTCATAACAGATGATGGAAAGTGTGACACTGAAAACCCAAAATAGCGAAATATGTTGAAATCCTATGCAATATCTGTGCGCCTATATGACAGCAACTGCTGAAGAAATTCCTTACAGACGAAGATGTGACTTGAGGCAATAGAAATCTGATTCTCCAGAAAGATACTGAAAATATGAAGGACGGAATATGAAAGCAATGAGAAAGTTTAAGGAAAATGAGAATAGATAGTACACAAATAAATACAGGGTAACCCGGATATAAGAGAGTTGTCGGGACCGGAGAAGAAGTATCTTATATCCGGGTTTGGTCTAATAATATATACATTAACACAGACTCTAATTTGGGACCAGAGACAATCTGTCATATATCCGGGTTTCTCTTATATCCGGGTATCTTATATCCGGGTTACACTGTATTACATAATATATCATATATCTGCAAACACGTTGGCAGCTGAAGATTGCAAGATTTTATTTGGTCTGAAATTGTCCTTTTCATAATTATTAACAATGACGATCAGAAAATTAGTTCGAATAAGTTAAACTGACTGTGATTTTTCAGTAAAAAAAATAAAATGTCTCTGTCAGCTTTAAACAACATGTAAGAGATAATAAATTCGAGTCATATCTGTCTATATTTTGTGAGATGAGGTGTTTGTAACTATTTACGCTATTTACGTTGCTCAGGCAGTTTTTTTTCATCTTTGTTGTCATATTCACGACGTTTCCTTCTACGCTCCGGCCTTCTTCATGTTATTGGAATTTCGAACCGAATCCTTTATTTCGTCCACCGGGTTTCTACTTCCACGTGCCATATCTCTTCCGGATATCTCAGTTTCAATTATTTCCCTTTATTAACTCAAATCTCTAAGCTTTTTTTTCGCCTCTGCTGTGACCAGGTATTGAACTCACAACTCTTTGGCTCAATCACTGGATTGAGTCAATTTTAATTTTGTTTCATAATGAATATTTAATGATATTCTCAATCTGGCAAGGCATTGTTTCTTGAGAAATTGATTCTTTTTATATGTTGTTCAGAGTTGTCTTCTTACCGTATCAGCAATTGTTTTTCTGTTACTGAGACGTGGTAAAAGTATAGCAAAAGAAAAGCAAGAAAACATTAATATATCTTTTCGATATTAAAGACATGAAATTCTATTCTTGCTGAAGAAATCGTTAAGTTACCTTGCTTGTATTTTATAGAAGGTAAATATATATATAGATTAAAAAAAATATAAAAGGCGTGTTTATGGTTAAAAGTATTGATCTAACCGATCAAAGGTTTCAAAAGTCGCCTAAACGTAAACAAAAATCGCTCGATATTTCTCAAAATAAATGAATGTAGAGAATCCTGCCAGGTTGCCCCATAACGGGAATATTCGGAGAATCATCTTGTGAGACGTTAAATATTCTGAATTTCAATTTATAGATCCTTCTATTTACTTAGTTTGTTGAAATATTATTATTATTATTTTTATTTCCTTTGATTTCTGGCGTTTAAACATTTCTTTCCGGGTCCGCCCAGACACCTAAGGTTAGAAATGGTATAATGACACTTTCCACTGACAATATATATATATATATATATATATATATATATATATATATATATATATATATATATATATATGTATGTATTTTACAAAGATAAAGCTCTTCGTAAAGTGTGGGCGATACTTGTGAGAACAAATTTTGTATTACTTTGAGGCATGAACTTCCAGGAATCCTTTTAATTAGTCTACTGGAATCTTTTCCATCCAATCCTAGGGCTCCAGCTACAGCAGGGATTGTTTATGTTCCCATGTGCCACATTTTTGAGATTTCTATTTCAAGGTCCCCGTATTTTGACAGCTATTTGAATATCTTCAAAGATACATTGCAGTCTGCAGGGATTGCCATATCAATAAGGAGGCACTTTTTGTGGTCTCTAATAACAATGTCTGGGCGGTTGGCTTTAATTGATCTGTCAGTGTGTATTGTGTAGTCCCATAGAATTGCAACATTATTATTATTATTATTATTATTATTATTATTATTATTATTATTATTATTATTACATTTCTTTTGAATTTTCCATAATAATTTAATGCTGTATTGCATTTTATCCTCTGTTTGATTTTTAGACCATTGATATCTTTGTGCTACTGTTTTTTGTTTAACTTGTTATATTTTATTTACGTAAAATTGTGCCAAGTTCTTACTTTTTTCTCTGTTTAAAGCTATTTGAAGCAGGTTGGTAATTAACTTATTCTTAGTAGAGTGTAAATGATGTATTTTGGTTAATTCAAATATACTTCACTTTGATCTTAGAACAAAAGAAAAAAAACGTTCTTTGTGCCAAATTTAGTCAGTTCGTTACATTTTTTCTTTTCACAAGTAAAGAACGAAACTAAGTTAATGAAGATTCAAGAAACCTCTTTAAATGCAGTTCAATAACATGAAGGATCTTTATTACAGGACATGAGTAGATTAAAATCAGACTAGAATGAAGTTTCATGTAGAAGTTCATCAAATATTACCATTCATGTTTTTTGTATTTACTAATGTTTCGTATGAAAAATATAACTGTATCAAGGCACATTTTCTTAATGTAATATTATTTTGCATTCCATAAGTAAGAGATGAAATAATAATTTAAGAGAAATTATTATTGAAGATTTCTAGTTAAAGACAGGCGTCATTTTATTAACTGAATTTGTTGTCAGCTCATAATTCGCCATCAATTCTTATTCGATATTTTAGAAGTGTCAACGGATTTCTTTATATGAAATACATTTTTAAATCAATGCCAAACACTATTTCATTTAAAACACATCCATCAAATTTTACCATGAAAATGTTTCATTATAAAAATTAGAATCAACTTTAAAATGCATAACTCGATTTGATGATTATCTATTCTGAAAACAACAACATTGATAAGGCACACACGCACACACACACACACGCACGCACGCACGCACACACACACACACACACACATATATATATAGAGAGAGAGGGGGGGAGAGAGAGAGGGAGAGAGAGTGCGGGAGAATGGAGATAGGAATCGATAATGCATGATTTGAAGATCATTTGGGGAGTGAAGCTAACAGTAACCATGCAGTGTTGATGCCGGTACAAAAGTACCGTCTCCGATTCTGAGCAAATTTCCCATTGAAATGCATAATATTTTAAAATTATGTGTGGCTAAGAGATCAGGCCAGATTTTAGATTGTTTCTTTACGTGAAATAAAGCGATTAATTCGACGCCAGGAGGACGTCAAATATTTTTAATAGACTTTCAATGTCTGTTCTATTTAATAAAATACACACACACATATGCATTCACACACACACACACGCATATATATATATATATATATATATATGTGTGTGTGTGTGTGTGTGTGTGTGTGTGTGTGTGTGTGTGTGTGTGTGTGTGTGTGTGTGTGTGTGAATTGAATCACAGGATCTGCAGTCAATACAACATAGTATTAAAAAGCAATTCCACCATTCGGATAAATCTCTGCCGAATTAAACCACTTAGGAAGAAAACATGACCATAAATATTATGTATTCCATCTCAGGCAGTTGTTGCAAGAAAAGAAGGGTGACAGTATCAGCCTCCCCCACCCAACAAAATTAAATGTAGAGAAACATCAACCAAACTTCCCCAGTGACAGGGAGCATACACTTTGTGATGTATCTGTCTCGGTTCGGGAAGTTTCCTGAACCATCTTTGACCTTACATAGGCAACTGGTCCGGATAAAATTCCTGTGGTTGTTCTTAAGGTCCAGAGTTATCCCAAGTGTTTAACCATTGCCAAGTGTAGAAATGTCCTCCATGTCTATGGAACTTGACAGCTGTATGATTTAGCTTTAAAAATGCGCAAGAGCACTCATTTCCATTACAATATCGTCCAATCATCTCCTTGGTATCATCAACAAACATTTTGAGTTTGTTATCAACAAGAAGGTTGTTGATCTTCTCAACAGAAACAACATCTTGAATGACAAACATTATGGATTTCGCTCTTCTAGGTTCACTGCTGATACCCTATCATTACACATAATCAGTGAAATGCTCGATAATAAATTCATCACGAGAGCGAAGGAGATTTGCGTGGTCTTGTTGTATCGATAACACGAGTGGGCTTATCTATGCTCAGTATCAATTCGTATGCGATATATTCTACATAATTTCCTTGATTGGACTAACCACACTTTGTGTTGAATATTGAAATCGCCACAAATATGAATAATAGCTGAATCTAGGTACCATAGGGTACCTAGACTTTTGAATTTAAGCGCAGTACTAGGCTGGCGTCGGATTCTCGTTAATTTGCAGTTCAGCTGGCTAGATTTGGCCATAAATTTTACGCTAACAGTTTTCTTTTCCCGCGCTTCTCGCTGCCGACTCCATGCTTAGCAGCCAACTTTAGTCTTTAATAATTTAAGTGCAATGTCAATGGCTATCTACTGTCCTGATTAGTGTTTTCTGTTTCCGCTCATTATTATTGTTTCTTTTACTAATTCTTCCATACCCAGTAACCCGTTTGGTCTTAGTGGCTTTACTGCCATCCAATGGGGTGATTCCAATTAAAAAATATATCAAATGTATTTAGGACTTCACAATTCTTTTCCCATTGTATGCTTGTTTATAATATTCGTCTTTCTATTCAATAGAGAATAACAATACTCGTGTTTATATGAGTCGATGTTTATATACGTAATAAAATTGGTGCTCTCTTTCGGGGCTGATCTATTGGAGTATTTATTATCAATTTGTGCGACAAAAGACATCGTTTCAGATGCTGAGATGACCTTGCTCTTGATTACAGTTTGGAAGCATCAACAAATATGTGTAAGTTGAAATGTTAATGATAGCCAGTATCTATACATTTGGGAGTTGGCATTATGTTATTTTCTCATTCGTAGACCGTTCTCACTTTGGTCTTGTGTACCACTAAGATAATAGTAAACGTTAGATTTCATTTCGGTGTTGAGTGTTGAAGATACGTTTTCCTATTCGGCATTATTTCTGTTCAAACGAATATAATATTGTAAATACCTTTGTGGCCATATATAGCTGGTTATGCGTTTTTATTTGTTTTCCTTTTCTTTCATCATCGCTTAAAGCCAGCGCCACAGTATCGTTCCATCAACGCTATTCGCGCCTACGCTGCGTAAAGTTGCGCGGAAAAAGGGTGATTGATGAAGGGATGTCAAAGTTCTTGGTCGAAACCTCGTCTAATTGTTCCGGTCCGGTCGGATGCTATAAAACATGGGTCAGTGGAATGATAACTCACACTTCGTTGATAGGAAAACAATTTTAAATAGCTTTTTTTTTCTCTAAATGTTATGATCCTATATAACTTTTGTTTATTATCAGCTATTGAAGAGGTTACGGTATTTAATTCTTTGGTACAGGATATTATGCTTTCCTAACTTAAGAATTCTTTGAAGTAAATAATATACATATGACCAGTTTGTAGAAATCCATCTGTCGTGTTCTATATTTACAAGAATATAACTGCAATTTCTGGAGCTGGAGCTATACAATCGTTTCTTTACAGTTTGGGCAGAGTTCAAAAGTGTTTACGTGGACTTGTAAATGATGAAATATTTTCCACCCTTCAACTCTTATCTTCCAGAGAAAACGTTGAAAGCCTGTTCTTACTTCCATGAACAATTTACTGACGAGTTGCGTTCCCTAGTTCCAGAAGATCTGATATTTACAGAGGTGCCGCTCTGCCAAATCACAGTGGTGGACCAACCTCGTTTCTTCGTAATAGCAAGAAGGAATTTTCTTTCGAGCAGCCTCTTCGTAAGAACCCTTACCTTAAGAAGCAGACCCCCGAGCGGGTGCTTCCCAGAACACAATGATCTTAATCTCTTAGAATCTATCGTCCGTATCCTGATTTTCACTTACCTCCCCATTACACCTCCCACGCCAATACAAACAATTTAATTTTGGTTTCAAAGCACTGGAACATCTTCTATTGGGATAAAATTGCATTTTTACAATGTAAAAATCAAACAGCCAATTCACAGAATTTCAGATTGTCCATAATAAATAACGTTCTCATAGATTTGAATAAGATTATCTTTTAATTTGAATAGAGGTATCATTAGTTATACTATTTTCCTCTTTTTTGCTATCACAACGTTTCGGCCGTCGTCTCACCAAACTTCATCAGGTGAATGTAAATCCGGGTAACCTACAGGATATTCCAAACTGAAGCCTCTATTCACTCTACGGGGTTAGGTTGTTCTCGTTCCACTGTTCATGTCGAGGGATATCTTGTCTAGTTAGTTTTTAGTACTGCTGTTTCTACTGAGTTCAAGTACACACTGCCCAGGTCAGAGATCTTTTCCTTTATGAGCTGTGCTACTTCAGGACGTAGGCGATCATGGATCTCCACAATTTCCTGTCTTTGTAGTGGTTAATAATTTTTTTTTGTTATTTCTTCTAAAGCCTGTTCCTTCAATCTGTCCTGTGAGTATCAATTTTTCCAATACCTCTTTCCTCATTATGCATCCTATGTACCCTAGAAATTTATCTTCCTGATCTTAAGCATAAGTTTCCTTTTTGTTTCCATATACTCTAACCCTTCGTAGTTGCTTACATATTCGGTACTAGGTATCCTTAGTATCCTTCTGTATAACCATATATATTGCTGTTGCTTCAAGGCTCTTCTTCATCTTTGAGGTGACTGTACAGTATTCATTGTCATATAGAAGGAGATATATCGCGTAACAATTCAGTAAGCTTTTCTTTGTTTCTAACAAAGTTTCTCTGGTTCGGGACACTCTGCTTTTGGAATGCATTATTTGGTCATCTTAATTCGCTTTTGGATGCCAGTATTAGACATTCCGACCTCTGTTAAAACATTTCCCAGATACTTAAATTTGTGTACTTGTTTGACTTTGGTATCTCCATTTTGTAATTTGCATATTGCGCTCATCCCTCTGCTAACAACCATGCATTCTGTCTTCTTGTGATTGGCGTTTGGTCCTTTCTTCTCGCTATCCCTCACTACTTTCTGTAAGTGATTTTGTAGTTTGCTTGCCGTGCTTGTTATCAAAACTGAGTCATCTGCGCATCTTATGTTGTTAAGATAGTGGCTGTCAATAATAAACCCTGCTATGACTTCTAATTAGAATTAAAATCGCCTCGCTATATATATTTTGTATAAGTCCAGTGAGAAGACACATCTTTGTCTTACACACCTTTCTATTTTTGTATATCTGCTAAACCTATTTTCTATCCGTATGCAAGCAGACTTGATTATTCTAATATCCTTCCTAAATATGGCCCAGAGATAGAACTCACGATTATAGTGCCACCTATTTCATGTTAGCCGGATCAACATACACTTGATGAAGGCCGGAGAGCACAACGACCGAAACGTTGTGATAATAACAACAAGGATGAGGACACTAATCCGCATGTAGATAGTGTAAATAATGATAACACCTCATTCTTGAAATTCAGATAGTAAAAAGGTATTTTTATATTGAAGAAAAGAATCAGTTCAATGACCTTTTGATCTTGAATAACGACGATCACTTCTTCTTGAATAAAGTATCTTTAACATGAATAAAAGTTTCTGTAATTTGCATAGAGTTATCTGGCTTAGTAAATAAATCTGTAGAAGAAAAATATAACTACTCATTTGTTTTTATGAAAAGTCCATTTAATAATTTAAAAAGTCTGTTGAAAAGTCGTAACCCTGGAAAATCTAAGTAAACAAAATCCAGATTTTAAAAAAATATTTTGGCGTGGCAGACAGAAAACTTGCCGGTTAGTCTTCGGTATTATCATAAGCAAATTTCTGTTTAACTTGAACAGTTTTTTATAAAATTATTAATCTTCTTCTTCTTCTTCTTCTTCTTCTTCTTCTTCTTCTTCTTCTTCTTCTTCTTCTTCTTCTTCTTCTTCTTCTTCTTCTTCTCCTCCCCCTTCTTCTTCTTCTTCTTCTTCTTCTTCTTCTTCTTCTTCTTCTTCTTCTTCTTCTTCTTCTTCTTCTAGATTTGCCGTTTCATCGCCTCCTAAGTCCCTATTCTGCAAAACATTTACACAAGCTTGTTAAGTAGCTTACTCGCAGTTTCTCTCTGCTCTTCTTGTCTTGAATGTATTCAGTATGTTAAATTCTCTAGGCCGCCTTTTACATTATATTTTCTCGATATTTCAACCATCTCTTACAAATTCTAAGTGTAAACTCACTATTTACTTCGATTTTTCTTTAGAATTATTCATTACTCACATGGACTGCTCATGGTATTTTCGGCATTCTTCTGTAGAACACCATTTTATGTGCTCTCAGGTTCATTTCTATTCATTTTTCATAAACCAACAAGTAAATTTAAAAGAAATATACTAGCATTTCTCTGTATGAGATTAAAATATTTTTTAAATATGAGGCTATTCTTCATCGTTTAATTACATAGTGTTAATGAAACTTGAATTAACTTTTAGGTGCAATTTAATAGGTTTTGTTCACGGATTGAAATCACACAAAATGCCTGAGAATCCATAGAATGTTTAAGTAAGGATTATCTCATGGACAACAAAAGGACACAGTGAGACTCATATAAAGATAAATATTACAAGATATAGAGATATGCAAAAAGGCTTATGAATACGACACTATGTTAAGCGGATTTAGAGTTTGGGTGGTTTACAATTAATGCCTACAAACAGTTTACGAAGAAAGGATGAAGTTATCATTTCTGATATTGATTTTGAAATCAGGCAAAATATCCCGAGTTATAAGACAGCGGTAATCAAGTGTTACTTAACGTTTGTAAGTCTATTAGTATAGAAATAAAAGTGATCTCTAATATGACATGTCTCGTCAAGACGTGTGTGATCATGACTCACCACAACTTTTAATTTAGATTGGTGTAAGCAATTTCTACCCTTTTATTAGTCTCCCAGTGAATGTTATTCGTTTACATATGTTCGTTAGGTAGATTGTTAGCAGTAATATTCGGTCCGTTTTTTCTTTAGTATATCCTGTTCGTATAAAAAAACACCAAACGCTCAATCATCTTTTAGTCAGTATGGCCTGTTTGTGTCAAAAACACAAGCACACTTTACGCATCTAGTCATTATGTCCTGTTTGTGTCAAAAACGCCAACCACTCTTTCCTCATTTAGAGAGGAAGACATGTAGTCAAAAACTCAAAGCACAGTTTTCTGATTTCATCAGCACGACGTGTGCGTGACAAAATACGCCAAGAATCGTTTCCTCACTTTCTCAGTATGGTCTGTTCGTGTCACAAACTCTAAGCAATCTTTCTCCATTTAGTCAGTACGACTGGTTCGTGTCAAAAAACGCCAATCACTCTTTCCTCATTTAGTAAGTTTGGCCCGTTCGTGTGAAAAACTCAAATCACACTTTTCACATTTATTCTGTCTTGTTCGTGTCAAAATCGCCAAGCACTCTTTCCTCATTTAGTCAGTGTGGCATGTTCGTGTGAGATTCTAAGCATTCTTTCCTCATTTAGTCAATAGATATTTTCAAAATACGAGTCAGTAAGCCTTTGTGCGTATTAAATCTCGACGCACTCTGTCCTCATTTAGTTAGTAGATCTGTTCAAGTAAATATATTTTATCATTAATTCTTCTTTGTGTTAGAAACGCCAAGCACACTTTCCTTATTTTGTCAGTAGGCTTCTTCGTGTCAACAGCTCTAAGCACTCTTTTCTTAGTTAGTCAATAGGTCTTGTTCGTGTGAATAAACCCCAAGCACTCTTTGATCATTTAGTCAGTATGGTCTGTTCGTGTCAAAAACTATAAGCACGCTTTTTTCATTTAGTTAGTATATCTTGTTTATATCAAAAACTCCAATCATTCTCTCGTCATTCAGTCAGTATGGACTGTTCGTATCAAAAACTGTAAGCACTTTATTTTTCATTACGTGCCCACCTGATACTACATAAAATCTGTTTTCCGATCCCATTTCCATAAAATTTCCTCGTTGGTCACATGTTTCGTGCATGTTATCCTCCGCATCCTTCAGCAGAAAAAACATCTCTGTTGCCTCCGACATTCTCTTTACCTTTAAGAAAGCATTCCAGCATTCCCTTCGAAATTTTGTTTACATCCAATGAAATTTTCCTGTTGTTTATTTATTTCTTTAGTATAAGGAAGGCATCTTACGCTATTCTAATCCGCCTTCAGATTTATGTGTCACAGAATTAGACTTCATTGCACTATTCACAATTGAACGCGTGTGTGCAAGCTCACAACAATATATTTGGCAACTACACTTATAATGGCTCATGTGAGCCAAATCGAGAAACAGCAGAATAAAAAACAATCGAAATGTTGGACAGTTTTTGTCTTTACTTTCCTATTGAAATTAAAGCAACTATACGAAGCTTAGAATGGGCCATGATCAAACATAATAGACATTCGTTGTCTGTCATATTTAACAACATGTGTTTAAATATATATGTTGTGGTAGGATCCACCTAATCTGCATAGGTGACTACCGAATATATAAATAATGGTTGGTACCGGAAGAAGAGGAACGAATACAGAGATCCAACTAGAGACTCTGCTCGACTGCGACTAAGTCAACACATTCTCCAGGAACGTCTTCCCAGAAATATACAGAAATACTATATGTAAATATTGTGTACACTTTCTTGTTATAATACATTCTTGTTCTAAGTACATTTTGTGTTGCATTATTATTCCATGCATTAGTCAAGATTCAACAATGAGTCAAGACTCAACAATATATATATATATATATATATATATATATATGTATATATACATTCTAACAACAAAAGCTATAAAGTTTTTATTTCATTTTTAAGCTATTTGCGTATACGCAAGTATAATTTCACTATTCTTGTTATTCGTTTTATATATATATATATATATATATATATATATATATATATATATATTGTGTGTGTAAAATTTCTCCACTTGTTATAAATTTTTGAAAGTTTTTCATTCAAATTTTTCGAAATTTCTCAACCTCACCCATTACAATTTATTTCTCAGCTGCACAACAAACTCGACGAATAAATTAGCCGAAAGCGTTCTTGATAACAAAAATTGTACATCTATGGCTTTATTTCCGCCTAAATTAACTTTCCCCGGTTGACTATGAATGACGTTGATGCGTGTAACACTTCGTAGTGGTAAATGAAGTAATCTAAACTATATAATTTTATTTAATCTGCATATATGTTTGCATGTTTTCATGGAGATGCATTTATGTCTGTCGGATTTACTGACTCTTTGTCTCACTCTCTTTCCCTCTCCCTTTCATTGCGCTTGTGTTTGTGTGCATATATTTAATAAAGTGCTTTTGTTTAAGAATGAATAACGAAATCATTTCATTGAACTTGATTGATTTTAAAGTCGTTTATGCGGCTTTGTCGGTGACGACTTAATTTCCACTTTGTAAATCTTTTCCTAAAGAGGAGTCGCGCTTCTCTATGTCTATTGCCATAACAATTGTTCTGACGAGATCGATTCATTGCAGCAATGACTCGGTGAACCACGGTCACTCCTGCCGTATTCCAACTATAAGAAGAAAGTTCCTTTGAAACTGTTTTTTTCCAATGATTCAATGCTTCCTGGAATCTACACCTGCGGATATGCTTCCCTGTAAAGATAATATCTTAACCTCTTGAAGTCAAGGTCACTGCTTCCCTGTTCTCCATATCTAATAATAACCATTTTCCTGATCTCCTAATCTTACGTTTCTGTCACACACCATATTCAGTACCCATCTCAGAAATTTTGAGTAGTTCTTGAGCCTTCCATTGGGTGAGCACTATTAAGAAAACCGGGTGAGACCATTTTGGTTAATATTTCTGGGTTTATTTATATCTTCCTCAATATTATAATAATCTAAGAGTTTTATGAATAAACAGGAAAATATGAAATCTAAGCATACTTCATATACTTTTAATGAACTTGCTTCGAGGATTTTTTCTATTTTTTTCTTTTAGGAAAATCTAATAAGCAAAGTTAATGTCTACGATAAAGGAATTAAAACGAATCTCTTATAAGTAATGCAACTTCTTCCAAAACTGAAATTACTTACCGCTTATTTGTTAACGTATAAGCGCAACTGATTGTCATGGCCGCTCCGACAATGTAGTTGTTCACTTTAATTAGCAGCGATAAGCGCCCATTTTTAAGTCACCCTGTAGGCTATCATTCTTTTTTCTATTCCAGTAATAAGATAGCAGACTAGACAAAAATCACGACATTGCTAAATTAATGCTAATTTGTTTATCTCTACCAGTCAGCTGACTAGGGATTAACCAACCAATGCCGAGGAATGAAGTTATGGTAAGTATGAAAGTTCAGCTTTACCTGTCTAATATCTTGAATCAGTTGATTTATACCTATGTGTTAATGTGCGAACGTGTATGAAAATGACTGTATATATATATATATATATATATATATATATATATATATATATATGTATGTTAGTATATATATATATGTATGTTAGTATATATATATATGTATGCATACATATATATATATGTAAAATGTGTATGTATATTAATATATATGCAATTTTTATATATGCTATATATAATATTATATATATATTAATATATATATATATAATATGTATATATAATATATATACGCACACGCGTATATATATATAATATATATATATATATATATATGTATACGCACACGAGTATATATATATATATATATATATATATATATATATATATTATGGTCTCTCCCGTCGGTTTCGACGTATGAGGATCTGATAGCTTAATTGATACAGTTATGAAATTTTGAGTGATTATGTTTAGTGGCATTTAAGACCTACTAGTGATTTACAAAGGAGGCCACATATGGAGCAAGTGTGAGGATTATGAGATGAGATCACTCTTGGATAGGCTGGCCTTTTAGATCTTGCTCTCGCTTCTTGAAGATGATTCAGACAAGCAGATTGAAAATTACAGAGTCCACTAAAATACGTTGATCTCCATTCTACCCGCTCCCAGGCTAAGCGCTCAAGGGTGTTATGTGGTATATTGATTGTTGACAATTTTTTTTCAGCTTGTCTTTGTATCTTAGCCATGGGTGTCCTACATTCCTGAAGCCCTGATCTAACTGGCTGTACATTAGGATCTTGGGTATCCTGTCATCAGATATTTCCAAGACTTGACCTGTCCACCGTAACTGAGACTGTATGAGAAAAGTCTCGATTCCTCCTATATTACACCTGTTAAACAGGTCTACCTTAGATGTCCTATCTTGAAGGCTAACTCCACAGATTGCACGCAGACAGCTTTTATGGAAAACAATTAGCTGGTGTATATGGAGTCCACAATTCTGAGCCATCCAAAAGGATGGCAAGTACAGCAGCTCTGTAAACCCGAATTTTCGTATCCAGTCGAATACCCCGCTCATTCCACAAGCGATGGCGAAGTTTTCCGAAAGCACTGGTAGCCTTAGCAATCCAATGCATGATTTCATCATCTAAAGTTCCACTGTAATTGACTTTCCTACCAAGATAGGTGAAAGACTTTACATAGGTCAGGATACTGTCTTCTACTTTCAAAGGTCTCTCTGGAAATTTGTAGACTGGTGGTTTTTGTTTCTCACCACGCAATTGCTTCGGATTAGGACAAGGTTGGTGCACAACTTCAGTTTACTTTATGCTACGTGTAAGACCAAATACTTTACATGCAGCAGAGAAACGATTTATTTGATGTTGGGCCTCCTCAAAGAATGTCTCTACAAAAGCCACATCATCAGCAAACAACAAATCATGAATAATTTGCGTACGAAGTTGGGTCTTGGCTTTGAAGCGCTGATGATTGAAGAGACCACCAGGTGTTCGAAACTGAAACTTGACGCCACTCTCTGCCTGCAAATACATATATCAGCATCACCGAGAAGAAAAGGGCAAAAAGGACAGCGGTCATGATACAACCTTGCTTGGTGCCATTTGTGACATTAAAGGATTCCGACATCATACCATCAAACACGATATTAGCTTTCATTCCTTCATGAAAGGAGATGATGACCTTTAGCATGTTTTGAGGGATGCCGAGTTTCCTCAAGACTTGCCAAAGAGCCTCTCAATTCACAGTATAAAAGGCCTTCGTCAAGTCCACAACCATCATGTACAACTCCTGGTTCTTCTCGCAAACCTTCTCTGCAACTTGACGAAGAGAAAATATCATGTCAATGGTGCCACGACCCGATCGAAAACCACGCTGCGATTCAGGATAAATGTCGTCAACAAGGTGTATAATGATTCTGTTTAGAATCAGTCTCGCTAGGATTTTGCCTGCAATTGAAAGTAGTGATATCCCCTGATGATTATCACAGACACACCTGGAACCCTCGTGTTTGTAGAGGTGTTTGATAGAGGCGTCTTTATAATCCTGTAGGACACAGCCTGTCTTCCATATCTCCACGAAAAGGAGATGTAACTTTTTTTACAACTTTTGGCCACGATGCTTATACACTTCGGGTGGAATAGGATAGTTAGGAGAAGGATATTTTCCATATGAGATTTGCTTGATGGAGTCAATTACCTCTTGATAATTAGGTTCAAAAGACAACTCCGGAATTTCAGGATTTTGCTCAATTGATGTGATGGATTCCTCGTAAGTAACCGAAGTGGTGTATAAACACAGTTTCGAAATGCTATTTCCAGCGATTTAAAATGTCTGACATCCGTCAAGAGAGTTTCACCACATGCTGTGGAGATAGGAGCAAACCACTTTTCTGAGGACCGAAAATGCTCTTGAGGCCAGTATAGAAAGCCTTTAGATCCTTTCTATCTGAAGACTTTTGGAGTTCATTGGCCTTTTCAGACCACCAACGCTCTTTCATGGCTCTGAGAGCTCGTTGAACCTGACTTTTGCACTTCTTGTAAGCGATCTTCTTATCGGGCGAGTTCTTGTCCTCAATCCATGCTTTATGAGAAGAGAGCAATTGATCTATAATCTGCTGAACTTCTATATTATTTTCATCAAACCATTCTTGATGTTTACAATATGGCAGGCCGAGAACCTCCAAGGATGTTGAATATGTTGCATCACGCAGAGCCTTCCAAGATGATTCGACATCTTTCGTAATATTTACAGAATCAAGTGCAGCATCAAGTTTGTCAGAGAGCTCAATTTTCGTTTCAGTTGATTTAAGAGGCAGTACGTTAATGCGGTTGGGCACTGTAGATTTTATAATCCTTCGCTTTTGCAGATGTAGTGTAGTTTTACTTCGAAGTAGAGCGTGATCTGACAGATAGCATGTTGTGTGGAATGAACGCGTTATCTTAAAATCTATATGCCCCGTTTTTGGTGATGATGTAGTCGATCAGATGCCAGTCTTTCGAACATTCACGTGGTCTTACAACAGTTGGGTGGCTGGTAGAAGGTATTAGCTTTTGCAGATGTAGTGTAGTTTTACTTCGAAGTAGAGCGTGATCTGACAGATAGCATGTTGTGTGGAATGAACGCGTTATCTTAAAATCTATATGCCCCGTTTTTGGTGATGATGTAGTCGATCAGATGCCAGTCTTTCGAACATTCACGTGGTCTTACAACAGTTGGGTGGCTGGTAGAAGGTATTAGCTTTTGCAGATGTAGTGTAGTTTTACTTCGAAGTAGAGCGTGATCTGACAGATAGCATGTTGTGTGGAATGAACGCGTTATCTTAAAATCTATATGCCCCGTTTTTGGTGATGATGTAGTCGATCAGATGCCAGTCTTTCGAACATTCACGTGGTCTTACAACAGTTGGGTGGCTGGTAGAAGCTATTAGTGATACTAAGGTCAAATTCCTTGCAGATAGTGAGAAGGCGTAATCCAGTAGAATTCACATGACCAATACGATGGCGAGCTAAAACGCCCTTCCAAGATGATAATCATTGCCAACACGAGCATTGAAATCACCTGTAAAGACTAATTTATCCCTATGTTGGACTTTGGAGATTACATCCCGAAGAAGATGGTAAAAATCATCTTTTTCTTCATCTGAACAACCTAAGGTTGGCCCGTAGCAGCTAACCATCGTCACACGGGTGTTGCACTCCAGATTGAGAGTTAATTCCATTATGCGATCAGATACACCTTTAGGTAAGGAAGGCAGTGATCTAGCAAGGTCTGACTTGATGGCAAAGCCAACACCAGACTGGCGTGGCTCTTTCTCAGTCTTAACAGACCATAAAAATACGTATCCGCCTTTTTCTTCCCTAAGCTGAAAATTAACAAGCAAGACGTGTTTCACTAATGGCTGCTATGTCGATGTTATATTTCTTTAACTCGAGTGAAACAAGAGCTGTTTTACGCTCTGGTGCAGAATCATTGTCCTGAAGAGTGCGAATATTCCAAAATCCAAAATGGAAATTCTTCTTATATTTATTCTGATATTCCTTGCTGTTCCGACTGCTTTATTGGATAACTAGACAGCTGCAGCGGGCTGCCAAGTCACTGTGTGAGCAAGCAATGTTTAGGGCTCCTTTTATCGCCCCCTCCCCAGAATAGGGAAAGAGTGCAATCATAGAAAGGGCTGCTTTGTCACCGATGGAGGACACGGACATCACAATTGCTCATGGGTTTGTGAAAGAACGGCCATCAACCATCGGTCTGTCACTGTGTAGAGATCCAGCTAGAGCCTTCCAGTAATATCCTTTACCTGACCCTGTCGCCTTCACTCTCTCGCCAGTGGACCTTGCAAGTGAATCTGTGTGGATAAGAATGAATCAAGGTAAACCGCCAGAAAATCCACACAAGTGATTTGATTGAAGTGGTGAAGGCTTGTGCAGAACTATGGACACTTTTCGGAAGAATTGATACACTTGATATTGATATACTCGATGCAAATAAAAGCCACTGACGAAGCAGACAATATACCTCAGGCTTTTCGTGTAAGACTTTTCCATCTCCTAGACAAATCGTGTTCTATAACACTAAAGAGCTTGGTCAGCCCTGGTAGACACTATTTGCCCATAGCTGGGACCCTAACAGGTGCTACCACCCCGAGTCGGGGTGGACCTGGGAACAACAGCAATTAAAAGGTGGTTCCACGCTCCTCAAATCTTCCAATCTCCCGATGAGAAGACTTGCTGCCGGATATAGTTTAACGTCAGAACCAGGACATTACGTGAGAAATTTAGAGGATGGATGAAGAGCAGTGCTGCCCGTTACCCTTAAAAATGAGGTACAGTAGATGAGCAACAAAGGTACTATTTCTACCCAATCCCTCTAAACACATAAAAAAGATTTTTGGGGATGTCCACACACACACACACACACACACACACACACACACATATATATATATATATATATATATATATATATATATATATATATATATATATATGTATATATATGTATGTATACGTACACGTGTCTATATATAAAATATATGTAATATTATATATATTATATATAATATATATATAATATTATACATATATATATATATATATATACACGCACACACTCACACAACCACACACCCCTACAAACATATATATATATATATATATATATATATATATATATATATATATATTTGTGAGCATTGAGCATATATACATATATATATATATATATATATATATATATATATATATATATATACGTACACCGCCCAACCACAAACATACATATGTGGAAATTGTCCGTACATAAATATATATATGTATTTACACACACACACACACACACACACACACACACACACATATATATATATATATATATATATATATATATATATATATATATATATATGTAGTCTGATTGAAAAGTAACTCCCCCTATTTTAAAATACTTATAATTTATTTATTAACTATAACTTTTACAAGAAATTGACATATGAAGAAATCGTTTTGGAATGAGATTTTATTTGGTATTCGATATGGGCAACAGATTTCTCTACCAGCATCACGATCTGCCCAGGTTTCGTGTCACCTGATTTCACCTGGAACTCTTGTAGTATCGAAGACATAACCCCTTGTATTCCCCCTTCATCTTCTTTTAAAGTCATGCTTTGCATAGCACACATATTCCTTTAATCAACACGAGACAAAACAGTCACAGGGATCTACGTCATACCCCCTGTCTGGCCACTCATGAATAAAACGCCGGAGTTTCTTTTCAATCACCCAGTATATGTAAATGTTATTATTTACATTGTTCGGACTGTTTTCCTCATCTTTATTGTCCTGTTACGACATTTTGGCCGTTGTACGCTCCGGCCTTCTTCAGTTGAATGGAATGTCGAATTAAACCCTTTATTTTGCCCACTGGTGTAGAATGTTCTAATTCCACGTGACATGTCTATTCCGTGTCTCTCAGTTATCTCCCCTTAATTCTCCAATTTTTTTTCACCATTGCTGCAGCCATGAATTGAATTTACAACACTTTGTGTCAAGTCACCGGATACAATACATTATAAAACTTGAAGATTTTTTTAAAAAACGTATAAATGAACACAAAAGAAATCTTACACTCAATAATCTATCAAACATTAGTTATATAGAGAAATAAATTCATATACAACTTTGTTTTAAAGAATGACACACTTATTAAGAAGAAAGAAGAAAAGTCCTTGCATTTTTGTTGATAAAGTCCCTCGTGTCGGCTTAGATATGTTTTCAATTTTTTTTATTCGTTATATATATATATATATATATATATATATATATATATATATATATATATATATATATATATATATGTACACACACACACACACACACACACATATATATATATATATATATATATATATGAAGGGAAGTGTTTATAGTAGTTCGACGACAGAAAAGTGTATATATTAAAAAGGAGAGAGAAACCGCAAACGTTTTTGGTTGCAATGTGAACTTTTAAAAAAAATATGCTTTGAAAATAAAGCACAATATTTAAAAAAATACACATTACAACCAAAGACGTTTGCGGTTTCTCTCTTCTTTTTAATATATATATATATATATATATATATATATATATATATATATATATATATATATATATATATATATATATATATATATATATATATATGTGTGTGTGTGTGTGTGTGTGTGTCTGTGTCGCTGTATATTTACATCAATAAGTGTTCAGGCATGGATATATGTGATCATTTATATTACATGAGTATTTATTTTTTTAATATAGTTTCCATTTCTGTCAATGCACTTAATTCAGTTATAACTCAAAAAGATCGAACATTATACTATGTAAGTAAAAAATTTGTTCAATATATAAATTATATATAGACAGTAGAAATTAAATTATTCTCTCTCACTTTCTGTCTGTCTGTCTGTCTGTCTGTCTCTCTCTCTCTCTATATATATATATTGAATGAATGTTTTTATACTACATTATTTCTTATTAATATAAACGTTATTTTTGGTGGGTAAACGTATCCGCGTTGCTACCGGCCATAGAAACGCTTATCCTGATGAAAAAAGGATACAGGTTCGATTCATGTCGGAAATGAAATCTTTCTTTTGTAGGACTTTACAGTCTAGGCCGATTTTTTATTAATTTCTCTATTTAAGTAAACAAGCAAAGCAGGGAAAGCAACTCAAATACATGTACCTATAATAATACTTATTATTATTATTATAATAATTATAATAACAGCATTTATAGTAGTACTAGTAGTAATCTCTATAATGCAATACAGTTTCACTATTCTTAACTGGGCTGACATTAAGCTAACGGACGCCAAATCAAGAAAGCTTCTCACCTGCCACCGCATGCATAATCCCAATGCTGATGTTGATGATCTGTATGTGCCCAGATCCGAAGGAGGCAGAGGATTAGTTCAACCAGAACTGTCTTACAAAACTACAACAATTGGCCTTCAAAGATACCTAGAAACTACAGAAGACTGGATGATGATCTGTGTCAAAGACCATGAAAATAGTAACTTTATTCAGTAATAAAGGAAGCTAACAAGTTCAAAATGGAGATTTTGGAAAAGATTACAATAAACTCATTGAAGTAATCCCGGTTAGCACATGCCTTAAATAAATACAAAATTGCACTCAAAAGTACAGCCCAAACCTTACGAAGGGCTTTATTTATGTAAAATATGTCCGATTTTTTCACAACTGCTCAGTGGCAAATGTCATGATGCCATTCCTGACATTAGTATCTGGTCTGGACACAGAAAGAAATGAGTATACGCCAGAAACCAAATGAAATATAATAATAATGATAATAATAATAATAATAATATCCTTTATAGTAGTAATAGTAGTAATCTATATAATAATCATCTGGCGATTGCGTTCAAGCAGGAAACAGACTATCGCCTTTGTGTGTTGACTTCAGTGCCCACTTTTACATCCGATCTATGCCGGATCTATCTCATTAATATAGAATGGCTTTAAAATATATGTTATCATATATATATATATATATATATATATATATATATATATATATATATATATATATATATATATATATATATATATGAAATGAAAGAACAGTAAGATATATAATCCGGTGTTCTTATAGATATTTTTATTTTTACACATAATTGTATTTTTGGTTGAAAAATACAAACCTACACAACCCCTAAACATAACCCCGCTTTCGAATGTAACTATTAACTGATACAACAAAAATTGAAGTTGTACACGCTACCACCCCTTGTCTAGATGGGTGGATTTCTCTGTATCCTTGGAAACAATCAATTATGAATTATTGCCGCGCCTTTAAAACTGTAAATTTAAAAATAAGTTACTCCAAAATTCGCTTGAGGAGGAAATTGAACTAATGTCATTAATTTAATAACAAAATTGAAATCGGAGCTTTTAGCTTCCATTTTTGAAACATGGTTATTACTGTGTAGCGAAAAAATATTTTAAATCAGTTAATTTATAATATATATATATATATATATATATATGTATGTATTTGTGCGTGTGAGTTTGTGTGTTGGTCTGTTCCTTTTGCTGACAACCATACCCTAACATGCGTATTACAAATTCGAGACACCCAAATTAAACAAGGGCAAAAAATCTAGCAATTATTTTAAGAGATGATGGGAAATACGCCACCGAAATCCGGAGGCGCATTGGAATAGCAGAAAATGCCTTTCAAAAAATGAGAAAACTATTAAGAAACAGGAAATTGTTATTAGAAACGAAGAAAAAGACCTGAGCTTTTATGTAATATCGCTACTCCTAATTGGCAGTGAGTGCCGGACAATTTCATCACAGATTAACAAGAGACGTGAGACAAAAGAAATGTAGTTCTATAGAAGTAAGAACCAGGAACTGGACAAAGACGAAGAATTTTTATAGAATATGGAAACAAAAATGACACTTATACCTAGCATCAGAAAGAGACAGGTTTACATTTCTAGGGGACAACGAAAAAGAGGGCTTGGAAAACTTAACACTCAGATATATATTGAAGGCAAGAGGGAGAGGTAAAAGCAGAGAATAACCTACCAAGCGAGGTTGTGTAAATGGTTCGTACAACAGGTAGTAGGAGATATAGCAAAACAACAAATTATACTGAGACCTAGAAATGACATGCACTGAAAGGACACGGCACATAGAAGAAGAAATGTGTGTGTGTGTGTGTACGCGCGCCTGTGTTTCCGTGTGTCTTTATCTATTCGACAGAACATTCACAACAAAATACACGCAACTCAAATTTTATCTCCAGGTAATACAAGTGCATAGATTTGCGATAGAAGGAGTTGCGTAATTTCTCACCACTGCAAGATGATAATTTTTCGACTGCAGGTAACAGCCACAATACCATACGTTGTTTCTCACCGTAAACAACTCCTCAAAAGGAAAGATAGGTGTTACACTATCTTCCTATCCCGAATTTCCACTAATTCACTTTGTACCAGGTTGACCTTAATTGGTATATGCAGTAAATATAAAGTGATAAGATGAAACTATTTTGTTTAATCTATAAGTACACATGCCCTGGCACGTACGTTCGAAACCTGCAGGCAATCGCATTTTCTTTATTTACGTTTTTTTTTCAGTGCGTAGGCCGGTAAATATAATATACACTGTTTTTTTTTTTAATAAAACAGGACCTCTATTTAACACCTGGGTGTCCACTAAAAATAACATTTGTGTAATGACAAAAGTGTGCAGGTGTAAGTTTAAAGAAAGCTTTATTCAATTGAGAATACAAGGTTCGCGTATAGTGTCCTTTTATGGCCCCAGTAAAAAGGAATAACTCTCTTAAAGAGGAGAGAGAGAGAGACAGAGAGAGTGAGAGAGAGAGAGAGGGGGAGAGAGCAACAAAACAAGGGGAGACCACTCTTGATTACTCATAACAATTTGAAATAGTAAAAATTGTCAGATATGCTGAAAATATATCAATAAACTGTCAAGATGTCTGAACAAGAAAAAAAATACTATTTCTCTATTTGTAACAGTTTTGATAAGATAAAGCAAAGAAGTAGAAAATGTTTATAAATTCTGGTATTGTAAATTTTTATATTGTTTGTTTCTCGTTGCTTAAGACGACTTGCACCTATGCTTGTCAAGTATCGTGTAAAATTCATGTAAGTGTATCATAATTCTACTTTGTCTTTTGGGGATACGGATGATAAGGTATATTCCTTTATGTGTCTAGTAGGCATTTTTTGTATGTTCGGTCGTTGTTCGCATGTTGATTTAGTGTGTTTGATGTATTTAAGTATGTCTTTTCTAAAATTTGATGATATAATAGTGTGTTTGCTGTGTGTTTATAGATGGTAAAATAGTTTTCACAACTCCCTAGAAGTATTACATGCGTTAATAAGTATGTTCTATTTTAATTGTGGTAACATTTATAAAATCAACAGTAACAGTTTTATATATTTCGTAGTGAAAAGGAAAACAGTTAACAGACAGTCAACATAAAGATGACCAAAGAAAGAAACAGACGGACGGAGGGAGAACTAAAGAAAATTAGTGAGAGACAAAAAACGAATGCAGAGAAATTGTTCCATTTTTTCTTTCTTTCATTTTTTTTCTTTCTTTCTTTCTTTCTTTCTGTCTTTTTTTTCTCGTATAGTTTTTTGTTTGTTTCTGTCTTTCTCATTCTTTCTTTCTTTCGGTATGTTTTATTTCGTTCTTTCTAATTCTTTCTTTCTTCCAGTCTCATTATTTTTCAGTTTCTTTCCTTCTTTCTTTCTTTCTTTCTTTATGTCTGTCTGTCTGTGTTTTTCTCTTATATTTTTTTTGTTTCTGTCTTTCTCATTCTTTCTTTCGGTCTGTTTTCTTTCTTTCTTTCTTTCTTCCATTCTCATTATTTTTCAGTTTCTTTCTTTCTTTCTTTCTTTTTTTCTTTCTTTCTTTCAGCCTCTTGTTTTCTTTTCTTTTTCAGTCTCTTCTGTTTTTCTTTCTTTCTTTCTTTACACACACACACACACACACACACACACACACACACACACACACACACACACACACACACACACACACACATATATATATATATATATATATATATATATATATATATATATATATATATATATATATATATATATATATATATATATTTCCCGGGTAGTATGTGAATGAGCATGTGTGTTGATAAACTGATATGACGTATCTCAATTTCTGTACTTAACAAAATATCTTCATTGACTTAATAGGGAAAGAGAGGGCATTTTTCAGAATGTATGTCGGGAAGTAACAAAATAACAACGAAGAAAGAAAAAGAGGAAATTACCTTTTTCCGACCATTGACTTATAATTCCTCTGAGTGTATCGAGACGTCATAATTCAAAGTCGGTACATTTTGCTTAATGCCATTACAGAGAGATGTGCACATAATGAAATTAACAAGCCGTAATTTGTGAGATTTGCTGATATTGCGAGATCCGAATGACTTCACGTCACAAATAATGCATTTACTCGCGAGAAATTGAATACATTTGCGTTATTGCAAATTGAATGATCAGCGTATAATACGGTAATTTGGTGATAATACATTATTTTTTTTGGTTTCGTTACGTGTAAAAGCTTTTATTCTTAATGAATTCTGAACACAGAAACGAGATACTTTCAGATTACTTTTATATCTATTGAAAATTATATATATATATATATATATATATATATATATATATATATATATATATATATATATATATATATATGTATGTATGTATGTATGTATGTGTGTATGTATGTATGTGTATTTGGGCAGCAATCCTTCTTTTATATAAGTTTCATTAAAAACAACTGACAAGTTACCGCGTTTTTTTTATTTAATTTTCTTCTTTTCTGGACGTAAATTGTGTAGAAATTATCTAAATGTTTTGTAGGTCCGAACACTTTCGGCTATACTTTTAGCCATTATCAAGGATGATTTCATTTTTACTTTTAATTGAATGTATGGATTGATTTGTGTATATATCTACAATTATAGGAATGTTTTATTTTCCAAACACGGTCGGCACGTTGAGTCCATATTCATAGTTGATGTTATTGAATGTTGGCTTTTTCTTTTTCTTTTTTTTTAATTAATTATTAATAATAAGTGTATATATATATATATATATATATATATATATATATATATATATATATATACAGCAAAATCCAAAAATCACCTCATAATGGGAATAGTCTATTTCAAGCTCGTCTGTATGCAGCTATCATCAGCCCCTAAATCAGTCTATTTCGAAGCGTTGTTTTAAAAGTATTTTCAATATCAGTCCTCCTCTGATAGACGCCTTGTTAATAAGAAGGTGTTTGTGTTAGCGACTGGTAGAGCGTGTAAAGTATCTTATTCCGCGGAACCGTCTGTGGTTGGAGTGTAGTTTATTTAAGGCTATAGCCTTTAGGTGTTTGTTGCTAAATTTCAGTTCCTACTATGTGGTAATTAAAACAATAGAACAACTAATACAGTAATACAAAACATATTTACTGGATTCAGTTTATTCATTTTCGTTTGCGCTGTCACACATTGAGAAGTTATGCATGAAAACCATCATTTTCGTGTCGGCCATTTGAAACAGAAAATTATATGATGTAGGGAGGACAAGACTTTCGGACCACTCTGTATCAATTGATTTTTTTATCTTCTGTTGGTAATTTGCTTGTTGGATACTTCCGTTTGTTAACGACCATGCTTTCTACCTTCATGCCTTTGATGTTTAGTCCATTCTTCTCGCTTTTCTTCACTAGTTTCCGTTAGAGTTGTTGTAGTTTCATTACCGTGTCTTCTATAAACATTGTCGCCATCTGCATGTCTTATGTTGTTAAGATCACGGCCGCTAATAATGAATCCTGGTAAGCTTTCTAATTCTTACTGAATCGCCTCAATGTATAGTTTAGCTGTCCTTACGTTTACTGCCAGTATAAGTTCTGGATTATTCTAATATCCTTCACAAATATGTCAAGGTTATTTATTGATTTTAGCAGTCCTTTGTACGTACCCTATGGCTCGCTTTTGCGTAATCTATAAAACAGAGGCACACATCCTACAGTATATGTATTTCTCTTTCTGATAAATAAAAAATGTGTCCTGAAAAATTTACATTATCGTCGGGATCAGAGCGTGGTACCTGAATCTGATTTTAGATTGGACAATGCGCCTGATTCGGGTGACTCCAGCCCCGCAGCAATACCTCATCCCTACAGTAAGTCAGGTGGGATCGATCTAAGATCGACATCAGCGTCACAGTGGTCTTTGGGACTGGTCGATTTTTTTCCCTTGATCTATATGTACGCGCAACATTAAAGAAGACATTGTGTCACACCTTCGTGGCGTAGGGACAGGAAAATAAAATCAGTTGGCTATTACTAATTTAATTTGGTTGGAAGGAAAGTTCTCGAGGTCTCTAGATAAATTTGATCTACATTCCGCAAGAATTTACTTCCGGCCAGATATGAAAAGATTGGCTTCCACCATTAGATATGATATATATTACATTGCTTCATTAGATATCCATACACGTTTATCCACTCTAATATCACATTTTCACTGAAAAAATAAGCTCTCGTCATGATATAATACAATATGACTGAGCGTAATACATGTTTGATACTTATTATTCATAGGTTCCCTAAAAGAATAAAATCTGCTCCAATCAAAATTCGAACTCGTTTCGATGATTTAGTTTCCGACATCTTAGTTGCGACAATGTCTTTTACGTCTATATCTCTCTCTATATATAAATATATACAGATATATTATTATTATTATTTTTATTATAAAAGATTATAACAAAAACATTTTATTATAATAAAGACCGTATTATAATATTTTTTAATAAAAATAATAATAATATATTGCTCTACTTTGTATTGAGCACTTTTTAAAAACTAAATGCTACGAACAGTGGAATATTTACTCTATGTGTTCTTTCTATCATTTGAATAAACAGATATATGCAGAATGTAGAAAAGATAGTCCTTACCGTGAAGGTTAGGCCTGACGAAAGCAAGGAATCTAGTTCGTCTGAGCACTTTCCGTGAAAGTAGCGACAGAGCAGCGAGAGGCTTATCACATCCCATCTGTGAGCGAGAGGTCGAAGGGTGGCAAATAATTCATCACCCACAAGGATTCGGAGACGCTTTTGGACTCTATCGAAAGTGCGGTCTATGCAGCTCCCGCCCAAATATGACAACATTACTCTATTCTTGGCCTGATTTGTCTCTTATCAAGGTAGAGGATAGTATGTGGTTTCATGTAATTACTGGAGCGATACAGGGAGCCGACCATTTTAGCTGCATCTTTAGCGATGCCTAGTATGTACGAATTCCACTTGAGATCATGTGTGAGCTTAATGTCCAATAGTATCTCAAGGCATGGTCCCTCTCCGAGGGGACATCCGTTCATTGCGATTGGCGGTAGATGGGGGCTCCATCGACGATGGCGGAATGTAACTAGTTTGGTTATAGAGGCATTGAATGTAACCAGCCATTTTTACCCCAATGTGTATTTCGCGTAAGATCGGTAGAGAGATCAGCTGCCAATCTCTGAACATCAAGAGTTTTAGAGGTGCATCATTATATAGTCGTATCATCGACATATATATTTACAAATGATCTTAGAATATACTTAGGCAGATCATTTAGGTAAATCAAAAAAAGGATTGGTCCGAGGATTGACTCCTTTGGAACGTCTCCGTTGACCGCATTGAATATTACTGCCGCATCTCTTCTGGTACGTCTGCGATGTATTTAGAGATTCTTGACAAAATTCAACGAAGAATCAACAATGTTATCGGTCCTCATCTGGCATCTCGGCTTCAGTGACATTCCCACCGCTGTAACGTAACTTCATTTTGTCTTTCCTACAAATAATTTTACTCTTTAGCTTTTTACTTTGATATCTCACCTTCACAAATCACCATCTTCCCCAGAGGACTGGTCATTTATCTTCAGGGATCTACAGAGATTTCCTTATTTGTAGATGAATTCAGTCCAATGTACTTGTTTAAGATTAATAACGTATCTATTTTATTATGGTAAAAAGTTCGGAACCTATGCACAGTGGATAGAAATTTATCTCTTGAGCTTCCATTTTTTTTAGTCAATCTGCCAAAGATTCAACTAGTCATTTTTATTGCTTTGTCTATAGAAGATTTTGGCTGTCTCTGTACGGAAATCTGAATGTTAGAAATCATGGAAG
The DNA here is from genome assembly GCA_964036315.1 of Acanthosepion esculentum. Taxonomy (NCBI): domain Eukaryota; kingdom Metazoa; phylum Mollusca; class Cephalopoda; order Sepiida; family Sepiidae; genus Acanthosepion; species Acanthosepion esculentum. The sequence continues at coordinate 38,966,668 of OZ038477.1, forward strand.
TGATTTCAGTACCGTGTCGTAACGTTTCTCTGTTCACTTTGCTTTTAATGTATAAAACTGTAAAAATTAAATAAACCATACTTTTTGGCAGAAAGGAACCAACAAAATTATATTCTTTTCAGAGAGAGACATTTTCTTCTGTCAGACATGAGGAACGCAATATCTGTAAGCGGATAGACCCGTTTCTGCGTCACGTTGTTTCTGTTCATTAGTAAAAATGCGCTACACCTGGGCAAGAGTAATTGATATGTAGCCAGGGATTAGGTAGCTTCATAGAAAGAGAAAATGATATAGATGTTGAGAAATAGAAAGAGTGATTGCTTGCATCTTTGTGTGTGTGTGTGTGTGTGTGAAGGAAGGAAGAAAGAAAGAAACAAAGAAAGATAGGAAAAAAGAAATAAATAAAAAGAAAATCGTGAGCGTGCTGCAGGTGGTAGGCTTAAAAATGACATGTAATAGAGACCAGAAATGAACTTAGAGAAAAAGAATGTCGCTTCGCAAAGAGGAGAAAATGTCATGAGTTGATTTTCATTTTTAGACAGTGATGTGATAGACGAATGAAATACTGTGTCATAATTATTGCGCATGCGTAGAATCGTCACGTGCATTGCCGTTCGTTATGGCTATGCCATTAAGTTACGCTGGCACCTGAGCCTAAAATACAATTTACCACGACTGCAAGTTTACGACGTGGGATTTGGACAACCGAGGCTGTGTGATGTCAGAATAGTAGTAAAACTATAGTTCTAGGAAAGCTTTAATCTAAGCTTGTGACAGGGCTTGGAACAAAACAGAAGGTACTTTTCATGCTTTAGTTTTTGCCTAGGCTTACGATTGAGGATATTTTCCCTAATACTTTGCTTTACTCTATAATAATCGATATTTGTGTAAATTTTTCGATTATTGTGTTCTTGGTACAGTAACAAAAAGATATGTTTAAGTGTAATATTTACATTGATTCTTGTATAAATTTCCCAACCATTAGAAAATACAAACTGTAGTTATGGAGTTTTCCGATTTAAATAATAATAGCGAATGGAAATTGAACAAAGACGAAAAATTTTCGCGTATTAATGAATGTACAGTGATTATTTTTTTTATTGGGTTTTCGATTTTATGTATATTTTTTATGTGTATAATATTTATACAATCATTTTTCGTTATTCAAAACGTCCTGGGTATGACGATAATCTGCATTTTCCAGCAAGGCCACTGTCCGGGAGGTTTTATAGGACGTGGAAACACATCTTAAGTACTGTTATTCCCAGGTCTACCCAAGCCCAGGGTGGTAGCCCCTCTTAAAATCCCAACTATGGGCAAATATTTAACACCCAAACCAAGGTCAAAACACTATGAAAGTATAAAAATACATTTCTGTGGTAAAAATACCAGCAGTACATTTTCATACTTAAAAGAAAAGCCAGCAATACTTTTTTGAAAAATAAATTATCAACAATACTTTTTTGAAAAATAAATTATCAGCAATACTTTTTTGAAAAATAAATTACCAGCAATACTTTTTTGAAAAATAAATAATCAACAATACTTTTTTGAAAAATAAATTATCAAGAATACTTTTTTTTGAAAAATAAATTACCAGCAATACTTTTTTGAAAAATAAATTATCAGCAATACGTTTTTGAAAAATAAATTATCAGCAATACTTTTTTGAAAAATAAATTATCAGCAATACTTTTTTGAAAAGTAAATTATCAGCAATACTTTTTTGAAAAGTAAATTATCAGCAATACTTTTTTGAAAAATAAATTATCAGCAATACTTTTTTGAAAAATAAATTATCAACAATACTTTTTTGAAAAATAAATTATCAAGAATACTTTTTTTTGAAAAATAAATTACCAGCAATACTTTTTTGAAAAATAAATTATCAGCAATACTTTTTTGAAATATAAATTATCAGCAATACTTTTTTGAAAAGTAAATTATCAGCAATACGTTTTCGAAAAATAAATTATCAGCAATACTTTTTTCTAAAATAGATTATTAATACTTACAAGAAAATTAAATTTCAGAATTAAATGACCCATATGGATCTGATATCCAACTGAACAAACAAACAAACAAATTGTTATTCTAAACTGAAAATTAAAAAAAAAATACACAGTTAATATTATGAAATTATACCCACGTAATTTAATAAACAATCTTTTTTAATTATTCTGACATATTTACCTAATGGTAATGGAAATTACACTATTTACATTATTCGGACTATTGTCCACATCTTTGTCGCCATATTTATTACAACATTTTGGCTGTTGTACGCTCCGGCCTTCATCAGGTTGTTGGAATGTCGAAGTAAACCCTTTATTTCGCTCACTGGGGTAGACTGTTCTAGTTCCACGTGCCATGTTTTAATGGATGTCAGTTATCAATTATCTCCTGTTAATTCTCCTCTCAAAGTTCTTCACAGTCTTAACCGGGTATTGAACTCACACACTTTCGGTCCTGTCACTGGATCTAACTAAAGCCTTTATCCACTGTGTACATAATATCTCATCCCAGAAATATAGACAGGTAATGGGAATGTTTAGCCGTTTCCTTAAAAGGAAACATTCGGTATTCAATGAACGAAAAGCCAGTGCTACTTGCGGGTGAAATCTTTGAGATTTTTCTTTATAAAAACAATTTTTCAGGAAAATAAGTCTCTCATGATCACTACTTGGTAACGAGCATTCCAGTGTTGATGGAGGTTTCCTTCCTAACGTTTTGTCTGAAGTGGTGTGGAATCTCAATATCTCGATTCATGTAATTATTTTATTTTCGAGTTGTATCTCTTATTCCGGTTAGATCTTGCTACTGTTGAAAATCATCAAGTGATGTGATTTCTGCTATTTGCTAAAACTGTTTATGATTGTATAGCGCCGCTCCACAAGGTTATGACTAAGGGTGGTTCTCGTTAAGACCTACAGACTTCATTCAATCGAAGCCATTTTTAATCATTGATCTGAGAAAGGGGTTTATACGTTTGAACAAATTTGGCGCCTTGCATGTTGTCCATATGAAGGTCTCGATCTGACAAGATTATTTAAGAACATGACTTGAGTTTTTAAATTAATGTTTTGGTGTTTTAATAATTTTCTGTATTGGGTGAAATTTCAGCCTATTCTATGTTATGTCCAATTTATATGTTGTATATTATAATCCAACTAGAGATGATATGCACAAGAATTAAATTTAAACATATAAGATTAGAAATATAAATTATATACGCCGCCCCACCAGTCGAGAACTCTTGGGAGAAAGCGCCAGTTTGTAAACAATGACTACTATAGCGATACTGCAAACAAAGCTCTTCCAGGAATTGAGCCCTCTCGGACATTGGTATGTTAAGTCGAAGAATAAGTACGTAAATAATAGTCTTCCTTTCAACTCGGCGGTGATACCTCAGGTGTAGAATCTCCGACAGATGCCAAATCCCGGCTTCAGGCAATAGGGTGTCTAACCACACTTATGAGCTATGATACAATAAAACGTTTTGTCTGTGGATGACAATACATACATACAGATATATATATATATATATATATATATATATATATATATATATATATATATATATATATATATAATGTGTGTGTGTGTGTGTGCGTGCGCGCGCATATGTATGTGTGTGTTACTTTGCAATTGAATGGAATATTGATAATCCTTTTGATCAGTTATTCTAACTCAAAGTATTGAGCAACTACCAAGAAGAGAAATTTAAATACCTGCAATATGTTTTAACCGATGATGTAAGATGTGACGCTGAAATCTTAAGACATATTTGTACAGGAAAATATGCATTACAAAGCTAAACTAAGTATTAATAACAGGAATTTGTCCTCATCAATAAACGCGTCTTGTAAAGCTATGCAATAACAATGAAATCAGGAATGGCTGATCATGTATAAAAGGAAAATGATACTCAGCAAACTCTGTGCAATTAATAAAACATCCTGGGTAAAGAGGAACACTTGAGAATCAGACTTCTGAAACAATCAGCGCATATGCTAGGCTATGAAGACCTTTTTAGTCAGTATAGCATAAAAAGGTATGAGATATTGGAGCCATTATTGTATAAATCATACATAAATATGGGGAAAATAATAAACGGACATAATAATAAATATATAAAAAGTAATTACAAAGCTAAAAACCTGCAAAATAGCAACAATAATTATAATTTTGGAAATAAAAATAACTGTCCACTTAATAACAAATATCTAACTAAGAATATAATATATAAAGCAACTGCATCAAATAATATTAACATAAGTGAATGCAAGGTTTCAACAGCAACAGCAGATGCATTAAAACTGGCATCCTGGTGAGTGCAGTCAAGTGTGACAAGTATCAGTCAGTTTACGTTCACGACTTGGAATTGTCCCACGGGATTAAATACAAATGGATGAAAGTATTGGTTTGTGAATTTGGATATATAGCAATTGCGTGTTCACTTCCTAGTTCAGGCAGTTGGTACTTGGATTCAGTGGAAATAACTGAGCAGGACTAAATATCCCTAGACATTGAGAGCGGCGCGAGAAACATATAACCCCACTCGAGTATATTAATAATAGTTTATCTTCTGAAGGTTACCCGGAAGGATAATCAACTGATGAATCCCGGAGTGTACAACGGCTGAAACATTGTAATATCGACAACAATGATGAGGACAATATTATTAATAAATATAATATGGGTTATAATTTTAAAAAAGTTAAATAAAAAGCATTCCGACTATCAAAATATTGTTTCCTCTCTTTAATTAACATGTTTAATTTTAATTATACCCACTAAATCTTTCTGTTGAAACTTTCCAGTAATGTTGACGAACAATATATAATCACATTGTCTAAATTGATATTGATCACTTTTCACATAAAGCAAATTTTAAGCGGTATATTTTCTTTTCCATTTTTACTTATCTGTTATTTAATATTAGCTAGAATTCCGTCTTTGGACATCTATCTCTAGATAGTGTCATTTTTTTGTTCAAAATTCTATCCAAGTGACAATAATCAGAGGCAAGAAATAACGATGCACTATTACTGCTGTGTTTGCAAGTTGTTTGTGTGAAGAAATCTTTGGTGGAAAATATATGCGGATATGTGCTTGTATCTCAGCACGAATCACATGCGTAATAATAAATTTCAGTGTTGAATTTAGCACAGGCTATGAGTATTTTAGGCCCACAGAAATAAGAGAAACAATTGCAAATGTAGTCCGAGAATTATATTCTGCTTCACTTGAGAACTTTCTGGCTTGCATACTTGGGGCTAAAGAATACCTTCTACATTAAAGCCAATTCATGCAAATATTCAAGAGCATGTCCTGTACCATAATACAAAAATAAATTAAACTAAACATAACGTCGTGGTTTTTATTAGGGGATTCAGAAGACTCCTGTAAAAATATCAATCATCCGATGTGACTTCATTTTTGTTGCCATATTCACGACGTTTCGGCTGTTGTATGTTCCGACCTTCTTCAGGTGATTGTAATTTCGAACTGAACCATTTATTTAGTCCACCAGGGTAGATTGTTCTAGCTCCACGTACAATGCTTCCTCCGGATATCTACCAAGTAGCAGTTCTCGGGGAAAAGTTGCCTGCGTGAAATATTCTCCCTAATATTTGAATACAGAGGAAATGGGGGCGATTGGCTCCCTGGAAATAGCCTGGATGTGGGATAGCAGTAAACGTGTAAGCTAGTGGAAATCCAAGGCACGAGAGACGTTCAAGTTAAAGATTTGCTGAACAGGCTGTGTGATATAAATGTAAAAAAAGGCTGTAGGAAATTAATATTGTGAGGATAAAAACCATTGATTTGTAGAGTTACAATTTTTTCGGGAAAGTATCCAAGCGGGAGTTCTTGGGAAATATTTTTCTGAGTAGAACTTTCTCCTTATGTTTAGAATACGATGAAAATGAAGTTGATTCGCTTTATGTGGAGATAGTATGGCGAACCCTAGTTGTATAGGTCTGAGCATATGAAATTCAAAGATAGTGTTTTTCCAAGCATTTTCCATGGAAATAGCTATATATTTGCACTAGGTTTGTGATGTTGTATCTTCAAAAAAGTCTCCGCATATTGGAGAACAAGGCTTCCACAAGAAGTCTACGTAAATGATTTTGAACTCAAAATTAATATAAGAATAAGAGTAATTGGATAGGCAGCCCGTGTAATGTTTATTAGCGCAGAGAGTCGAATCAGCGAGCCGAGTTCAAGTTCTAGCTAATTTGGCTACAATTTGAACTCGGCTGTTGCATTCATCTTAGAGATCATGGCCTTACTAAATGAATAAATTCATCTCTTCTTCACTAACTATTTATGAAGTAAATGACAGCGTAGACTAAGCTCTTTATCCTTGCGTAGCAACCGTTATAAAAAAAACGTTATAGAAAAACTCTGAACTCCAAATCGTGGCAATGGGAAAATGCTCCATAATCTTTTGGTGAAAGCATGGCTATTCACAGATAATATAGAAAAGAAAACTATGAAGAACTCTGATCACCAAAAACTGAAGGGACATAGCATTTTTCTACAAGTAATATAAAGATAGAGATACTATTTGCTGATAGAATGAAACAATGTATAGCATTTAACAAGTTTGGTTTTAAAGATTATTGACTACTCTGTAAGAATGTGCTGAACAATAGCAAATCCTCAACCCCTCCTCTATTCAAGCAATTCGAAGTCCTAACATCTTCAGCTAATAAGGCTGAATGCGTTGCTCGTAAAATCTCATCCAACTCAACACTCGACTCATTTGGAGTACCCACACATGATCTTTCCCCTAGAACTGAGGTCAGAATGAGTGATTTATGCATAACCCCCTTTAGACATCATCTCTAAATTAGATTCTCATAAAGCAAGTGGTGGTGACGGGATACCATCGGTAGGCATAAAGACTTGGCTCCAGTTCTCTCCAAACTCTACAACTATTGCATCACCGATTGTTGCTTTCCAGCCTGTTGGAAGTCTGCCCATGTCGTCCCTATTTTAAGAACTCTGGTGGGGACGGTAGCCAGGAATTGAGCAAGCTATGGAAAGGACTGATGATTTACGGTTAGTCTAGCAGAGAGCTAGTATATCAGGAGACTTATCAAAGAGGAACAATTCCACACTGCAGAATTTGGTACGAATACCACGGATGTTGGAGAAGAAAATGTTAAAGAGGTTAGGTGATTTTTTTGAGCTGGTTTGGGTTTAGATTTTGGTTGCTTATGGTCAGGTTGGTAAGGAAAAGACTTAAAGTAATAGAAGCAGTCGGTCATCAAATGTCGCATGACCAGAAAGGAACTGGCGTAGGCTGCAACATAATGTTACCTTGGGGTTGCCCACCGGAGGTGCATGCAGTAACATCCATCGATGCGCAACATTGCATTGCAAGAAACCGAATATTATGCAACATTTGATCAGATCAGCCTCTCAAGGCGCTATGTAAAAGTTCGGGCTCCTAACTACTAGTTGGGAACAGCGACCAGAAAACTGCCAACCCTGCACCCTCAGTATGAATAGACGTTTCTGCAAACCGCACATATCACAAGAGTCACAACAGCACTACTACTAAGCCCAGAGAAAACGAAGTGATCTGGGAACTCCAGATAGCAAATAATAGCAACAGGCATAGAAACACAACTGGAGAGCCAAGATGGGCTGGGGGGCACGGTACGTATTATGTATGTATTGATTGGTCGTGGGCTAGAGTTCTAAGATTCATATTGCGAAGATAGGGTTAAGTTTGAAAGCTTGAGCATATGGATTATTATAGATGGGTAGAGGAGATGCACAAGAGTCGGAGGGGTTATGGATAGGGAATCTCGTATATAAATATAAAGTTTTAATGTCCAAAGCAACAGCCCGAGCTTCAACATTCTTATCTAATGCTTGATAGATTCTTTCCACAATAATTTTTAATACATAAGCACTTGACTTCGAGAAGCGGAAGTCATATTGCATATCTGAAAGAAGACCGTGCGACCAGAGATGCTTAACTAATTCAGATTTGATTAATACATTGCCAAAACGAGGTAGAAGCCGGATAGAAAAATCGGACGGTTCATTTGAGTTCTGAAATGCTGAAACTACAGAAGTGGATTTCCAATACGCAGGAAAGCATACAACACGAATCAAAGGAAAGCAATAATAATAATAATAGCAACAACAACAACAATAATAATAATAATAATAATAATAATGATAATAATAATAATAATAATAATAATAATAATAATAATAATAATAATTGGAGGTGTTAACATGTTGCATCATGTTGAATAAAGATGGTCTAGACAGTTCAGTAGGACAGATCTCCTGATCTTACCCATTCGGCTATGTTCCTAAGGGACTGACTCAAAGATGTATCTCCCTTTATGAACGAGAGTAGTACGAGGCACCATTGTTGCTGGGTACATTTTTTTTTGCAAGTTGAAAAGATAAGCAATCAAATTTATTCGGGTGTTTCATCCAGGTATTTGTGAACTGAAACTATTTCTAATTGGACCTCACTTGCAATGATATGTGATGTTTTTGCTAATACCTGTCGTCATACCGCACATAAGTAACTGTATACCCCTATCAGACTGGGTGATGATGGGTATAATGGATTTCGTATATTTGTAGCCCATCGTCACTTTGTTCGCATACTGTTTTCTCACTCAATAATAATAATAATAATAATAATAATAATGATTATTGACATAGCAGTGCCAGCTGAGAGAAACACCTCCATGAAAATCATTGAGAAATTATCTAAATACAAGCACCTGGAGATCGAAATTAACAGGATGTGAGGAATGAAGACTGAGACTGTACCGATAGTAACCGGAGCTCTGTGAGTCATCCGAAAAGGAATGGACAATTTTACTCAGTGTCTCAGGTAACATCATCATACAGGTTACCCAGAAGATCACTCTGCTAAGAACATCTATACTAAGAAATGTGCTATCAATTAAATGGCAATTCTCGTATAGGGCCTAACAACCATAGTTTGGACCGGTTTCTGCAGGATGCAAAACAGGAAACATAGCATACAGAAATAATAATAATAATAATAATAATAATAATAATAATAATAATAATAATAATGTCCAATACGTCATGCAAATAGTGTTACCTTTATCCTCTAAGCAACAAATTAAAAATTTATTCTAAACCACCTGCTTAACACGTCTTGTGATATAAGGAAATAGAATCATGTAAAATTGTTTTCTTTCAAAATTATTTTTTTACTGTAAAAATTGAAATTAAAAAAAAAATAATATAACAACTAAACATTTCCTCCAAAATTAGATTAAATCTTAGTTATTTAAAGGTCGGTTATTTCGTTAAATACTTTTTATGCATTGAAATTATATTAAATCATGAATGGAAAAACACTGAAACGCAGAACAAATTTCGATCACGCAGATATAGATATGATGGGAGGTTATAAGGTTCATAATTTCCTAAAAAGTTCAACGTAATCTTCCTTTCAGCGCCTAGCTTCGAACTAAGGAAATATACACATGAAAAAAAAACGCGAAATATTTTTCTTTCTTTCTTTCTTTCTTTCTTTCTTTCTTTCTTTCTTTCTTTCTTTGCACTCATTTTTAATTTACCAAAATACAAAATATACACATGCAAAAAAAAAACTCGAAATATTTTTTCTTTCTTTCTTTCTTTCTATGTTTGCACTCATTTTTAAATTTACCAAAATACCTAAATTCGTATATATATATATATATATATATATATATATATATATATATATATATATATATATATATATATATATAAAGTATATGTATAACGTTCGTTATCAAAGCGCCCATTTATCACTTTATGATTTTAGGCAAACACGCCTGTACCAAACTGTTTTTGAAATTCTCAAAAGTTATTAAATAACGTTTGAAATATATTCGTATAATCCAGCAAATTAAATGTGAGAAAATAGGGATCTCGACGCTATAAAATGAAAATATGTCTATTTACCCTATTTCAAAATATGTTGTTTGTTCCGACTAAATAAGAAAAAGATATAATGATATCATTCTTCACTCAAGAATTGAAATCACTTCTAAATCTATCCGTCACTGTCTATCTATCAATATTCATTATCTATCTATCTATCTATCTATCTATCTATCTATCTATCTATCTATCTATCTATCTATCTATCGCAGTGTGTTATGAATCCGATATCAATGAATAACAAACGCCAGGAATAGATAAGGAAAATAAATGTATTAACGTAATAATACAAACTGGTAATACGGGTTAGTAGATCCTGGAATGCGGGTTAGTAGCAATAATATATATACAGTCTTGGTATTGAAGTATCGCGGTATGACTCCTTACTGAGTCTACGTGCTCGCTAACTGTGACGCTTGCCGCCGTCTCTGTGTGTGACTTACTCTACTACTACTGAACGCTACTACTCTTCTGTCTTTCCGCCTCGACACCTTGACTGACTGTCCGGGTACTCACTGGTATTAGTATATGTATACCTTTGAGTCCATTTGTGTAAAAAGGGGACACACCTCAATACCCCCTCCTTGAATCCCTTTTAGAGGGAGTTAATATATTTTCCTTTCTCTTATGGTCGACAATTAGAGGCACTGTAAATTTTCTCTTCCTGCTTGTCCTTCCAATTTCTGTGTCTTCTTGTGGTCTTTGAATCTCAAAACCTGCAAAGATCGCCTCCATCGATTCGTCATTTTCTGCGGGTGACGAGCTTGGCTCTTCAACCCGTCTTTTGTATTTGGTCAATATGTTTTTTGTGGGTAAATTTTTCGCCTTTTGTGTACATCACGTTTCCTAATCTGTTAATTATTGTATTTGGCTCCGCATAAGCCATATTGTTACTGGAATAGACCCATTCTTGTTCGAATGATCTCTTGAGTACTGTAGGTGTATACAGGTTTTTTAAAAATTTTCCTTCGTCCTCTGAATAAATTCATCCTTTTCCCTTATTTTCTTTACTCTCGCAAGGTCACAGGTAGTTCCTTTACTGCCTTGTATAACTACTTACTGTTTTCATCCGTGTTATCAATTTTTTATCGATAATATCTGTTGTGGTAGGATCCACCTAATCTGCATAGGTGATTACCGACTATATAAATAATGGTTGGTACCGGAAGACAGGGAGCGAATACAGAGATCCAGCTAGAGACTCTGCCCGACTGCGACTTAGTCAACACATTCTCCAGGAACGTCTTCCCAGAAATATACAGAAATACTATATGTAAATATTGTGTACATTTTCTTGTTATAATACATTCTTGTTCTAAGTACATTTTGTGTTGCATTATTATTCCATGCATTAGTCGAGATTCAACAATGAGTCAAGACTCAACAATATCCGATCAATGTAATTCATGAACATAGAATTAGATAAATTTCGTTAAAAAAAAGTTTAATTCAAAATAAATAAAACTTTGTGTAAAATAAGAGAATATCTCATTTTACACAAAGTTTTATGACACATAGATCATTGAAAATATATTCAGTTTTAGTTTAGCATTAATCTATTTTTTGGGCGAAGTGCAATATTTGTTTTTGTTGGCACACACACACGCACACACACACACACACACACAATCACTATATATAAATATTTCTGCGTGTTTGTGTATTATAATCTGATTATGTGGGTATTGTCTTTTGCAAGATTTCATCCCCCTAACCCATATCTTCCATTCAAATCTATCTAAGTTGAAACGGATTTCAGAGCAGCATTAGATCTTAACGTTTATTCCAACTTAATTTAATTAAAAACAAAATTAAAAAAAAAACATATGTATTTTTTCCTCAGTTTCTTTAAATAATTTTGATAATTTTAAACTTAATATAGATTAAATTTAAAATTGGTAATTTTTTATTTTATAGTATAATTTAATATTTATTGGTTAGAATGAATTCTATGTTAATCTAACCCTAACATTAAAGCATTAAATAATTATTATAATTTCGTTCTGACGTTTTTTGAATTCTCGTATACTTGTATTTTGATTGGTCATTCCAGCTTATGTAACAGCGTTTCCCCTAGCGAGGGGTGTTTGATAGATTTCAACGTTTTAAAACCCTTTATTCTACATTCAACACCATCACTTGTTAAGACACCAGAAGTGTTGAAACAAAATTACTATTCTTGTAGTGATTTTATAACATTTTTATGCTATAATTTTCCAATAAATGATTATATGATAAATGATTATATATATATATATATATATATATATATATATATATATATATATATATATATATATATGTGGGGGGTATGTGTGTGTAATCGTTCCTTTGGTATTTTATTTTGAAATTTTCCATTACAAATTTTTCTAATACTAACCCCAACAAACATTCAAGGTATAGAATTACTAGATGTGCATGTTTCATTGACGTAAGAATTGTATATTATGAGGATAATATGGTAGATAACGTGTAGGTGTTATGATTGTTTGTTCTATAAAGCATCCTCTTAGGTGTCTGTTCCACAAAGCAGCGTCCGTCGGAAAGAAGCAGTTCGAATAGAATTTCCTTCTTTCCGGTAGAATCCGAAAGAAATGCGCATAGTTCGCCTGTACATAACAAGGAGGATCTTAGCTGTAATTGTCTGAATTGGTGGAACTATGGAATGCAGCTCGCCAGAAACAGCGATAGAATAGCGAAAGGCTTCCGACGTTTCATCTGTGACAAGGAAGACGTCGTTTGAAAAATAATTCAGCAATCCCAATGACTCATAAACGCATTTGATCTCTGTTAAGGGATCTTCTACTCAGATATGACAGTAATACCTCACTTTTTATATTGACTTGTATACGGTGTTTGATGTAAAATTATCTAATGACGTAAGATCTAATCTTTCAACGAAATAAAAGTTTGAGGTGTTATAAAATACAATTTAGGTGTAGTACGTTAGAGAAAATGATATTCCAAAGCCGAAGCACTGCTTGATTTCAGGGTAATGATCTAATTAATCTTTTCGTGGAAACATTACAGCAAGCGTATTTCAGAAGTGCACACAGGGTCACTGACATAAAGGTTTAATTAACGAAAATCTCCATATTATTATTTATTTAAGGATTTCTATATATTTCAGGTGAATCCAAAGTGTTTGCAGAAATCATAAATTTTTAAATAATGGCTCATGTGAAAATGCTTACTTCTGGTGAAAAAGCCAAATAGCAAAATTACTCTCAAATGATAAAACCACACTCGAAATAGGAAAAATAATTAAACGTCATCATCGCACAGTGAAGTATTATGTTAGTGATGGTAAAGTTGAGAGAGCAAGGAGCACAAGCGTGGTCGCCCACGTGCAGTTAACAAGAGAAATTTAAGAAAAATTAAAAGATCACTCAAACAGAACACTCACAGCACCAGCAAAGGGAATTTAAAGCATGCTGGCGTTGAGGAAGTATCGAAAGCAACACGAAATCGCATCTTCCGTAGTATGGCAAAACAACGTTCTCTAATTTCATGTTCATTGTTGAGCGAAATGGATCGCCTGAAGGGGTTAGAATGGGAAAGCAATTACTTAAAAGCTGATTTCCTAAGTGTAATTTGGACGGATGAAGCCCGAGCTACATTAGACGGCCTCCGATGGTTAGAAAAGAGATTGGTTTGTTAATGGTGGAACTCCACGCTTGCGTTTTAAACCCTAACAAGGCGGTGGTGGATTGATATTCTGGGCTGAAATTTATGGCTCGGTATTAATTGGATCATTTCTTGTGCCAGAAAGACTCAAACTGAATTCACCTAATTACTGCCAATTTTTAAAAGAAAATTTCATACCCTGGTTGAATTCACAAAATGATGAGTTCCGTAGTAATCTTGTTTATCAGCGAGCTAATGCCCCCAGTCATACGGCGCGCTTCACCAAAGAGTGGTTGGTAAATCAAGGTTTTATAGGCGGCAGTATTATGGTATGGCCACCACTGAGTCCCGAATTAAACCCTATTGAGAACCTTTAGGCCATAGTAAAGCGTCATGTTTATGAAAATGGACGCGACTTTCTAACAAGAATCACCAGTGGAAGTGTATTTTGGATGCTTGTTCTAAAATTGCAGCCAGCGAAGTTAGGAACCTCACGTCATCATTCGATAAATGACTTATCGAGCTTTTTAAGAATGATGGTCGAAAAATAAAATATTAATGTTCTCCTTGTGTTTTCATACATTCATATCTAAACAAAACCATACCAACTTTCATTTCTATATAATACATAATACATCGTTCCATTATTTTGTAGAATTGATTTGAACAGGAGCAATTTTTTGCATTGAAATTAAAGTTTGCAAAAACTTTTGAATCGTTATTATTGCTTTAATAAATAAAAACGTCATGAATAAAGCTAATTTTCGTAATTTATTCAAAGATGTAATGTTTGGATATTGGGCGAGCAGTAATGAATTAAAATATTCAACTTTTGTCCATTAACGCATATTGTATTAGAGAAAATGCAAAATATCAGTATTTGCAAACTCTTTTGAGTCGCACTGTGAATATCTATCTATATATATATATATATATATATATATATATATATATATATATATATATATATATATATATATATATATATATATATGAACGTGTGTGTGTGTGTATGTATGTATGTATGTATGTATAGCTAAGCTTGTATTCCCTTTATGAATGTTATTTGATATTTCATTGACTGTATGCCTTTTTATTTCTGGAAACTATTTAATTTTTCTTCCGAAAATAATGATATTCAGCTCTGTTCTAAGGGACTTTGACTTTTTTTTCTAACGAGACTAATCTTGTAACAAAATCTTCTTTCGTTTTCTGGAATCGGAAACTGTTTGTATTCATTCAAGATATTTTTAATGTTCGCCAGCATCAACCCTTGTTAAGCTTTCGTCCAAATTAAATTACGACTGCGTTATTGTTTTTGATGCCAAGAAAGTGTCTTTTTCGTCTGTCAGCATATTAATGTGAAACGAAGTTGCCCACGATGGGGCGATAATTATTTCCGTGATCAACACACTAACACAAGAATGAGTACAGTTACCAGGAGCGGTGTGTTAATCAAATTACAAACACACACGTACACAGAACACGCACGCACACACACAAACACATACATGCACACACATACGCGCACACAAGACATACATATATATATATATTTAAGATGTAAGAAGAAGCAGATATTTTTATATATATTGCTACATATTAAAAATATTAAAACCATATTAAAAATAGAAGGTAATAATAAGTTATTATGTTTTAAGGTGGAGTTCGCTTTGTTGCTATGCAACCAAGTCTACAGGGAAACACACCGATATCTACCTCAAAACATTTTTAAACTTCATAGCTCAAAAACGAAGGATTTGTGGCCACATATTTACATGGACTTTTGTCCTTGTTTTCCTGTCAGGAACCCACCCCGAACATTTGTAAAAGTATTTTTGATACACCTCATATATATATATATATATATATATATATATATATATATATATATATATATATATGGGTTTGTAAAAATTAACTATGACGGCTAATATTGCATAAATCTTCGGTAAGTTGAATCGAGTTCTCTCAGTCACTGAGTGTTTACCTAAAAATAAATACGCTTAAATTCACCTTCATCCCTGCCGTTCGCCAACGGTTTAGTGGTAGAATCCCCCGACTGACGCCAAGCCAAGTCGGGTTTCGATCCTATCTAGAGGCAATCGGACGTCTAGCCACACAGATGAACTGTGATACAGCGACAAAGTCTGTCTGGGATGACAATATACATATATATATATATATGTATACAGTTGCGGCCAAAATGTTCAGAACGGCATTGTTTTAGTCAGAAAAGTAGGTATAAGTTTTTATCAAATTGTTTTATATTCTATAATTTTCACAGACAATAAATACGATATTATTTGTTATTGTCTGAGATTTTAGTGTAATGTGACAGGATAATACAAAATTTATGGATGATTTAGTTATTTACTGCAAAACCCATGGCGGCAAAAATGATCAGAACGGTTGCTTTTACTCCGTGTTTTAGTATATTTAACGGACGAACTCTAATATTTTTAACTTGTTTACGTTACGGTATGTTTACTAAACATTAGTAAGAATATCTGCAGTGTACTTTGTTAATATAATGCCACTTACTCCGTTATCAGTTCGTCAGCAGATTATTAAGCTTCGAAAGAAGGATAATTTAAGTATTGGGTCTATTGTAAAGATTATTAACAAGTCAAAAAGTGTTGTTCACGGTATTCTTAAGGTCTACTATGATTGCGGTTCGTGTGAAGCAAGAAAATCTATAGCTAGGCCAAGAAAAACGACCAAGAGAGAAGATAGTGCTATGGCAAAGTTGGTTGAAAAGGACTTAAAACTGCTGCTGCTGTTTCTCGGGAAATGAGCATTGTACTGAAGAAAACTTTATGTGTCTCGTCGTTTAGATGAACATGACCTACAAGCAAGAGCACCTGTAATGAAGCCACTGAGCAGCTCCAAGAATAAAAAGTGTCGTCTTACCTTTGCAAACGAACATGTGTTGTGGTCTCAAGAAAAATGGTAAACGGTGCATTTCAGTGATGAATCTAAGTTTGTTATTTGGCTCAGATGGGAAAAGGTACGTTTCGTCGAAAAGTAGGTGAAAAATTGTCGCCTAAATACCTTAAGACTAGTGTTAAATTCGTTGGAGGAACTGTCATGGTTTGAGGGGTGATATCTCGAGATGGTGTGGGCCCTTTGGTGCGATTACATGGATAGGTAAATGCAGGAGTTTACAAACAACTTGGAAAAGATCATGTCTTGCCTGTGCTGAGAAATTCAACTAAGCGACCACCCATATTCATGCAGGACAATGCCCCATGTCACAAGGCTAAGGTGGTCATGAACTTCCTTAAGGCTGAAAATGGTATCGTTATGGATTGGCCTGCTCAAAGCCCAGATCTAAATCCTATTGAAAATTTGTGGAATATTCTAGGAGAACGTTCGAAAGCCAGAAATCCTAAAACAACCGAGCACTTATGGAATGCCCTTCAGGAAGAATGGAATAAGATCACCCAGCAAGAAATGGAAAATTTAATTTCCTCATGCAGTCGAAGATGTCAAAGTGTGATTGAAGCTAAAGGGCTTCACACTAAATATTAAATAATTCCAGTATTCTCTCTCATTTTTTATTATTTTGTTATTTTTTCAACCGTTCCGATCATGGGTTTTGCAGTAAATCACTAAATCATCCATAACTTTTGTATTATCCTTTCAAATTACACCAAAATCTCAGACAATAACAATTAATATTTAATATTAATATTGTCTGTGAAAATTATAGAATATAAAACAACTTTGATAAAAACTTATACCTATTTTTATGACGAAAACAATCCCGTTCTGAACATTTTGGCCGCAACTATATATATATATATATATATATAAAGCATTTCAGCCCAAGAAATGCAGTAGTGCCCCTTAGCACGCAAAGTGGGGTTACAGAGAGTGAAAGTGAGTGAAAAAACTGCGTATAGAGTGGATTGGAGAAATGATAAAAGAAGAACGGGGATCAAGGCATCAGAAGATGACGATTGGCGTTGCATTTACATTTTTGAAGATTATAGTTATCAGGGAAGCATGTTAGAAGAAGGGCGCTCCACTGGCGGGAAATGAAAAAAAATGGAGTAGAATTGGGGTTTATATTAAAATATTTCAACAATAAAAAGGTAATCTAGTAGTATGCTTAAATTCATGTAATAGGCACCGCACGGAAAAACTCGTCAGAATAGTTGCCATGAAAATATTTGTAAAAAAAGGCAGGGGGAATCGTCTATGAGAAAAGTGACTGAAAGCGAGATGCCAAGTCAAGGTCGATTACATGGCAGATCCTTTTTGGGAATTTGTCAAGAACCTCGAGATGAACAGCAAGGGCACCAAACCAGATGTGGCAGCAGTATTCAACTCGAAGACGAATGGTAGATTTGTAGATGTATAAGATGGACTTAGACGAGAAGAACCGTCTGTCACGACACTGAACAAAATTTCATTGTAGTAGATGCAGCTATAGATTCAATAAATTTAAACGTCCTACGAGGCTGGCATCCCGTTCCCACCCCTTCACCGTTGAAACTGTTAGATGTAGACGTCTCTTCTACTCCAATAGCTTCCTGTCTCGCACATTTTCGCCTGTGGAACTCCCTTCCTTATTCCTGTTTCCCTGACAAATACAATCTCCAACTATTTAAGTGTAACGTCAATCGACATCTCCAGTTGCCTTGATCTATCCACTTCCCTTCTCCACATCATTTCACCTTTCATTCCTATCTGCTCTCGCTCCAAATCTTCTGTAACCCCCTTGCCTTGATCGATCCACTATCTTTCTCCACATCCTCTCCTTTACCACTCCTATCTGCTCTTCCTCCAAACCTTCTGTAACCCCTTGCGTGCTAGTGGCCTTGCTTGGGGTGATAAGCTTTAAAAAAAAACAAAAAAAAACTTCAAGTTAGTCGAAAACTGAGGCTAAGATGGTTCAGTGAAACGCTTTCCTGGAGTCGAGTATCAACCATGCTGATGGCAGCAGGGATGTTTCTCTGTGGTGGTTTACGGAGAACAGCTTAGTTGGGGTTTTGAATTGAATTTATTTTACCTTCTTGAAAATTTTCTGTATCATATCTTGGGCGATTTGTCAGGTTGATATAAGTCCTGGTCGTTTTTTTGTCTTTACTCGGGGCTCATAGGCGTAGAGTAACACTCTTCTAGAAGTGAATATTGGCACTAGGCTAGCGCTCTCCCTTTCCCCACCTCGTTCGGCCGTAGAGAAGCTTACATTGTCACTCTTTGTCTAAACTTTCGTCTAAGAAGCCACGCGAGAAAGAATATCGCCGCCCGTCATCCTTTTATGCATCTCTTTGAATTTAATTCTGTATTTAATTTATTTTCTATCTGTCCTTCTCTCTGTTTCTCATTACTAATGTTTCCTTCCTTTTTATTTTGTTTTTTTGAATTGAATTTATTTTACCTTATTTCTCCCTCTCTGAAAACTTTAAACATTATGTCTTTTGTGATTTTTTGGGTTCATACAGGAATTAGACTTTTTTTTTACTCGTGGCTCACAGACGTGGAGTGATTATCTTCTAGAAGTATGATGGACTTTATCTAAGTTAAAACTTTATATTAACATTCCAGATTCCTTATCCATAGCCGCCCCGACACTTATGTTTCTCCTTTATCCATCTATAACAATACATACCGTCGGGTGTAGTAAATGCACAAGCATCTCCATGTACCCTCTCTTCCCAATGTGAATTTTAGACCTCTAGCACACGAGCGATCAATATATACATAACTCGTGCCGGGGCTCCCAGCCCAGCTTGGCTCTCCAGTTGTATTTCCATTCTCGTTGCTGGTGCTGATTTTTTTTTTCTCTGCTGTTTGTTTTTGTGTGTTTTTGTTGTTGTTTTATATAGCAGTAGATAGGCTTTCTTATCGCCAGCGTAATACTTCTGCCCTTTCTTTTAAACAGGAGTAAAAGCTCATCCCCCATTTCTTGTTGAAGAAGGGGTTCCCGGATCAAATCCTTTTCTCTGGCCATTTAAGTGGTGCTGTCGTGAGTCACTTTGTGGCAACGTCTCTTCATACTGGGAGTACCGGGTTGGCAATTTTCTGGTTGCTGTTCCCGATTGGTAGTTAGGAGCAGAGATTTTATGTGGCGTCTTGAGAGGTTGCTCTGGTCAACAGTTGCATAATATCAGGGTTCTTGCAGTGCCACGCCGCGCATGGATTGGTGCCTCTGCATGCACCTGCGTGCACCTGCAATGGGCAACCCCGAGGACACATTACGTTGCAGTCTGCGCCAGTTCCTTTCTACTCATACGACATTTGATGACCGACTGCTTCTATTAATTTAAGCCTTTTCCTTACTAACGTAACTCAAAATGACTATAAACATCCACAAAATCCAAACCTAAACCAGCTAAAAAAATCACCTAAAGCCTTTAACATTTCCTTCTTCAACATCCGTGGTATTCGTACCAACTTTTGTTGTGTGGAATCGTTCCTCTTTGATAACTCTCCTGATATACTAGCTCTTGCAAGACTAGCCATAATTTCTCAATCATTTCTTCTGGTTTCTCGATTTCTGGCCATCTTCTTCTTAGAAAGGACTCATGCATGTCCTGGGAGTTTTTGTCTGCGATCATCGCCCGCTGGCTAGTAAACTCTCGTTGTAATCTCCAGACCATTCGTATATGTGTCTCTCCTCAATTCAGTAAGCTGTCTCTTCTTTTTCTACCACCCCACTCCTCTGTTGTGGTACTTGATAGAATTTCTGATAATATAGACAAAGCCATCTCTATGAATCCATTTGCAAACATATTCGTGTTCGGTAATATTAACGCCCACCATAGCATGTGGCTGAAACACTTTGTAACTGACCTCGCTCCGGGAAAAGCAGAAACCATTTTGTTTGTTAGAGAGCAGATAGTGGGAGGTAAGATGCTTAACAAATTCGGCATTTATTAAAACGTCGAAGACTTTGCCGAAGAGTGGTAGGAGACTGATTAGACGGTAGTTAGAGGGGTCAGATGGTTCTCCAAAGTTCTTAAAAACGGGGAATACAGAGGACTTTCAACATGTTAGTAGGCAGGAAGCAGCGAGGCAAAAATTGTAATGTTTGGAGAGAAGTGGTTCCAGCTCTATAGGACGGCGGCTAGTATCCTGTCACCTCCACTTGTCTCATGGGAGTCTAATTTAGAAATGATTTGCGCGACCAGCGACGGAGTTAGGCACACCTCACTTTGCAGAGCCTCAGTTCTTGGGAGAAATCAGGTGTGGGTATTCCAAATCAGTCGAGTGTTGAGTTGGATGAGAATTTCCGAGCAAAGCGTTCAGCCTTATTTGCTGGAAATGTTAGTACTTCGAATTGATTGAATAAAGGAGGGATTGATGATGTGCTGTTTTTTCAGCGCACTCTTACAGAGCGGCTTCAGTTCTAGGTGGGAAATAAGGTGTGAGTATTCAGGATGAGTTATGTGTTGAGTTGGATGAGAATTTTCGAGCAAATCAGTTGGGGATGTTAGAAATTCGAATCGATTGTATAGAGGTGGGATTGAGGATTTGTTGTCGTTCAACACACTCTTGTGGAGCCGCTAATAAACTTTGGAACCAGACTCGGTGAGATGCTATACGTTGTTTCATTCTCTCAACAAACAGTGAGTTAGCTTCAATGAGAATATGTCGCTCTGCTACAGTCGGAAGAAGTGATTCCTGTATGCAATAAGGGAAGAGCAAGCAGGTGAGAAACAAGGAGATGAGCGCGATTTAACTTAGTATTTTCTTGCTGGGATAGGTTCATATTTTTGTTTGTTTATGATGATGATGAGATATGTTGGTAAGGAAAAGGCCTAATAGCAGACGGTCATATTATGTGACGTGGACAGAAAGGAACTGGCGCAGACTACAACATAATGTGGCCTCAGGGTTTCCCACAGGAGGTGCGTGCGGGGACACCCTTCCATGCGCGACATGGCACGGCATGAACCACGATATATATATATATATATATATATATATATATATATATATATATATATATGCTCCTATTTTTAATCCGACAATTTTATTACTTCAAACTTTATTTTTAGGGGATACTCGTATTTCAAATAGACGCCCCATTGTAGCTGAGAAGTAAAAGAACGCCGGATCAAACTGTGATTTCTCCCATAAAGTTTTGGAGGCAAGTTCGATTCCTGCCGGGGATCATATGTCCTTTATTAAATTTCTCGAATAGGCAGGCCGATTGTCGCCATATAGACTGTTAAAGTAAAAATAAATATTGGCGTCTATTTCAATATGAGTATCCCATAAATAATAACGTTTGAAGTAATATATATGCAACGACAGTCTGTCAAAACCAGAAGCCAAATAGCAAAAAATGGCAAGAAAAAAAAAGAAAAAGCGACGGTGTGAGTGTAATGTGGAGAAAAAATAGCGACGAAAAGGACAAATAATCACGACACCCTATACGTACGCACATCCGCAGACGGGCGCATTGACCCACGCGTGCGATCGCACACGTACATTATGAAAAAAAAAACGAAAAATACTCGCACCTATGATAAGTGCATATAAAAAATAAATATAAAAAATACAAGCAGTTAATGTTTGATACCGCTGACGAGTAGACGGAAGATTCCGTCTACGAAACTTTGGAGTCGAGATGATGAAGGTAACATCATTCAGCTGAGTGACAAACTTTTACTTGCATATGTGTGTGTGTGTGTGTGTGTAATCATATTATAGAAAAACAAAGATACTTCTGATATTTTATCTATATAGAGATAGATAGATTGTGTGTATGTGTGTGTGTGTGAGAGAGAGAGAAAGAGAATGAAAAAAACACATACGCACACGAATATCCGTGCAAAGATGTGTTGATTTATATGTCTGATAAGTATCATTTGTTAGTGTTTTATGCATTTTCTATCCGAGCAACAGGGAAACCACTCGTTGATGTTAATCTAAAATCATACCTTGTCTCCTAATTATGCTCAATTTATTCATACCATTTTTTCTTCGTATTGGATTCTTATTAAAGTCGACAAGTAATTTACTCACACAATATTTAATCGATAATTATATATATTTTTGAATATTTTCATCAGAATTCTCTAAACATGCATTTCAAACCATTTATCATTGTAATCAGTGTTATTTCAATGTTATAATATTTTTATATTAATCTTGTTTACCCTAAAAGTAAAATCTTCAAACATTTATTCGAAATATTAAAAACGAGCTTTCCTTATATATAACTTAAAGGTATTAACATTTTACGAATATGAGCAGACAGATTATTTCTAAATTTAAATCCGTAATCACCTAACGCCACAAAAGCACATCATTCTGGGTACTTAACAATGGCTTTTGGGATCAGTTTGTTAAATTCTATCATTCCTCAAAAATTAAAAATGTAGGATACATAGTCGTTAGATTGATGTAAGCAAACTTAGATAGTTAGCTCGATCAATCGATCAATGATTCGATTGATCGATAGATAGATAGATATCGACATACACACATAGACACATATGTGTATATGTGTTTGCGTGAACAGACTGAGGAAGTTAAATTTGAACAGACTAAGGATAAAATATACATATAAGCATACTGGTATAGACTGAGAGATAGAAAAAGAGAGAAACAGATAGAGAGAGACAGAAAGAAAGAGAGAGAGGGACAGAGAAAATGGGAGAGATCCATGGACAGACTGAAATAGAGTGTGATTAATAGATATGAAAAGACTGAGAGAGATAGATTGACAGCTTGAAATAGCGATTGCTAGATAGATATGAACAGATGAACGGATATAGCTAGATGTGGACATATATACCTATGTGTGCGTATATATATATATATATATATATATATATATATATATATATATATATATATATATATATATATATATATATATATATATATATATTACATGAAAGGGTAATGGTCAGAGCGGAATCAGACCTGGAAACAATAGTATCCTCAGACGAGTTTTATCAATTGATATCGCAACTCTTTATTTAAAAAAAAAAAACCTTATGAAAGCTATATTATTTTTTTTAATAAATAATATGATAAAAAATGTTAAATATATATATATATATATATATATATATATATATATATATATATGTAATATGATAAAAAATGTATATTTCAATTACCCCCACCGATACATTTATAACACCCTTGCTTTTCTTCTCCCGCTTTTTCTTCTTTTTCTCCTCCCTTCTTCACATCGACCTCTTCCATTTCCATCACACAAAACATCGTGCGTTGTTTATTTATTAAAAAAAATAATATAGCTTTCATAAGTTTTTTTTTTTAAATAAAGGGTTGCGATATCAATTGATAAAACTCGTCTGAGGATACTATTGTTTCCTGGTCTGATTCAGCTCTGACCATTACCCTTTCATGTAATATATATATATATATATATATATATATATATATATATATATATATATATATATATATATATATAAAAAATATGAACAAACTGAGATATTTAGATAGATGCGAACAGACTGGGATACAGAGAGTGAGAGAGAGAAAGATTGGTGGACAGACCGAAATAGATTTAGATTAATAGATATGAAAAGACTGGGCTAGATAGATGAACATATTGAAATAGAGAATGATAAATAGATATGAACAGATGGACAAGATAAAGATAACAAGATGAGAACACGCACGGCACACACACATACACACACACACATATACACGCACAGAAACAGACACACACACATATATATATATTTATATTCTGAGATAGATTGATTGATGGGAACAGAATGAATTAGATAGAAGTGAACAGACTGTATTAGATAGATAGATAGATATATAGATAGACAGATAGACAGATAGACAGATAGATGTGAACAGACTGAATTAAATAGCTAGATATATAGATAGAATTAATATGTGGATAGAGCCATTCGTTGAGATTCGCGTTATGTTGGCATTTGGAATTCATCAGTCATACTTTGCACGCTCAGTCAACATTAAATTCAGACTTCTTTGTGAATTTTGAACTGTTTAATTATTATTATTATTATTATTTGAAAAAGGAGCACAGTAAAAAAAGTGGCGCTGTGGAAGAGGTATAAGAAGCTCCAATACTCATTAGGACACCGAGGCTGATGAATGTATAGCGTGTACATGCACCACAGCCGAGCATGTGCGAAATGTTGATACGTTTTGACATAAGTAGCG
Source organism: Acanthosepion esculentum (assembly GCA_964036315.1). Taxonomy (NCBI): domain Eukaryota; kingdom Metazoa; phylum Mollusca; class Cephalopoda; order Sepiida; family Sepiidae; genus Acanthosepion; species Acanthosepion esculentum. Next base: position 38,991,400 of record OZ038477.1, read on the forward strand.
CATTATCTAGCAGGGGAGTCTCATTTTGAAATATCATTGAGTCGATTAACGCTGTATATGTTCGTGACTCATTTTGAGTCATTTTGTCAGCATCATCCTTCAAATTGATAAAAAATACAACCCTTTTTCCACCCAGTTATGATGCCCCTACCCAGCTACTCACTGTTATGAATAGAGATACACATTTCGTCAGCCCCTAGGAGACATGGCCAAGTAGTTAAGTGTATTTATGGTACTGTACAATATATTTACTGTAGCCTATCCATCTTAATCTGTCAAGTAAAAAAAAACGTCAATGAGTTAGCAGTAGAAGTCATGAGAGCCATGACTGGTATAACATCAGGTTATTAATTATTATTATTATTATTATTGTTATTATTATTATTATTATTACTAGTAGTAATAGTAGTAGTCGTAGTATTGAGTGATTGTTTTTTATGGCTTATCAACCTTTTGTGGTTATTTAAAGCCGAAACATATTTTTGGGTTTGTCAGACTTGGGGGGGGGGAGGGTCAATAATGATTTTCTGATACAAGTCATATAAGAGGTAGATTCGTACCTTTTCAAAACGTTTTTTTCACGTAAGTGAATATAAGGAACCCGACTGGAAATCGAACTCAAATCTCCAATTTCTCATTCCCAGTTTTTTTTTATCCATTATACAACCCATACATACAATCTACAGCATATGGTATTCCAGAACGGTCAACCATCTACGCACAAACCAATTTCAAATTTGCTTAAATTCGGTTATCGGATGAGTTCCGTGGTATCAACGTGATATGGCCATAAGCCAGTAGTAGTAGTAGTAGTGGTAGTAGTAGTAGTATTAGTAGTAGTAGTAGTAGAAGTAGTAATTATAGTTGTAGTAATAATAGTAGTAATTGTTTTGTTAGAACTGCGCCTCCAACCTATTGGTTATTTTAAATAAAATAAAGGGTGTTTCATTAAGACGGATCAAAGTCAGCAGTAAATAAATCAGTGTTATTGGTGAAAATTTATTTATTTCTCTATTGGATTATGGCTTATTTAAGTCATGGCAATGATGTGTGACAAATAATATATCCTAAATATCCGCGAAATCTGAAAGAAAAAGAAAAAAATCATTAGACGCTTAAACTTAATTCACATTTAGAATCGGTCCAAGTTATTTGAACAGCCTTTACTATATATTTTCTTTTGTCCCTGCTACGTGATAATTTCTTAGTAATAAATTTCTTTTAGGTATTTTACAATTTTGATTCAGTTTCTATCAAAATTAATCAGTGTATATAGATTTCCCAGCTTGATACAAAGTTTGAACTTACGATCATGTAATATACTGCTTACACTCTTCCGTTGTTCCGTAGAAATATTAACGGTTAAAATTTGAGAAGCTTAAACGAAATGCGTGTGTGTGTTTACGGAATGAAATGCAGATTTAAATTCAGCATAGTTTAATTCTGACTAAAAGAAACACTGGTGTAATGATCGAATTCGCTTGAATTGGTCAGAAAAGAACTGCAAGTTGTCAAACAACAGGACGTGTATTTAAGCCAAGTGCGTTTTGTAAATGAGAAATAAATTAATCTCTGAAAAGTTGTTTTTTCTTACTTCCTCTTGTATCATTCTGTTAAAGGTCGTATTTTTCCTATAGAGAAAATTGTTCGAAAACAATTATTCGAAAAACATTTATTCGAATTGAAAATTGTTTGAATGAAAATTATTCGAAAGGAACATTATACTAAATGATAATTATTCGAAATTCCTATGGTTTAAATATGTATGTTGTACTGTTTTGAAAGAATCAATGCTGATTTACCTCAAACTAATACCGCCCACGAAGGATGGCATAGCAAGTGTCATCCTTTCATTTCATCGCACAATATGAAAATTCTTACACGCCTTTAAAAGAGAACATGACTTGCAAGAAATTCATATTGCTAAAGTAAGAGAAAAAGAAATACCGTGAGGTAAATTGAAAATTGAAAGAAATAGTCGCATCCTTTAACGAGTACTCTTTAATAGTAGACTATTTTCATGCAGTATCATATAACTTAAAGTTATAAGGATTTTTTCTTATTAAATTCTTTTATTAACAACAATTGTATTTCGAATATTTATCATTTGTGTATTTCCTCTTTTAATTTTTACGTTTTTATTGTAATAAATAATTTGGCATTTCGAATAATTATCATTTACTATAATTGTCCTTTGGATTAATTTTCATTGAAACAATTTATAATTCGAATAAATATTTTTGAATAATTGTTTGCGAATAATAATTTCGAACAATTATTTTTGAACAATGTTCACAAATTCGTATTTATCACCTGCAGATTGACACATTTGATCTTTTCCAGACGTTAAAAAGAAATGTTATTGAAAATAACGATTGCGTGATAATCCATGGTACAAATTTATCATGATTCAATGAATCTGATTCTGTTGGTTTTAATAGAATATTTCACCTACAATACTTCAACAAGAAATCCATTTAAGAAACTAAACACAATTTTTATGGAGGTCTTTTTTTCGTGCTACGCATTAAAGAACAATATATTGGACGAAATGCAAGAATATATCTGAGCAAACCCAAAGAATTTTAATATATAGGTAATATAATAGATGTCGGATGATGAGTTAGCTAATTTTATCGCCTCAGAATGTACCGTTCTCTTTTTGCCAGACTTAACAAGAGATAGAATAGACGAACAATGGGTATTGCTATCATACCTAGATTAGAGATGATCAATCATCACCTTCCAAACTTGCTCGAGGTGAAAATCGTTTTCGCAGTCTTGTAGGAGAAAACCTGCTTTCCACTCTGCAGCATCTTTCCCAACAGACGAAATATCGTAAGTCTTTCATTATTTAATCGCTATTTCCATGACAAATGTTCAGATAAATTCTATTTTTCCTTACTATAACTTTTCTCATATCTTTCATGTACACTCTTATATCTTATTGAGTTTCTATTTCATTTACTACGAGCACGTGACCGAGTGGT
>OZ038477.1:39001889-39039389 GCA_964036315.1 Acanthosepion esculentum
CAAGAAATCTGAATCGTCGAAAACGTCTCCTACACCCAGGTTAGCGACCGGCTAAGTCCACCCGCGTAGGGACGCTGAGCCAACGTGCTACATGTATAACGGTAAGTTATTCCTCCGGCTCCCTCTTTGAATCCAAGCTGCCACCTCTGTCTCTGTCTCTCTGGCTCTCTTTTAATAGAGAAGAATTAATGGTCCTTTTCGTTGATATCATTTTTTTATATACTAACATTGGAAACATTTAGATATTAGTTTATTAAATCATAAAATACTATGTAAAACAAATATATTAATATAGCCTTTACTACTTGGATTTATTTATAAATGTAGGTTTATGTTGCAAAATAGAACCTAATATATCCACATCAATTTATTCTCAGTGTTTTCAAAAGGATAGATTATATAAAATCTGCTTGAGTTCTTCACAGAAAGTAATCTTTCATCTAGAGTGGCTGCGAACTTAGGCTATATAACCTATTCTTCGTTGCTAGTCAACTCATCGTCATTGGTTGGGTAGAAAAGGAATGGATTAGTAACTTTTACAAGCATATTAATGTGAAACTGATCATGGCTCGCTGATTCTGGTCTAGTAATAGTAACGGCAAAATGAAACTTTCCCACACCTGAGACATTTGGTATTCATTTACTAAACAGTTATTATTACCGTCGTTTGAAACGTATAAAATCTTTTTTATTAAAGCATATTTAAAAAGATTGAATTCCCATGTCTAGTAAATGTTACACCTCCTTCTAGTATAGATGGGCGTTTCCTATCAAAGATTCAGTTTTTGGTAGTATCGAAAGTAACTTAATTGATTACATCAGTATTTTCTTTTCTATTTACATGTAAAGTGCAGGCACCGATAATCCTGACGACTGGAGAGTCTCACAGACTAATCTTGTGAATAAAGCAAGCAAACTAGGATTACTATTATGAATATATTAAATGTGGTATTAGGTACAGAAATAATTGTAGGAAAATGTTTTTCTTTTTAGTCTTTCCATGAATAACGATTTTGATTTGAATGAAGAAGCCCGCATATTGAATGTGTGATTTATTTTATCAATCAAAAGGGGTTTTACAACACAATCCCTGAGATAAAGTATTATTCTTCCTGTCTGTTACCGACCCGTTGAAAAATTCAAAGCGATAAATAGCTGCGCGAAAAATGAGTAGCAATAGATTAAGTGTTGTGGAAGATATTGAAGAATTGAATCATTGGGCAGCAAAGTCAATAAATAACATTCGGCTAAAAGGAAAATTATAGATGAACATAAAACGAGGAGACAAACACGAACGCATAAACCTCGAGTACAGACAAAGAAAAGCGTTAGGAAATCAGATCTGGAAAGATACAATTAAAAAAAAAAATATAGCAAGCTATGTCATCGGAGAAATGCTCATAGGTTATTTCCGTATTATCTATCTAATTGATTGACACACACACACACACACACACACACACACACACACACACACACACTCTCTCTCTCTCTCTCTCTCTCTCTGTTTCTCAGTCAATCTACTAAGAGAAATTAAGGAGAAAATGAAAAAAAGAAATACTGATATATATAATTAGTATCTTGACTCTTATGACTCCACCCTAATATCTATCTATCTATCTATCTATCTATCTATCTACAACCTTGTGCAAATTAATTGTAACAAAACGAATAATTCCGTGATTATTTACTTTTTTCGTATTGTTCTAATGAAACATGAACCAGCGCACATGTTAGTATTCGTATATCCATTCCACGAGGTCTTTCTTTGCAGATTGACCATAGATTCTCGATTGGATTTAAATCAAGGGAGTTTCCGAGCCAGTAGATAGTACTTTGATTTGCTCACTGGCAAGGCTTGCCAGTGTGTTCGTGCAGCGTTACAAGATTCGTACGCTTTCTTGCAGTAATGTTCATCGCAGGCAATGGCCGTAGGACAACTAATCGACAGCCGAGACAATAGCGTCTAGGCGTGATGAAATACTGATGCAATCGCGGCTGACGCAATATTTTTCAAGGCCAAAAATGTTCCCTTTTACACAGCGAAAATAGATTCATATAATTGTAAATGACCTAATCTGAGGAAAAAATAGAAATTGATTACATTCTGTTAATACTGTGGATCTAAAACTGACCTCATGGTGAAAGAAAGAAACTAAAGTGGTTGTTTCAATTAATTTGCACAAGGGTGTATCTATCTATCTATCTATCTATCTATCTATCTATCTATCTATCTATCTCGGTCTGTTCATATCTCTGGAACCAGGGTTCCTCGTTGCTCATATTTTGCGCTCATTCTATTCTCAGCATTTGTCTGCAAAAACTAATTTTGTTTGGCTCGAGTCTCTTCTTCATCTTCTACAGCAGGCGCAAATGATTCAGCACTCCCTATAAATGATTGGACAAATATTTTACCAGGTTCAAAGAAAGATATAAACATAATTCATGCAGATTTAAAAAGTGCCAGAGGAGAGTATGAAGAGGTATATATAATGGCTAAAAGTATGGCCGAAAGCGCTCAGAATTAAAGAACATTTTGGACAATTTCTCCAAAAGAAAACACTTGTTCGAACACAAGAAAAATTAAATAAAACGCTTAATCGTAGTATCTTTCCAGTCGTTTTTAATGAAACAACCATATATATATATATATATATATATATATATATATATATATATATATATATATATTCCTACGTTTTTCTTTTACAATGGCCCCCTACATACTCCCTATTTTCTGTATTTAAATATTTTAAATTTTAATTCCTCACATGAGACCCAGTATATATAGATGTTTTTTAAATCATAAGTAATAATTCGTGCCTGATGAGTTGGTAGAACAACGAAACTTAGGTTGCACTTCGAACCTAGGTATATGTATATATATTAATATATATTTCTAAGCTCTGTTTTACCACATTAAGCACTTTTGTTTACACATTAAATTAAATTTAGTAAACATTTATTTGCTTATCCGTGTATGCACGCTAACGGGCGTATATACGTTTGCTAATATCTAGTAATTTGATTTACCTATCACTATATATATATATAGCCTCTAGTAGTAAAAACGAAACAAAATAACGTTATAACTGCGAACGCGTTTTCAATAAAATTGATATTACCTTACTTTGCAATTAATAAATAAAACAATGAAAAGAATTAAAATTCATACTAAACGTTTTAAAATAATAACTACAATAATAATAATAATAATAATAATAATAATAATAATAATAACTGAAGGCTTTATCCTTGCTGCACAGGACCAATGCTTGTTAAAAAGGAATTATCAAGCACATATACTAAAATACTCCGTTAGCCCAAAATGCAGATTCTGTGATAAATATCCAGAAAACAATTATACATCTTGTATCAGGTTGCACGATATTGGCACCCAGTGAATATAAAAACCGTCATGACAGAGTGGGCCAATATCTGCACTGGAAAATTTGCAACTTCCTCGGGAAGGAAACTGAAAGAAACTGGTACGAACACAACCCAGACCCGGTTACGGAGATAGGACCTGTTACAATTCTATGGGACTACACAATACACACTGACAGAACAATCAAAGCCAACCGCCCAGACATTGTTATTAAAGATCACAAACAAAACAAAAAAATGTTTCCTTATTGATATGGCAGTCCCTGCAGACTGCAATGTATCTTTGAAGATATTCGAAAAGCTGTCAAAATACAAGGACCTTGAAATAGAAATCTCAAAATGTGGCACATGGGAACATCAACAATCCCTGTTGTAGTTGGAGCCTTAGGATTGGTTGGAAAAGATCCCAGTAGACTAACTGAAGAGATCCCTGCAAGTTCATGCCTCAAAGAGATACAAAAAATTATTCTGACAAGTACAGCCCACTCTTTACGAAGGGCTTTATCTATGTAATATTTTTTATTTTTTTTGCAGTGGAAAGTGTCATGATACCATTTCTAACCCTAGGTCCTTGGGCGGGACCGGGAAAGAAATGTGTAAACGCCAGATATCAAAGAAAATAAAAACAATAATAATAATAACAAAATTTTCTCTCATATTTTCTACTTTGTAGCAATATATTGCACAGTGATGACGAACTGTTTACTCCGACATCCAGTGTATGTTCTATGCGTGTAGGTGGCAGTGGGTAGAAGTAGTACCTTTGTTACTCGGCTGCTGCCCTTATTATTAAGATGAACGGACAACACTGGTCTTCACGCCTCCCCTAAGTCATCACGCGCCAAATTCTGTAAGCCGCTTCAGCAGGCGGGCTAAATCACGTGAAGTTATCATCGAAAGACGCTGCACTCTTCTGCGCAATGGTAGTATCGGAGATGTATAACTTTGTGATAATAAACCCTGAGTGGCGTTGTTCATTGTGTTCGTAGTAAATATTTGCACCAACTCCATGTTATCAGCACTTCCAATAAGTGTGGCTGGTTCTACACAACCCTTACCATTCTAAACAAATCTTTTTGTATGGAAAGTCTGCAGTTCATTTCTGTGTTCCTTCTTTGCTATTCCACCTGAGCAACAAGTCTACTGGCGGGAGAGTTAAGGCGACGGAGACAGGTACAGAATTAAAAAACTAAACTGAAAGACACTCATACGTTGAAAACGACGAGAGAGTCCATCATCATATAGCCTCTAACCAACAACAACAACATTCCACGGGAGAGTTAATCCCAGTTCCTTCTTTATTCATCGTCTCGTTGGAAAATAACACAGACAGGTACGAAAACACCAACTTTAAAATCTTTCTCTCCGTGCTTCAATTTAGTCAAAGGCTAATCTATATACAGGGTGACCCAGTAAAACGGGAATTTTTCAAGTGCGTATTGCCAGACATGAGCAAGTGGCAACACTGAGAGATCGTGACCTTTTAGCAAGTAAACATTTCGCCATTTTAGTAACGAGAATGAAATTCACAGTATCCCAGCTGAGATGTTGCAGCAGTCAATGAGGAATCTCAACAGCAGATTTCAAGAATGCATTCGTACAGGAGGACGCCATCTACAGGACGTAATTTAAAGAAAAATGTAAATTCCATCATTGTTTCTTAAATGGCATGTTTTACGGTTTCAATTACTATGAATTAAATATTTTTCTTCCATTACTCTTGGTTTTATTGGATTGTTAAAAAGTTCCCGTTTTTTGCGGTCACCCTATACTAAATACGAATGTCAGTCTGTCACTGTGTCACAGTTTCCAGCTATACGCCTAGATGCCGTAGCCCAACATATCATAGCGTTTTTTAATCAGGTCGACTCTTTGGGCAAATTAAAAACATTCCGGACCGGATCAGGACCCGCAATTCTGGAATTTTGGATTCCCAAATTTTCATTACCGCTATTGTTTTTTGCGACAATTTTATTTTGTGATAACATGTGTTGTAGCTTGGAAATAAAGTTTGGAATAATCGAAATTAATTGCGAAATCAAGCGAACGTTTGTTTGTACGGAAAGTAAGGACCTACGTACATCAAGTTGGCTTTACATTAAATGGGGACAGAAAAATTATCGTTGAAAAAGGCAAGCAAAATATAATGCAATACTCAAATGCAGCGATCAATTTTGAGTTCTTCTGAAGTTTCTTGTTGCCAATTACATCTTCTCCTCTCCACGTCTTTTGATGAAAGCCCGATCAAGAGCCCTCCGCAATAGCAAGATTAAATGCCGTCAGATAGGGCGGCTTTTATGCTTGTATATAATAGATATCATCAATCTTATTGCCAATGGTTTTATCATTTGTTGTTTTTTTATTTCAATAAACTTAATTAACCGGTCTATTAAATCTATCTATCTATCTATCTATCTATCTATCTATCTATCTATCTATCTATCTATCTATCTATCTATCTATCTATATATATATATCTACATGTGTGTGTGTGTGTGTGTGTGTGTGTGTGAGGGGAGAGCTATGAGGCAGTTTAGTTTTATTATATATCAACTCTTGTTAGGTTATTTAATGTCTAATGCACGTGGCAATTGGTCAGGATCGAACTCATTATTCCGTTGTAATGGATTGAATTCACTAATAATTACCCCGCGCCGAGGTGGAACGAGAATGAGAGTGTGAGAGAAAAGAAATAAAATGAGATAGAAAGAGAGAGGTGTCAAAAGCAGAAACAGAAAGGAGAGCTTTTTCTGTAATATTTCTATTTGCATATTCGGAAAAGGTATAAATCCTATTAACCCTTCAAGACCCAAAACTGAGTGACTTTGTGTCTAGAAATAAATTCACACACCATTCATCTGTGCAATTCTTCCCAATCTCGATATCCAACATTGCAGGTTCTTTCATTCATGCGAAGAAATAAATTCCCGAATTCATTCGAATGAAAGAAATTTCAAAACCAAAACTACTTCAAACGATCCATTGAACATATCGGACAGCGAAAAAAGCCTATAAAATCACCTTGGACCCTTCTTCCGCAAATATTCGCCGGTTGCCGGACACTCGTATTCCTACATCCATGTATAAATGTTCTATCATCTGTAACTCAGATGATGAAACTGTCCGTATCAGTCGTCTGTGGTAACCGGTGAACTTGCTAGGTAAGTGCAAACATTTCCTGCATATTAAAATGGATGAGATATCATATGCACTATTTTGTAAACGGTGTCAGTATGAGAGCTGATGACGGCCGGTAATGACTTGCTCTTCAATTCCAGACTAATGCATAGATGGAATACGGAACTGGACCATTTCCTTTATGGCGTCGGTAAATTTGACTTTCTCCTCCTTCAAATCCTACGTGGACATGCCTCTGTACGAGTTAACTTACCTCGCACACGGTTTGCCAGGGGGAAATGTCATAGTGAATTAGTACGTGTAACTATCAAACTTACAAAGGCCGACTGCTTTAGATGTCCCTGCTTTTACTTTCACTTCGCTCTTCTCTTTTCAATCCTATACGAGTTCAGACTGAATGTGAGGCCGGCCTTAATAGACTTTCGCAGGTCCATCAATACACACGTGCGTATAGACATTTTTTCCAAACGTAAACTTGGCTCACATAAATATAAATAGGCACTCACATATATATGTTCGTATCAATATTCTTTTGGTTGTATATGCGCAAAGCCTGATAATACACGAACGGACACACACACATACACACACACACACGCATATATATATATATATATATATATATATATATATATATATATATATATATATATATGCACATTTCATTGAATACAACAAACAAGGTGCTTTGATTTTTTACACAATTTCTCATGCGATCTAATAATTGTTTTCTTTTCCGATGATGAATTATATAAAAACTGTCCGAATGTTCTTTTATTCCGAGAGCTTATGGCTATATATTTAGCCATTTTCAAGGATCAAATATTTTAACTGTTAAATAAGAAATAGTTTGGAAAAATATTTCCGAATTTAAATGAACATAAGGAACAAAAAAATATAATTGCACCATCTACATGCAAAAAAAAAGAAACAATTAAAAAAAAAGCCTTAAAAAATTGGAAGCCTTATTAATAAAAGCAAAAAACCCAACACTTAATAATATCAAATATGAACATGGACACCATATCTTGATCTTGTCTTGAAAAATGAAAACATTATATAAATACATACATTCAAAAATCTATTTCTTATTTAACAGTAAAAATATTTCATCCTTGAAAATGGCTAAATGCATAGACGAAAGCGCTCGGATAAGAAGAACATTCGGACAGTTTTTATATAATTTATCATCTAAAAAAATATTAGATCGTATGAGAAGTTGTATAACAAGATAAATCAAAACACTTTGTCTGTCGTATTCAATACAATGTGTTTGAAAGAAGGATTACTGCTTAAATACACACACACACACACATATATATATATATATATATATATATATATATGTATGTATGTATGTATGTATGTATATATAAATATATATATATAGATGTGTATGTATGTAAATCCGGATACATATATAAAACATATAGATGAGTTGTAGGTGATTATCAGTAAACGTGGCATGAACCAATTAGTTCACTAGCTAGAGTAATGTCTCAGTTGTTATCTCGAAATCAAAATTGGATCAGTTCTTTTAAATGAATTATTTACTGCAGTTTAATTTATATTACAAAGAATCATCCACACAAAAAATAAATTAGTAAAGTTAATGAAATAAAACGGCTAATTCACTTCACTAACTAAATTTTAAAAATGCATTAACCCACTAACCACTCGATGAATGTTATGATCCTTGTTTTTTTTTTTAAATTATATACTGTATTAGGTCTTCCTTAAATATACCATTATTTTCGACGGGTTCTCCGTTCATCATCTAGCATGGAAACTATATATATACATGTATGTAGAGTGAGAATAAATATAACTAAAAGTTTGTCACGTAGCTGATTGATTTTACCTTCAGCATCCCGACGCCAGGGTTTCATAAGCGTACCTGTCCGTCCAGTCTTCAGAGGTTATAAGCAATTTACTGCTGATATATCTATGTATAATGTGTATATAGACATTTCCCAGGCGTATAACTTCGTTCACATAAACACAATTACACAAACAAATATATATGTATGCGTATATTTATTTACTTTTGGTCATATGTACGTACATTCTAAGAATACACAAACGCGCAGACACAAGCTATATATATATATATATATATATATATATATATATATATATATATATATATATATATGAAGACATTTATCATTAAAAAATTTAGACAAGTTTCGCCTATTTATTTTTAATAGAATCTTCTCATATTTACGGACGAGTTTCTTAGAATCCTTATTAAAGGAAAAAAGAACATTACCATGCTGATATATATCCACTTTATTAAACAAGTTATACACAGGTTCTTATTTTTGCTAATCAAAATTGCAGTGTTTATCTTAAAATTAATTTTTTTAGTTTTGAATTTGTTAATTTTATTAAGGGTTGGTTTTCAATTTTTTTTAATAAAGTTAGTTTCAAGGACTTTTATTTTATTTTTATTATTTTCATGAAAACGTACAGATGTATTTTCGACATGAATTTTTCGAAATTGCGAATGTGGCAAGCATGCTTTTGTAAATGTTTGGAGATATTAGATACATCGTTCAAATGAAAAGTCAAACTTTTAGACAAGATAGTTGTGGTGTGGCCAACCTATATATTATTTTTTTCTGTTGGATATACCATCTCCCAAGGGACATTTAAATGTATATATAACTTTGGTTTTCTGCAACACATTAAATGGTGCGAAGAAGTCATTACGAATGATTAAATTGGATATATTTAATTTAGTCTAATAAATATCTTATTTTTTTTACAATGGTGGATATATTTTAGTCTTTATTAGATTTGTCGATTTTTTAGGATATTTTTTTCCTGTTTATTATTAGAATGTATTTGATTACGATATAAAAGATTAATATGTTTAGGATAATTTGGGGAAATATATTCTATTTGATGTTGGTCTTTTTCAAGATGCTAGTTGGCGGAGAAGTATTGTTTTCGACAACTAGTTTGGTTGTATTAAATTTAGTTTAATATATAATTAATTTTATTTTTTTACTTGGGTCAATGGGGGATAGTGTTGATGAAATTTTTTAGAGCTTTTTCCTCCTGTCTATAGTTGGAATGCTTTTCTAAACTGAACTAAAAATATTTAACAAGCGCTCATTAATAATGAATTCCTTAATTACATTGTTGATAAACAAATTAGACAAACTATTAGGAATATGAACATAATAAAATCAAATACAGTACATCGTCAAACGTCTCTAAACATATCGGATTACTATAACATAATCAAATGCATGCCAATATTGCATATCAATTTAAATGTTCTTTAGAAGATTGTATCTATGATAAAAATGTCAATAAGTACGTTGGCTTTACTACGACGATGCTAACAAAAAGGCTTACATTTCATTTGGCTGGGCATAGTTCAATAACTCACAATTTAAAGGAACAATCATGCCCATACTCACAGATTAGACGAATATTAGTTGAAAATACATCTATATTACATAAAAAGAATAATAAGCAAAAACTAAAAATCCTTGAAGTCCTTTATATCAGAGAATTAAAGCCCCAAATAAATAAAGTCAACTATGAGTATAGCAACGAAGTCCTTAAATGCTTATAAAAAATATATGTTTGAGCAAAAATGGAAAAGGTACTTCCATTATACAGGGACCCCCCAAAAAAAACAAGTGAACTTTGAACGCTGCATAAACAGTAATAAACGAACAGTTGAAATGTTTTGAATTTACAAAAACACGCATATATATTCACAGACAACTTCCTGAAAATGGTCTCATTTAAGAATCAAAATACTTGCGAAATTAAAAATTATACGAAATAAAATTTTGGTATTTTCTTTAATAAATTTTGTAAGACTACCAAGCTTAGACTATGATGCAGAGCATCGAACTCATTATTCAGTCATAATTGATCTTGCGAGGCAAGGTTGCCTCTCTCTCTCTACATTGTATCTATTGTGTGTATATATATATATATATATATATATATATATATATATATATATATATATATATATATATATATATATGTGTGTGTGTGTGTGTGTGTGTGTGTGTGTGTGTGTGTGTGTTTTGTCTATATATATATATGTGGGGGGTGCGTGTGTGTGTACGTGTGTATACATCGAACTCACTATTGATCTAGCGAGACAAGCTTACTAACCATTACAACCCGTCCAAGTTCCCATATGAATAAGAATATGAATATGTCTAAATAAATATAGCAATATTTTATATATCTGTATGTGCATGCGTATCAATATAACTGTGTACGTGTATCTGTATCGATACATACTTGTATTATTTTATATAGATATGTCCGCCCCCTCTCTCTCTCTCACTCTCTCTCTCTCTCTCTCTCTCTCTCTATATATATATATATATATATATATATATATATATGCGTGTGTGTGAGTCTGTGTATGTGTGTATACATATATATGAAATAAGTAGAAATAACCGTTTTGATGTGTCCGCAGGCACACATATACCCGCATATGTCTTTGTGTTTACTGTCCTTTCAAGGTTCATTTCTGCGAACGCGAAAATATTTATTTCGTGTTAATGTTTACCTTCTTCCTGTTAAGCCATTATTCCCAAATGCTTGTGCTTCCATACAGACTGGCTTGTTCCACATTCGGCACCAATGTTTTGCTTTTACTTTCTTGACTGTCGCTAACTCTCAATCATCTGTCCACTCGAACTACTTCCCTCGAGACGAAAGCAAAGTTTAGATAAACTACCTCCATCCTTTCTTTTGTTCATCCTCACTGTCCCTCTCGATCTTTCTTACCCTTTCTTATTATCTCTCTCTCTCTCTCTCTCTCTTTCTCTATAAGCTTAATCGGTAAGATATCATTGCTCCCATTCTATCGTCTCCATGAACTCGAATTTATTTTTTTCTCAAATAGCTAAAGATACTGGTCTGCATGTGTGTCTTTCCGAAGAGTCTTATCCCTGTTTCTCTCGTTTCAGATGTTGATTTTTTTCCGCTGAGCAAAGAGTGAATTTATGCTTTTATCTATCTCCATCTTTTGTCTCTCATACACACACCCGTATGCGTGCACAAATTCCTTTACAATGAGCTTATCCATCTACGAAATAATGTTTCTTATCCTCGTATACCCCCCCGCGAATACAATGTGTCCGATTCACATTAGCTAGATAAGTACTGTGTCTTTATATAACTCATCTATCCCGAGCATTTTTTGATGTGCCTCGTTTCTTCAAAGCGTTGTCGGACATGGTTCTCCACAGGTTCCGCTCTTTTGTCTTTCTTTTATCCAGTGTCAAGTTTATTTCTGCCATTCATTCAAACAGGTTTCAGATAGGGCTTTTACTCTATCACGCTTTTCTATATAACCTGAAAGTATTAAATTCTCCAAGCTTCCTTTCCCCATTATTTGTTCCAGGAAATTCCTCTCTTTCCGATTGTGAGTATAATTTGTCTTATAGTTTCCATTTTCCTTAAAACTTCTTCATTTCTCTACTGTAAGCGACCGTCTATAATCCGAAACATGTTTAGGCTTTAAATAACTTACAAAGGGTTGATAAGACGTAAAAAACGAATCAGTTAATTCTCATTGCATATATGTTCTGTCCGTCATATTTTAACATTCGCCAGCTGAACTATATTTCTGATACTTGAAGCCTCTTCATCTATGAAGTGAATCAGCACTCACACTTATACAGAAGATCTAATATTTCTGTCTATATTTATGAGATGAGGTATTATGTACATTATTTACATAATTCGGTCTATTGTCCTCATCTTTGTCGCCATATTTATTACAAAGTTTCGGCCGTTGTACGCTCCGGCCTTCTTCAGGTGGTTGGAATGTCGAACTGAACCCTTTATTTCGCTCACTGTGGTAGACTAGGGTAGACTAGTTCCACGTGCCATGTGTAATGTATGTCAGTTATCAGTTATCTCCTGTTAATTTTTCCCTCTGAAAGTTCTCTACTGCCTTAACCGGGTATTGAACTCACACTGTAAGATCTAATATTGCTTAACAATTCAATGTACTTTTGTTTGTGTCTAATGGGATTTTGCAGTTTATTTGGAAGGTATCTTTTGCTATTGTTGAAACTTGACTAATGCATGGAATAATAATGCAACACAAAATGTACTTAGAACAAAATGTATTGAAACAAGAAAGTGTACACAATATTTACATATAGTCTTTTGTATATTCCTGGGAAGACCGTTCCTGGAGAATGTGTTGACTGAGTCGCAGTCGGGCAGAGTCTCTGGTTGAATCTCTTGATTCGTTCCCCTCTCTTCCCGGTACCAACCATATTTATATGGTCGGTACTCCACTATGCAAATTAGGTGGATCCTACCACAACAGCTATTCTACGCATCTTCAAATTTTTGTGTCATTTTCTGTCGTCTCTTAATACACTAACCATCTACCAAAATTTGATCTTTCCTGAGCTTTTCGTTCTCAGATAACTTCGATTGGGGACTGCCTTTATTTTTCACTTTTTCTCAAATCGCCTATCGTTCGGTTCACACTCCTCCGTGGTCTTTTGAACGGGAGAAGCGTTTTATCCCTTGTTTCCTGTTTAGTATTTGGTTTCTGTTTCCCCTCTAAAGTTTTCTCATTCTCTTTCACTCCACAGTAGCCTCTTGTGTCTTAGTAGTGTTATTGCCTTGCTAGGGTTTAAAAATAATATCGTTATATCATGTTGTACACAAGTTAACAAATTTGGCTTATCCCACGTATATATGCATTTTTCTACATCGCATAAGCATACGAACACAAAGAGACACGCGCATGCGTATTAGACTGATAGACAGACAAAGAGACAAACACACAAAGACACACACACATCCACTCAATGACGTAATTGTTAATGATATGCGACAAAACAAACTTTACAATTAAAACAGCAAAGAATAAAACGCCTATAAAAAGTTGTGCCTAACAAATCAATAAATTTATGAATGAAAATTTGCAACCATCTCAAATAAAAATAATTTACAATCTATATATAACCTCTACCGATAATCTTAAAAAAATATGATGAACATATTATTGCTGATAATATTGATAATATTGAAATAGTGTTTTTAGAACTTCAGAAAATAATTTGCGAACACTATCCGTTTTATATCTTTAGAAAGAAATTTTACCATCTAGCGCCGCTAAAACCTATGATTTCACATATTCCTGCCATATCTACCACGTTTTCAGCAAATCAATCAAATTATTAAACCGTAACTACCTCCTAAACACAGCATATATTTTCCATCCGACCTCATATAAGTTCTCACTGCAGCACACCAAATAATAACGTTTTAGCTTAACTTGAAGTCGAATAAGTATTCCCCAACAGATGTAGCGTTGAAGCTCAAGCTAGAAACTAGGTTCGATCTCAGTGTGCAGCTTCTGGTTACCCACGAAACGAAATTGTAACAGTAGGCAAATTTTATTCTTGTTGTAACAGTCTACTGTAGTCGAGCAAGACAGAGGTAATGCGAAACGCCTAACGGGCGTGTCTTCCTTTGCCAAGACAGATTATTGCCAAAGCGATTTCCGTGACGCGTTACAGGTGGGTCCCTAGCAAGATATCAGCTCACAGCTGATATCGCTACACAGACATATATCAGTGTAACATTAACACCTTCAAATATAAAACGAAAAGCTCTCAAGAAATTACTAGAAGCCTTTAGTGAACACGTTTTCTTTTAGGATCACTTAGGAAACAATTACAGAAACAATGATTTCACCTACTGCTCCAAGATATTCAGAATTACGTTGTCGAACTTTGAAAGCTAAATTAGTAAAAAACATCCTAAGCCAACAATTTACTCCCACTACACTCACGATGCATTTAAATGAATTAAAATGTGAAGGGAAGTAAAAGTATTTAAGCAACATTTGTAAATTACTTATTGTTCTAACCTAGGGAAGAGACAATCATACGCAATAAGAAAATACGCAATAAGAAAACACAAGAACAAAACTTCAACTAAACAGTTTTTTGCCTAAAATCGTTTGCCACTTAGATATTCCCTCTGTAATAATAACAAAAATGCAAACAGCATACGCATGGATTACACTACCACAACATTATTTAGTCAATTAACTTGTGTCAATAATCGTGACATTAATCTGTTATGGTAATTTACCAACGGACGCATAGACTCTCCCAGCTATAAATAGGGGCAGTTACTGCCTTTTAGAGCGGGAAGTTGCCAGTAGTTAGATCTGACATTCGGACCAAACATTCTTGCTGTAAAACTCTCGTTTTTATATGTTTGTATTACTGTTCTTTTAATATATTTGTTTATCTCAATTCCTTTCTTTGTGTCTTTATTTCTGGCCGTAACAAGGCCACAACATAATCACATATCACCAATCAAGGCAATAAGAAAACACAAGAAATCTGACATAATTTTTATTAATTATACAAAAATATTATTACTATGTAACAGTAAAAAATAAAATAAAAACAATAAGAAGCATTAACAAAAAAAAAACGTTAAAGAAAAAAATCATTCATTTTAAGAGCAAACAATAAATACAATTGAAAATTAAAAACATTAAAAATGATAAGATAGAACAACTTGATGCGTGAAGACTCGATACATAATAAACAAAACATAAAACACAATGACGCACAAAAAAGCAGTACTTGAAAACTGAGAGAGAAACTGATTGCATACCAATGCGCACAAAGTTTTTATCCCAAGGAAAATTCTTGATAATGGCTTATGAAATCCAACGGGAATCAGTAAAGCAAGGGAAAATTTACAAATCATGAATATCCGTTGGATATTATATATATATATATATATATATATATATGGTGGTACGTCTATTAGTGAACATTTTACATGATTATATATCATCTGTGAAACGAATACGTTATGAAGCACAAGCCCAAATAAGCCAGCACATGCATATATACATCCAGAAATTACATTAGTGAAGCTTGAATATTTAATAAATCACGTACAAATATCGATGACATGCTTTACTAATTGTCCATGTTTGGTTATAATGGCGCTTTGTCTCCATTTGAAAGGCAGGCATGTTTTTTTTTTATATTTTGAAGATATGACAAGGACCTCGTTGCTCGGAGAGCATTACAAACTATATAAGCTTCAGTTAGATCATTATCTTTCAAATAGGAACTAATCTGCTAATCAGAGTGTCTGCCAAAACCTTTCTTTATCTAACTGTGCTTCTACTAAGGCTATAAGAAAATTAACTTTGTAGATTGCAAAAATATTGAATCAATATTAATCGAAGAACAATGTTTAACACTTTAATTTCTTTTGAAAAAATTGATTTTGACATGAAAATATCCAAAGTTTGACTGGAAATATCCCTGCTACTCAGAATATTCCGGTTTGATCTATCTTGGTAAACCACCGGAAATAGATGTTAATGTTAATATTAATGCGCATGCGCGAATATAAACTCTCGCTTCTTATTATTTCACATCTTTATTAGTATGATCTCCTGTGATGTAATTTTACTCAGTGTGCGAAACTTTTGCAATCTCCCTTTCCTAATCAAACAATTCCGGACGGTGCACTATCTTAAGCTAGGAACACTGTGCAGTGTGTCACAGCCTAAAAACTGCGCTGAGATTTTTTAGACCTCTTATGTTGATACTCTCTCTATTACCTTGACTTAATTCTCCATGTATTGAAGATCACCATTTTCCCTTAATACATAATCAACAATGACTGATTTCGACGGCACTGGCAGAACTACAGAAGTAGACAGTCAAAATAAAAAAATAAAAAATTGAAATAACTTCGTTATTAATGCGCTAGGTAAAACGAGCTTCTTCTATCGCACTTCTCGCTTGTGGAATATAACGATATATCTGAGGCGTATGTTGTAAAATCAAATATTCTCCTTTAGTGGAAGAAATAGACAAGCGACACAAAAGTGAATAGGCTATAAAGAATTAAGTGAGAACAATTATAACCTGAACGGGGAGAACGGTATAAAAACAATCTTTAGGTTGAGTCGAAAATAATTTTTGTTTTGCTTATCATCTTTATTTTTTAAAACATTACATTTCGTTCTCCAAAACAGAAATTTACACATAATTCAAATGAATTCTTTCGTAGAGTGCTATACTAATACTGCAAAGCTCTTCCAGGAATTGAGCTCTCTCGGATATTGGTGTGTTAAGTCGAAGAATAAGTACGTAAGAATTAGTCTTCCCTTCAACCCGACGCTGATACCTCAGGGATAGAATCTCCGACTGATGCCAAATTAGTCGAGTTTCAATCCCGGCTTGGGGTAATCTGATGTCTAGCCACACTTAAGTGCTGTGATACAGCGAAATATTTTGTCTGTGGATGACAATACACACACACACACACACACACACACACACACACACACACACACACATATATATATATATATATGTATGTGATAGTATAAATAACAAGTATGAAACAGATCTTAATCTAGCATGTTTCACCTTATTAAAGAATCGTCTGTGATCAAGATAGAAATGATGAAAAATGGTAAAAAGCAAAGAGATGCAGATTAATGATATCATTTCTATATTGATCTCTGACGAAGCTTTAATAAAGTGAAACAAGTTAGATTAAGATATATTTCCTACTTGTTCTTTATTCTATCATTTTGTCGGATTCGTATCCATGCACGAGCTATCTATGTATCCATCTATCTATATATACCTACTTAACGATATAAAAAATATACATTATTTATCTTACTCTATTTTTCTTTCTCTCTGTATATACATCTACTAATTTTAGTCATATAATAATTTAAATTTTTATAGACGTTATTCTTCAAAAATACAATAAAATTATATTTTATTCAATCACTTATGTACCATTATTTGCCATTTGTTGTTGCAACTTAGGGAATTCGATGTGTTCTGAGTAAAATTCCGCAGTTTTTAATGTGAAAAAAATTTCCACGAATTCTTGAATCTGCATTTAATTTAAGAAAAAAATCTCCTGTTTTCCTGTTTTATTCTATCTGCATACGGTTTTGTATTATTATGGTAGGTGGCCAAATTTTTCATATTGCCGTTCGCAAGTTGCTTTTCGACCATACATTTTTATGGTCTTCTGCAGTTGTTGAAAGTATAAATTTGTCGTTAATGGTTCGTTATAAGAGCTCTAACCGACGAAAAGACTAGTGAAAGTCTACGTGATATCTGTCCTTCTTTACGCCAGAGAATGTTCCACGGCCTTCTCACAGATGAAGAAGAGACTCGAGGCAATAAAGGTATGGATCTACAGAAGGATGATAAGGATACCATGGACCGAACATATGAGCATCAATCAGGTTTTGGAAAGGATACAAGCAAACAGGAAACTTATACTTAACATCAGGGAGAGGCAGCTGAAATTTCTGTGGCAATGGAAGGCTTGGAAAATCCGATACTCACAGGGCAACTAGAGGAAAAGAGGGACAAGCGAAAGCAAAGTCTCGCATACCTAGCCGGCTTAAGCTAGTGGATAAGAGAACAAGGTCTGGAAGAAGTAGCTAAACGACAAAACTTATTGAGAACTACAAGAAATAGGAGGAAGTGGTGAGCTATGATCGCTTACGTCCTGAAAGGACACGGCACATAAAAGAAGAAGAAGAAGAAATGAATAATACATCAACGCGGCGGCCAAACGCACAAACATTATCTTCAATGGAGCTCAGTTTTCTGAGTTATTTGTGGAGATTTTTCCTTTCCAATCCACGGTAATTTCCTTTGAACATCATCATATGTCACTACCCTGTCAAAAGGCGGATGAACTTCTTTGAGAGGTCAACGGTCATCTAACATTCTCTGCGCGAGGTCATGGAAATATTTTACTTGGTTAGCCCACTGGGTGTGACCTCCCAAGCCTTCTGGCAGTTTCCAAGGAGAATGAAACTGATAGAAAACCTGCCTCAATGCCACAGATATCTTGCAACTGCTTGTTTCTGGACAATGTGGCTTTGTGGTCAGGGTCGATTCAGTGCTGTGTAAGCTGCACTCGAGATTAAAACCTGCACGGGCATTACTGACAACTTGCTAGCTTGTATTCTTTGAAGCCAATCCGATAGGGATGCAGCGACACGTACAGGTCTGAGGGACTGTAAGTGTGTAGCTTCTCACCTGTACATTTGGCGGCCTCTAGGTAGATGTAAAGTCGCTAGCTGACCTTCATTAAGACAGGTGGCTTTCGGTTCTTCCAGGGGTGTCTGTGCAGCCCTTTTAAGGAGAGCAGTTATCACCAAGAAGATTGCTGGGAGGGTCTATAAAAGCTCACCCTCAAATTGTCTGACTTATTCATCTGGCAAGTATAGCGCGGCTGACGGATGTCTATTTTGTGGTCTTGGCGGGAATTTAACTGAAAGGCTAGGCATGTCAGTGATGGTCATACTCGCTTTGTGAGTCGGCCGCCACAACTACCGAAGGTTACATTCGTCATTAGAAATGTTTTCCACAAAACGGAATTATTTATGACTCAACTTAGCGATATATACAGGGCCATTCAAATAGAGAGAGATTTCGAAAAATTAATAACTGCAAATTTCTAAGAGACAAAAATACATTCAAGATATTAGATAGGAAAAGGTTTAACGTTATTAAAATAAATTAAACTTTTAAAAAATCTTGTTTAAATGCTTCCTTTTGTTGTTGTTTTTTTCGCATGTTGTATAAATCTAAATTCTTATAATTTGTCTCAACACTTTAGAAGGCCAAACCACAAGAAAATTCCTTTGTGTAGTGCAGTTTGCGAAGTGTAACCTTAAAATAATAAGCCTTGAAACTTTACCATCCCGTAATTGATTTGAGGAATGTGTTTCTGGCACTTAGAATTTGCTTTTATTAAAATCTGCTCTTTCTTTCTGAATAATCATATATATATATATATATATATATATATATATATATATATATATATATATATATATATATATATATTAGTCTCTTTATATATATATACATATAACACATATAATAAGTTTCTTTTACCTTGAAATTAGGGAAGTGTTTGTTAAAAGCAATCATTACACTGAAATGTGGAATCACATGAGTAAAATTATCGTTTCAATTAAAATTTAATGGAAATATAACAAAAAGCAAATTGCACCTGAGTAAAATATATCAACTTTTCAAACATTAACCAAATGTTGTCAAAAATCAAAATGTATAAGCAAATGAAATTATATATATATATATATATATATATATATATATATATATATATATATATCTATATATATATATATATATCTATATATATATATATATATGTTTATATATATATATATGCGAAGAAATATAGTCTTAAAGTGTGCTATATTTATGGGATAAAGTGCTCAATATCAGAGATAGAGCGTGTGTAAATATAAAAGTGAACATAGAAGTCAACACTTAGAGGCAATGATTGCATCTAGCATGAAACAGACTATCGCCTCTAAGTGTTGACTTCTATGTTAACTTTTATATATATATATATATATAAGTATATGTGTGTCAATTTATATTTTTTATGTGCCTCTCAGAAACAATATCACTATCTTAACATGCGTCAGTTATGCTTAATAAGCACGTAGCAGAATAAATTAGAACCCTCACTTTCATTTGGCATGAATTGTAAAGAGTCTTGGGCTTTTAAATGTATTCCTGCATGTATGTTTTATTTTGATAAGCGGCTTTTGGAATCTATTACACTGATCCCATATATACAATATTCCGCAACTATTCCTATTTACTTATTCCGGAACTACTTGACAATCCGTAATCATTGAAAGAATTCAAAAGAAAACAAAACGTCAAAAAATATATGGAAATATTTTTTAAGCATTTCACCCCAAGCAAGACAATAAAGCCACTAGGATTCAAGAGTTTACTGAGTGTTAGAGAATATGATAAAATCTAATATTAAGGAGAGAAGGCAATAAAATAATAAGGCTTAAGAAGACAGAAGATAACGATTGACATTGATCTTAAATTTTTGAAGATCAAAGTTGACTGGGAAGTAAGATGCTGGAAGAGAGTTCCACAAGAGAAAAGTCCGATAGAGGGAACTATTAGCATAGAACACACGGTTACGTCTGTCCGTTTCATCTGTAGTTTAATGAGAAATTGCCGCCAATCTAGTACTGCGTTTAAATTCATAAAACTATGTAACATAGAGGAAAGTTCATTAGATCATTTGCCGTCAAAATATTTATAGAAAAGACACATGGAAGCTACGCCACAGCAGTTGGAAAGGGACTAAAGCCGAAATGCCAGGTCAGGACCGCTAGCATTGCAGGTTGGATTTTATCAAGATTCTCTAACTATATAGCAGAAGCCCCAGACCTGATGTGGCAGCAATATTCAAAACAAGGACGAATATGCACCAGATTAACGGGGTTTATCGAAACATTATGGCGGATTGTATTAAAGTTACTCCAGCCAAATATAGCAACCCTGGATTCTACAAAGCAAGTCTTAGTTATCTGCTCGTCTAGTGGGAATACCAGTACATTCGATATTGTAAAATTTCACTGTTTTATTTATTTCTGGGGTGAGAACACGGATTCTTATTTTGGGGCATTTTTGCGAAAGTGATAGCAAACAGAAGAGTACTGTCTGGGTAGGACGATGAGCTACATCCGCGTCCTGGATGAGACGATAAATTACTACCACATCCTGGGTGAGACGATAAACTGCATCCGACAGCAAGGCCTTTGATTGGGAGGTTTTGAGGAGTGAGAAACCACACCTTGATTGCTGGTGTTCCTGGATCTGCCTTGACTCGGCTGGTTGCTCCTGTTCGAGTCCTAGCTATGCGTGGGTGGGTAAGCCTTCAAAAGTAGTCAAAGCACTGTGAAAGTATAAAAATGAGTTTTAATACCAACATTGATTTTTTTTAAAATTATTACCAGCGGAACATTAAAAAAATAAAAAAAATATTATCAGTAAATCATTTTTGGAGAAAAAATACTTGCAATAAAAATATTGTCGGCATTAAATAATCCACTGAGGTTGGTATACCGTAAAACAAACCAAACCATACAGACGCGTATATGAACGCAGCTCGCTGATTTTGCTTTGTGTGTCAATATCCGTTACGTTATCCACACGTCCATATTACATAACAACAAAATAGTCTGATCTCACAAAGATTTTAGATTCGATACGTTTGTGATGATGCCAAGATCCATTAATCATTAGCGTCATGAAGAAAATCGAATGAAAAGACAAATTTTATTCTTCATCATTTTTCCCAGTCTGCAACATCTAATCACGTGTGCCATGCTTAATTCAAATCTATAGTTTTGCACAACGTTCGTCGTCTGTTGGTTAAGAAATAATCTAGCCAACTAATGAACTTTGTGCAAAAGAATCACGTCAACATGTGGTACTAAAATTTGAAAGAACCAATTAAAATTGATTGTGGGACACGCAAGAGATAATGGTTTGATTAGGATGATAGCCCATTGGAACGATTTGAATTCCTGAACAGATGATTTTAGCGTAGCACCACAGTTAGCAATTATTTAAAAGAAAAAAAAATATCAAGCTGTGTCGTGTTAGACAAATCTGCGAGGTTTCTGTCCATATTTCTAGTTAGTAGAATAAAAAAAAACGTAATATAATAGTATCATAGTTGGCATGCCGATTCTTGGAAGAGCTAAAATGTTAAAGAGACGCACTCACACACAAACATGTCCTTTCTTTCCTCATCTTCCGTTTATATCATTACAATGAACAAATGCCATTATAGTTCTTCCTGTTCTTCCATTAGGCTTACGGCAATATTACGTCAAAACAACGGTCCCCGTAAGATCTTCAAAGTAAAGGAACGTCAAAACTGGTCAGTACATAGAGAGGTGAGCTCTTGGGAATACCAGGTGCTGTAAGTTTTGATGTGCTTGTGGTGTAATGGATAATGGCTCGTAAATGTTAAACGGAGTGCCGAGTTCCAGTTCTCGTTGGTTTCGTTACATTCACTTAAGCGCAAATACCCTTGGGAAAGCAATGAATCCTCATTTTCCTCCTCAGCTATGGTTTAATTATTAACACTTGTATCATTAAACCATTATTTAAAAAAATTCTTACAATCTAAAGATATTTTGTGGCTTTAAATAACCTTCAATGGATTGAGAAACCGCAGAAAATGAATCACGCATCATTCGTTAATAAATAAATAAGCTCACTATTTACATTATTCGGACTATTGTCCTCATCTTTGTCGCCATATTTATTACAACGTTTCGGCCGTTGTACGCTCCGGCCTTCTTCAGATGGTTGGAATGTCGAACTGAACCCGTTATTTCGCTCACTAGGGTAGACTGTTCTAGTTCCACGTGCATGTCTAATGGATGTCAGTTATCTCCTGTTAATTCCCCTCACTATGTTCTCCACCGCCTTAACCGGGTATTGTACTCACACTTTTGGGGTCCTGTCACTTGATCTGACCAACGCCTTTATGGATTAACAGGAGATAACTGATAACTGACATCCATTAAACATGGCACGTGGAACTAGAACAGTGAGCGAAATAAAGTGTTTTGTTCGACATTCCAACCAACTGAAGAAGGTCGGAGCTTACAACGGCCGAAATGGTGTAATAAATATGGCGACACAGATAAGGAAAATAGTTCGAATAATGTAAATAGTGTACATAATACATAATCTCAGAAATACAGACAGATAGTAAATAAGCTCATGTTCTACACGCTATCATCGCCAAGGTTAAATAATCCCATTATATTGCGAGGAGAAAAGAAAAAATATATCAGAGACTCTATTTCTTTTTAATGACAGAAATTAAGCACACATGATAATAATAATATTATTAATATAATAATGATAACAATAAGAAGAAAGAAAGAATGAAAGAAAGAGAAAACTGGGCAATAACACTCTCATGCGTCCAACATCTGCTTCACTGAAATGAAAAATCTTGTCTGTTATTAATTTTTCATTTGTATCCTCTTAATTCAATAAATAATAAACTACATTCAAACTTACATTTGCTATTTTGATATTTTGTTAAAGTTGTTAAGCTCAACAATTTAACGATGCAAATGGGGAATTTCCACAGCTATTTTATCGTCGTGAAAGTTTATTTAATAATTAAATGAAGAATTATGTTTCATCAGAAAATTCAAATTAGTAAACTGTGAAATTTCAACGGAAATTTCAATTAATTAATATTATTACAATTATGTCGTCTTTATGAATAAATATTATTTTTATTTCGATAGCTATTTCACCACAATGAATGTTTTTGGTAGGAGGATCTAAATGTTTAGCTAAATCGTAAATTTCCTCAATAGGTTAAGTTCTGCTTTAACATAACCTAAGTGTTTTATGAAACCAAATCTTCTAACTCACAGATCTGTGGAGGTTTTACAAATAGATGGTAATATGAATATGTTGCTGTTGCTGTTGTTGTTGTTATTCTTCTTCTTTAATGTTCATCATCACTTCGAATCATGGTCAATGATGGCTCTCAAAATCTTCCTATCCAGTGTGGCTCTTAGTAGTTCTCTCCCTTTGCTAAGCCTCTCATCCTCCGTATCGACACCCTTTCAAACAAGTTTGTCAGGTAGGTGGCAAGGTGCCTGTTCCTATCTCTCTTGCCCCCAAATATACCCTATGAGGCTTACGTTTTCCAAACCCTCTTTCCTTATTATTCGTCTAGGAAATTTCATCTGACTCTTCCTATTTTATTTAAGACTTCCTCGTTGCTTACTCGCTCCGTTCATGGAATTTTCATTACCCTTCTGTGGAACCACATTTCTGTTGCCTCTAGTGTTTTCGTCATCTCTGAGGAGATTTTCCAGAATTCACTGCCAAATAAGAAAATGGATATCACATAGCAATCCAGCAAAATCTTTTTTTTTCCTCAGCACTTTGTTTAGTTTGTCGAATGCAAATTCCGCTAGTCCAATGCGTTCTCGGATTTCAGTGTCGCCTTTTCCAACCTCTTTTAAAAACATTTACCAGATATGTAAACTTCTGTATTTGACGTATCTTGAAGAACGCAATTCATAACCTGCACATTGGGCTTTTCCTCTTTCTCATGACCATACCTTCTGCCTTCTTTCAGATGATCATTAGTGATATTCTCTTGATTTCTTTTGTCAGCCTGTCTAGGAGGTCCTGTATGCTTCCTTTCGTGTCAGACATCAATAAAGTTTTATTCGCGTATATTATATTGTTAAGATAAGAGCCACGAATAATAAATTCCGGTAGCAAATCCAGCTCCAGCTCCGCTTCGCTATAAATTTTGAATAAATCCGGAAAGAAGTCACATGTTTGTTTTATGATCGTTTATATTTTTATTTAGCTACTCACTTCTTTTTCTATCCGCGTCCTGGGTAAGACGATAAACTATATCCGACAGCAAGGCCTCTGATCAGGATGTTTTGAGGAGCGTGGAACCACCTCTTAATTGCTGGTGTTCCCAGTCTACCCTGACCCGCGTTGGAAGCACCTGTTTGTCTCCCAGCTATGGGCAAATAGTTAACCCCCAAACGGGGGTCAACACAGTGTGAAAGTGTGAAAATAGGTTTTAATGCCAACAATAAATTTTTGAGGGAAAATTATTAATAGGAATACATTCTTAGCAACAGTACATTTTTGAAGAAAAAAATAATAATACCAGCAATAAAAATCTGGTCGGCATTAAATAAGCCACTGAGGTTTTTCTATACGTATCCAAAGGATTTGCCCCTACTGGTTTATTCTAACACCTATTCCACATGAATTAAGTTTTCCTAGAACTTCATATAGATCCTTGCGCCGTACATTGTCGAATCCTTTTGCTTTATCTATATAACACAACAGATCGCCATTCGGCATTTGTATTGCTTTCTGTCTCATAACATTCTTACCATGAATATCATATTCTTCCATGACAAAACCACAATTCTCGTCCTTTACCAGGTATAAATCTGCTTCCTTCTCTGATCATCAGGATTCGAATCATTAGTTTCTTTATGTGGCTCATTAAGTGATTGTCAGGTGGAGCTCGCGTTCATTTGCAAATTGTTCCTTAGGTAATCCAACGAAGATGGATTACTTGAGACCCTCCGGTATGTCCCCACTGTTCTATATCTCGTTTATTGCAACTGTGATCTTGTCAGTGTCTAAGGTTGAGAGGATTTTTAGTTACGATCATATCAGGAATTGCCGTTTTGTTCCTCGTCACCTTTCCAATACAGCTCTTACCTCAGATTTTAAGAATGTTATACATTACCTAGTTTTAAGGGGTGTAGATTTCACACACGCATCTAACGTACTCGCTTAATCTTTGAATTATATTCTTTTCCTATAATCATTGATTGATCCTTTGATTTTATAGAGCTTGTTGACGAGTGCATCTTGCGTCTTACTAATCCTCTATTGCGCATACTTGCTGTATATGTGATGCCTATCTTTCCTATTTCTGCGCACTTTTCGCCGAGACATTCCCATTTATCCTGAATGCATTTGCTTTTAATTTCTATGTTTATTGTTCGGTACACTTTTCCTATAATCATTGATCCTGCCTTTGATTTTATAGAGCTTGTTGATTAGCACATATTTCGTCTTACTAATCCTCTATTGCGTATAATTGCTGTATATATGTTGCATACCTTTCGATTTCTGCTGTCTTTATCCAAGCCATTCCTATTTATCCTGAATGCATTTGCTTTTAATTTCGATGTTTAATGTTCGGGACACTTTTCCCCTCTTTGGGATTGTTTGTGGAAGCACTGAAAACGGTTGTCAGCATTCTTGTTCTTTTTTCAGCATTTAACCCCAAGCAAGTACTCAGGGAGTTACAGAGAGTGAAACTGAGAGAAAAAAAAACTGGGTATATTGGGGGATTGTGGGAATGATAAAATATGAACGGGATTCAAGTTAACAGAAGATGGCGGATGACGCTATATTAAATATTTGAAGATTGTAGTCATCAGGAAAGCAAGTAAGAGGGAAAGAGTTCCACGCTCGCGAAGTGCGGGAAAAGAAACTGTTGAAGTAGAAGTACCGATTGGATTTAACTATCTCCACAGTAAAAGGGTCAGATCTAGATGCCCATCTAGTAGCACACTTAAATTCCTCTCGTCGGGGCCCCAGGGAAAAATGCACGCCAGAAGAGTTACCATGGAAATATTTGGAGAAAAGACAGAGGGAAGCCACCTCACGTCTGTGAGAAAGTGACTGAAATCGAGATGCCAAGTCAGGATCGATTACATTGCAAATACTTCTTTGGATTTTGTCAAGAAACTCGAGATGAACAGCAGTGGGGCACCACACCAAATATACCAACAGTATTCAATTCAAAGACGAATGGTAGATTTGTAGATGTGTTGGATATTGGTTGAGTAAAGTCCTTTGGCCTTACTTCCGCTGCATCAGTGTGTGAGCGGAAATCGGAACTGGTGATAGCATCAGCTGGAAATTCATCTGGTGGCAAAAATAAAAAGGACGCAAGGTGTTCTGAGCCTTGTATAAACAGAGCGTACAAGTGTCCCGAGCGAAAGGAAATGCGTACTTGCGTCAGCGCATGCCGGAAGGGACGTGGCCACGCGACGTTTGTGGAGACATGCCGGAAGAAAACGTAGCTATAGAAAGTTGAATGGGTGTCCAAATGTTATAAAACCGGTCCGATTCTTGATCTGAACAGAGAGCCTCGGTAGAGGTCCACCGAAGATTTGTCTCCGACAATTCCTGTGTATCATAACCTCTGTGATTCTACTAATTTGCTGCAACTCGAACAATAAAGATATTTATATATATGTGTATTCGTCGCCTTACTGGAACCCAGCAGCAATATACTACAGATGGAATATGACGGGAAAAAAAGCCTTCTGGCATGATAAGAGAGATTTTTAATGCGAGGAACGTTAAGAAATCACAACACTGAATGAATTTAAATGAACTTAGAGAAATACCGATTCTAAACTGTATATTCCGTTCTTGTTTACAAAACAAAACGCTGGAAACATTTACATCTACCAAATAATAATAATAATAATAATAATAATAATAATAATAATAATAATAATAATAATAATAATCTTGTTAAGGAGATGTGGAAGCAACTGAACATGAGTGTTGATGTAATTCCCGTAGTAGAGGGATGCACTTGGAACACCGCCTGGATTCTTGAAAGTGCGCATAGGGAAAATTGTAAATGAGAAAAAATTGTGGTCCTCCAGAAAATTGTTATCTTTTCTTGAATTATGAGGACTCTTTTTGGCACCATATCTCAAAAACAGGACTTTTATTGAATGCGTAAACGGAGGACACAATAATAATAATAATAATAATAATAATAATAATAATAATAATAATAATAAATATTTTTTATAACTGAAAGAGCACGAAACGTAGGAGATTATAAATGCATTTCCATAAAAATCTAAAACTGAAGAAAGTATAAATATTATAATTGTTATTATTGCAGATGACTTGTATGACAAAAACAACTCTATGATACAGTATTTTTTGAAAAAATAGCGTTTGGACATTTTTTTAAATTTTCTGTCATTCGATTTCATGGACGACTGCCCAATACCCCTTATGATAAAATAATAATAATAATAATAATAATAATAATAATAATAATAATAATAATAATAATAATAATAATAATGAAGATGATGAGAAAGAATAATGTTCATTTCAAGATTTGAAAAGAGGTAAAAACATCAAATGACTTTGTGAAGAAAGTGTAAGTTTCTAAATGACTTAATGAATGATGCAATCCAGTCGAACGGAAATCGAAACAAAAAAAAAAACAAAAAAACAAAACAAAAAAACAATTATGTCAGAGTAAGAAATATCCTTCAATGGGAATAGTGCAAGCGACATGGGTTTGATAAACAAAATACATTCTGTTAATTCTTTACTTTTTATTTATTTTCTGAATCATTTCACACAAGCAAGGCGGGGTGCCACTAGTAAGCAGGAGGTTACAGAGAGTGACAGTGGGAGAAAAGACTGTGCATAGGGGGACTGAGGAAAAGATAAAAGATGAATTGGATTCAAGACGACACAAGATAATGATTAATTGTGCATTTAAATTATGAAGATTGTAGTTATCAGGGAAGCAAATAAACGGAACGGAGTTCCACTGGCACGAAATGCCTAGAATGTGTGCTGATTCCTTAAGTTTACGAATTTTCCAATGATGTAATTTGTCTATGATTTCAACCTGATCCCAAAGAGAGCGGTGATTTCCTTTTTCTCTCCATATGAGGTAAGCCACGCGGGATTTTTCCACTTCCCCTCGTGTTACGGCTTCGGTAGTCTTGAAGCCTTACTTTAAGGGGGCAGCCTGTCTCCCCTTTATATTTCTTTCAGCAGCTGCACATGATGGAGTACACACAGTCTTTAGTCATGTTCTCCTCTATGGGAGTCTGAAGAAGGCCGGAACGTACAATGGCCGAAACGTTGTGATAAATATGGCAACAAAGATGAGGATGATAGTCCGAGCAATGTAAATGGTGTACATAATAGCTCATCTCAGAAATATAAACAAATCAATTCGAATATTAAAAACAAATGAATACCTTGTATTGCGAGAAGTCGAATCTATAAAACAACAGGTAATGAAAGAGAAAGTAATACTGAAATAGACGAGGAGAATAATAAAAACACTGGACATTAAAATCAAGAGCAAAATTTCGATTAAAGGGGCGAACAAAGAGAGAAACAATATTGAAGTACTCGAAAACTTCCCTTTGTTTGACGTAAATCGCTGACTCGATCGAGCAGATATTCATGCCGCTACTCGGTCATAATATATTTAAAAAGAATTGAAAGCGTAAGATGAATCATTGTTATTAAGAAATGTATTCAGACGACTAAAATACGATTTGGAAAATGCCTCAAGCAGAGCAGTGACAATATAAAATCTGTCCAGAACGGTATATCAAGTAAGAAAGGGCTACAAACAGTAAGAAATAAAGGAAAGCAAATTAGAAAAGAAAACTGTCCCTATAGAAATTAAAGGACAAATCCTATCACAAGCAGGATCAGCATGATTATATTGAAGTCACCTAAAAAGAGAAAGGAAATTTCATATTGCAGCACAAATGGAGTGCATCAATTATATCAGAGTCAATTGCATCAGAACAAGGAAGGAATCCATAAAAATCACCTTTTTTAAGGAAGCCTAGATTGTAATCAACATCCTAAGTAAATATAGCAAGTTTGCCCATGCGTCATAGACAAGCAAACATGATATTGTAGGAACAATGTTACGTTACGAATTAGAAAAAACGACTAGGGTTATGTGAGCAGAGATTAGATATCTGAAAATATCAATAAAAAGCGTAGTCTAAGATGCGAAAGACGAGAAAGATCTGATATAAATGATAAAAAGAAAGTTTCTCAGCTTATAGAATACGCAGTATCAACAAGCTTCATATTAATGACAAAAGAAAAGAAGACACAGTTAAATATAAGGATCCCACCTGAGTAGTCGGCAAGCTGTGAAAGGTGACAGCGGCATGAGTTGAATAAGTGCCACTGACAAATCTACTTGGATTTCTTTTGGATAGAATAGAGAACCATTGAGAATGAACGAAGTATTGAGATGTCCGAAAGAAAAGCACTACGAAATTATTGTGAAAGGCGCTTTATATCCGAATGGTCTTACGGCCATATGACGCTGAAAGACATTGAGTGATTAGTTTTCTACGGTTTATCAACCTTTTGCAGGTTATTTAAAGCCACAAAATATTTTTAGATTGTAAAAGTTTTTAGGTGGGGGAGATAATAATGGTTTAATTATATATCATTAATCAATAGCTGAGTGGACAGGGAGACGTAAATTCATACCTTTCCCAAGGGTATTTGCGTGCAAACGAATATAAATACATCAACGACTAACAATCCCGAGCCATTCCCCATTACCATACTCGCACATCTAAGCTTAAAACATATGGTATACATAAGCTGTCACCCATCTAGTTACTGATCAGGCACTACGTTGCTTAACTTCGGTGATAGTACGGGATCCTTTATTTCAGCGTGATGTGGTTGTTGTTTTTTTAAACTTTTCACCCCGAGCAAGGCGGAAATGCCACTAGCACGCAAGGGGTTACAGAAACTGAGAACAAGATTAAAGAGGTGTGAAAGCGGAAAGGATGAAGAAAAGGATAGGGAATAGATCAAGGAATCTGGAGATGTTGATTGACATTACATTTGAATAGTTGGAGAAGCAGGGAAGCAAGTAAGAGGAAGGGAGTTCCACCGACGGGAAGTGCAAGACATGAAGCTATTGTAGTAGAAGAGACGCATACATTTATGTGTTTCGACAGTGAAAGGGTGGGACTGAGATGCCGACTTACTGGCACGTTGAAATTAATGCAGTTTGGGAACTAGCGAAAATAGCTCGTCGGAGGAGTCACCGTAAAAGTATTTGTAGAAAAGACAGAGGGAGGCGATGGCACGTCTTTAAGAGAGCGACTGTAAGCTAGACGCCAGATCAGAGCCAACCACATTGCATATCCGTCTCTTGATTTTGTCAAGGACGCTAAGACGGACAGCGGGGTCTCCAGACCATATATGACAGCAATATCCCATGCAAAGTCGAATGGTTGATTTATAGATTTGAAGGATGGACTCGGGCGAGAAAAACTTTCTGGCGCCACATAGAGAATCAACTTTTCTTGCGGTAGATGAAGCTATTGATTCAATGTAATTATTCCAGGTCAGGTCAGCGAACAGTGTGAGACGAAGCAGTTGCAAAGAGATTCTCTCGTGAAGTTGAGCATCATTCTAATGGGAGGCAGAGAGGATTCTTTGTAGTGAGTAATAGAGATCAGTTTTGTTTTTGAGGCATTAAAGTTAAACAGCCATGTAATACCCCAGTCACCAACCGATTGTAAACCTTAATAATCTGATAACTGATATTCCGACAGAAAAATTCGAAGCGCATGAAAAATTTGAAAAATAATTTTAGAAAACGTAGTATTAAGAAAGTTAAATTTCCTTAGAAGCAAAAACATGTACTGTTATGTAGTTCTTAATGTTCTATAAAGCCGTGACTGTTATAGAATCTTTTCACAGATGAAGAACAAACTGGAAGTTATAAAGAATTCTAACGGTGATCTTGAGAGTAATATTGACATTGTGAGCAACGTCTATGTCATACGGAAAAGAAGACCTGCATATGAATTGATACTTACAATCAGAAAGACTTGAAATTCTTGTGATATTCTCTGATACACAACGAGGAAAGAAAACCTGCAAATTTTAACAATGATGACATATTGAAAGCAGGAGAATCAGGGGAAGAGGCAAATAATCAACTTAAATGGTTTAATTGAATAAAATAAGGACGAAGAGGAAATGTAAACCTGAAAGAGTTACTTAGAACAAGACAGGAAGTTGTAGAGAGCCATGATCATCCACGTCCTGAAAGATAACATATAAAAGAAAATAATATATGTCGTCGTTTTCAACAGCAGAATTAAGGAATTTAATTTGAGGGGAGGCACAGTGGAGTATTGGATAGCGGCTCGAAATCAGTCGAAACCATTACATTCACTTAGGTGCTAATACCCTTGGGAAAGGTATGAATCCTCTTCTTATCCCACCAGCTATGGGTAAATAGCAGGACAGACAGGATTGGATGCCAACTGGTCTACCGCAGAAAGAGATGGCAACATTCTGTGATAAAAAATCGCCTCGTCAGTCATGTATCTTAAGCGTTTATCATGCTTGGCATTTAACTGACTGAATTTAATTTGGTTATTACTTATTCACTATACACTCCAAGAAATTACTATTAGGAAATGTTTCGTCTAAGAATAGTTCAGCTCAGAACTTTGGCGAAAATTAATATACATTTGAAGCATCTATAAAATAAAATTTACTCTTCTTATAAGCATTTGCGTGTTACAGACGAGTGAATTTTATTTTTGATGGTGATAATGGCGAGTTGGTTGCGTTTTGTCGAAAGATTTTGAATAAAAAACTGTACAATGTGCATTTTAAGCAGATTCCAGGCTGCATTTTTTCTCCTCTTAATTCTATTGTTTAAATCATGAATAGTAAAAAATCAATACCACTTTTAGTATCACTGAAAATTACGGAAGAAAAAGATTTAGCAAAAGATAGAAAATAAATGTAAAGACAATGACATATCAGCGTGAACAACGACATGTTTTTTTTAGCTTTTCATTTTTTGCTTGCTCGCGAGATTTTCTTTTATCAGTTTTCACCTTTGTACTCGACGAGAAAGAGGATTCGTTTATCGCGCCTTTGTGTTTTGATCGACTTTCTTGAAAGAACGCTTTCTTATATTTGACATCGTCTTACAATTCTTACATGAATTTTATATTACTCATATTAACAACTCGCGTTTTACTTAACATTGTTTCAAGAGTCTTTATTTAATATCTTTCTTTCGCTAACATTTTTTTGTTTCTTTTCCAGTTTTTGATCCGCCATTTAGACATTCCTTCATTTAAAGCTTTTACTGATTTTTGTTCATTTATTTTTCGATCATTGTGCAAGTCTCAGTTCTGTATTTTTCCATATTAATCTTTTATTTATTTTTTTATTTTTATGATTTACATCCTTTCTTTCTTTCTTTCTTTCTTTCTTTCTTTCTTCTTATTTTACGTTCGTTATTCCTTCCTCGTGCTTTCTTTCTTTCTTTCTTTTTTATTTGTTTCTTTCTTTCTTCTTACTTTACATTTCGTTATTCCTTTCTACTGCTTTCTTTCTTTCTTTTTCTTTCTTTCTTCTTATTTTACGTTCGTTATTCCTTCCTCCTGCTTTCTTTCTTTCTTTCTTTTTTATTTGTTTCTTTCTTTCTTCTTATTTTACATTTCGTTATTCTTTTCTACTGCTTTCTTTCTTTCTTTTTCTTTCTTTCTTCTTATTTTACGTTCGTTATTCCTTCCTACTGCTTTTTTCTTTCTTTGTTTTTGTGTACAGGTCCTTACTCTTTTTTTCATACTTCTTCCTTCCTTCTCCATTGCTTGTATCATACCTTCTTTCTTCTTTTGTGTCCCTTTATTTTCCATAGTTTTTCCACTTGCAGAATAACTTATGAGATATATGTTCAGTTCCAGTCATATATCTGTTCATCTTAACGTTGTTTTTAAATGTACCAGAAGAAAAGAAAAAGAAAAAAATAGACATTTAATAAACTTAAACAATGCATTATTATCTACATACAAATTAACCACTTCCTTTTCCTTTTCATTATTAGAACAAAACATTTAAGAAGCATTTATCTATCTGTGAAAATCTTGAACTCTGCTTTTTCGCTGAAATGTGAATCCTTAATTTTACAGTTACAAAATAAAATAATTCGGAAACCAAATTTTCCCATTCTACGGAGCTCTTTTTAATAAAAAAAAGCTTCTATTTTAGTATGATGTGAGTAGAAGTGATTTAATTTCCTTGGGGAAATATCTATTTTTTCTTTGAGAAATTAAACCTACGAAGTTATTTTTTCTTAAAAATGTAACTAGCTTTTCGTATTCTATAATTTTAATGTATTGTCTCAAATTGTAAATTCGTAGATCAGTTTGATCTTGGTACAGGTACTCTTTCTTTCTTTCTTTTTTTCTTTCTTTCTTTCTTCTTATTGTACGTTCGTTATTCTTTTCTACTGCTTTCTTTATTTCTTTCTCTCTTTCTTCTTATGTTACGTTCGTTATTCCTTCCGCCTGCTTTCTTTCTTTCTTTCTTTCTTTTTTATTTGTTTATTTTGTTATTTCTTCTTATTTTATTTTAGTTATTCCTTTCTACTGCTTTCTTTCTTTTTCTTTCTTTCTTTCTTCTTATTTTACGTTCGTTATTCCTTCCTACTGCTTTTTTCTTTCTTTTTTCTTTCTTTCTTTTTTTTTTGTTTACAGGTCCTTACTCCTTTTTCATACTTCTTCCTTCCTTCTCCATTGCTAGTATCATACCTTCTTCCTTCTTTTGTGTCCCTTTATTTCCCATAAAAAATAATTCGGAAAACAAATTTTCCCATTCTACGGAGCTCTTTTTAATACAAAAAAAGCTTCTATTTTAGTATGATGTGAGTAGAAGTGATTTAATTCCCTTAGGGAAATATCTATTTTTCTTTGAGGAATTAAACCTACGAAGTTATTTCTTCTTAAAAATGTAACTACTTTTTTCGTATTCTATAATTTTAATGTATTGTTTCAAATTGTAAATTCGTAGATCAGTTTGATCTTGGTACAGGTACTCATTCATAGGGAGCTGCAATTTATCAAGGTAATATTTGTTTCTTTAACTGAATAAAAGTATTTAATGGCTTGGGATTTGTACTGAAAGTGTGCAAATGTTTCCAGTATGAAATCGGTTTTTAACTACCTACGAGTTTTCCGAAAGTGTGCTGGGAACCTTTGCACTTATATTAATTAGGATAATAACTTAGAATTAAATAAAAGCGCATTGTCATTAACTCATAAAAGCTCGAGTGAACAGCAAAGATATCATATATATAGTAGGTCATATAACATAAGGTGAATAGATAACGTAAATTTTAGTTTTTGAAAATCTATTTCCGAATGCTAAACCTTGACAGCTATGAGGATTGCTTTACGAAACATTTGGAGACATAAAGCTCCCTGAAAATCACTTATCAGAAAATTTTATTTGATTTGGAACCTGAGTGAGTGAAAGGAAATTTAATATAAGAATTTTAAATGTTCCTTCGGGGTTTGTGTAATCATATGAACTTGGAGGAAATTACGCTGAAGCAAAAACCTTTTTTTTGTCCAAGTTGAAATTTGCCAGAGACCGACAATTTTTTCCTAGCGTTTCCTATCATTTTTAAGAACAGTAATCCCAGTGAAGGGTTTAAATTACGTGGAGGCTTTTTCATTTTCTCCAAAACTTAATAGTTAATTTAGAATCTAGGGCGCAGGTTTTAAATGACAAAAAACTACTCAGTTTACTACGCGCTTCTTTCGAGGTAATTAAATATTAGTAGAAAAGTTCCAAACAATACACAGCGTCTACAATAGTATATAGCATAAGGGAGAACGACAATGCACCACTCTCTCACTCTTTTGTTGACGTTTTCTTAACGCCTTTCTAGAAAGTGGTTATTGGGCTTTTAGATTTGAGAAAATGTAAAATCGGGTAAATCTAAAGACAGCATTATGGAAGATATAGATTTTTACTTTTCTCTTTTTTCATTATTTTTATTGATACTATGGCTAACATCTATTATCGCTACTGCCTGTATCTATTTTTATCTACATTATTATTATTATTATTATTATTATTATTATTATTATTATAATTATTATTTATTGCACCCATTCTCACATATACACGCTTAATAGCACACTAATAAGACAAAGTGAAAAAGAGTTTTCAGCCATGCACATCCCTAATTATATTAGACGTAATCTGACCAGATTGAGAGACAGGTCCGTATGAAGAAAAAGTATGGAGAAGAGGCAATACAAATCTGTTCAAGCGCCACAGCTGAAGGATTGGCAATCCTAGCGCTGATCTTAGTAACGTCCATTGGATTTGAAATTTAGCGCTGTTCACAACAACTATTCAGTATAAAACATTGTTGACATACACTACATACATACATACATACATATATATATATATATATATATATATATATATATATATGATTATACAGTTTAAATATGTTATATATATATATATATATATATATATATATGTGTGTGTGTGTGTGTGTGTGTGTGTGTGTGTGTGTATGAGTGCTCAATATCAGGGATATTGCGTTTATATGGATAAAGTGTTTATATAGAAATCAAATCTGCATGAAGCGATCATCTAATGTTAGTTTCTTTGTCAATATTTATACTTTCTTTTTCTCTCTCTCTCTTACTATATATATATATATATATATATATATATATACATATATATATATATATATATATGTAAGCAAATATGTGGATGTAGATCCGACGGTATGATGAAAAATATGGAAAAGACAAAACAAAATCCGAATATGCAAGTTTACTGTTTTTTCTGATTAGTCTTGTGTCTATCTTCTTTTCATGTTGACTTAAATATCGTCTAATCTTAAGTATGGTTCTAATAACCATGTCCTGAAGATGGTCTACTAGACCGAAACGTCTGACGTCGACAGTAAAACAACATTAAAACAGTAAACTTGCATATTCGGATTTTGTTTTATCTGTTCAATATTTTTCATCATATATATATATATATATATATATATATATATATATTTGAATTGGACATAATCCGACAATTTATTTAAATACATTTATAATATATTTAACGTTCTTTTTATAGATACAAGTATTTAAGCAAATGCTCTGTTTTATAATAAACAGTATTAAATAACATTTACCGGCCTGAATGTCCGAGAAATTTTCATAGAAAATTTTCGTTCTCGTTTTCTATGAAAATTTCTCGGACATTCAGGCCGGTAAATGTTATTTTATCTATAAAAAGAACGTTAAACATATTATAAATGTCTTTATATATATATATATATTTTATATATATATATATATATATATATATATATATATATATATATATATATATATATATATATATATATATATATATATATATATATGTTTAGGCAGCATATCTATTCAACAATATTTCATTGGATAATACAGAGATATTGTGTCTACTTATTTTTATACAGATCCTTTTCGGTTGTCTGATCAGTTTCTTGATGTTGAGATGAAATTCATCAAGGAATGCACAGTATTCATTTAAACCCAAGTACTTTCAACATTTATTAAGATCATCTTCTTGAGTAAATTATTATGACAAGCAGGCTCTTGTAGCTATGATAAAATCTATACTCCTTTGTCATAGTGATTTTAAAATACACATAAGAAACTGCTCTGTTATAGTTATTTTAGTATTTTTAAATTTATCCGTTCTTGTTATGGAAGCTTTTTTCTTTACATAACAAGCGTTTCAATATAAGGGAGATGAATGGAAATGCAAAATGGCATTAGTATTTAAATGTTATATGCACTT
This sequence comes from Acanthosepion esculentum, assembly GCA_964036315.1. NCBI lineage: Eukaryota > Metazoa > Mollusca > Cephalopoda > Sepiida > Sepiidae > Acanthosepion > Acanthosepion esculentum. The sequence goes on from OZ038477.1 coordinate 39,039,356, forward strand.
TAATATGTTGTTGCTATATTCATAATACATTTAT
>OZ038477.1:39044389-39151889 GCA_964036315.1 Acanthosepion esculentum
ACACCATACTCTTTGCCAGCGTCACAATTCTCACTAGTTATAAGAAACTCACCAACAGTCTCTACCTACTCTGATGATGACTCTTGTAAACTGAAATTATTTTAAAATATGCACTACCATTTCTCTAGTAGTTTTCTCTTCAATATATATATATATATATATATATATATATATATATATATATATATATATATATATATAGCATAATGAGAGGCCACGTATACTTTCTTGATATGTATATAATATCTGGATAAAATAAATGAAACAAAATTGGGTGTTTTTTTTATGAAAGTATTTATTTCTGTGTTTTTGTATATATTTATTTATTTAATATTTCAGACCACCTAGGTCTTTCCTCAGAAATCAAATGAGATACTGTGTTTGTGTGTTTGTTTACAGCGTTTGTTTACAGCGTTTGTCGTGAAGCGTGCATGTCACGTGATGTGCAATGCGACTTTGTTTGAATATTTGGCGGAAGACTGATGATAGTGTTTTAAATGTTGTTTAAAAGGTTTTTTGACCATAACTCAAGAAATATTTCTTAAAATATTTTTAACTGTTGAAATATTTATGTAGATTTAAAATATCCACGTGTTTGTTTACCCCTAGTTTATATGTGTCTAATTTTAGAATTCAGTATTTTTCTTTTTTTCTTTTTCGTATGTGTGTTGTACTTAAATTACTGTGTTTGTGTGTTTGTTTTTAGACTCGGACGACACGTGGTGTGGAACGCGATTGTGTTTGATTCTTTAACGGACATCTGGTGTTTTGGTTATTGTTTAAAAAGGATTTTTTACCATATCTAAAGAAATCTTTTGAAGAAATATTTTAACTATTGAAATATTTATACTGATTTAGAATACCCAAGTCTTTGTTTAACCCTAGTTTATATATGTTTAATTTTAAAATCCAGTATTTCTCTTTTTTTCTTCGTATGTATGTAGTGCTAAAATTTGAGTCTATCAATATACATTTGCAATTATCTATCGAATGTCGTGGTCTATTGAAGTGTTCTGCTACTGGGGAATATGAATTATTTTGTCGTATGTCTTGTTTATGGTTGTTGAAACGAAGCCTAAAGTTAGTTCCAGATTCGCCAATATATCCACTATTAGTGATACCACTCCTGCTCCAAGGAAGGAAACAAGTGTACGAAAGAAAAAAAGATTGATTTGGCAGGGTAATCAAGAGAGAAGTTGCGAAGAATAGGACTATAACTAGCCAAGTAATTGCTGCCAGTCTAAGCGAAGAGTATGGTGTTAGTCTTGCCTCTTCAACAGTCCGTCGGTGGCTGTTAGAACAAGGCTACAAATCTTGTACACGAAGGTTTAAGCCGTTAATAAGCAAAGCTAACACAGCCAAGAGACTTGAATGGGCTCACTATTACAAAAATTTTACCGTAGAAGACTAGAAGAATGTTCTCTTCTCCGATGAAACGAAAATTGAGCTAAATTCAAAGGATAAGGTGAGTCACATTTATCAAACAGCACTGTATATATATATATATATATATATATATATATATATATATATGTGTGTGTGTGTGTGTGTGTGTGTGTGTGTGTGTGTGTGTGTGTGAAAACACTTTTTTATTTTTAAATTTTATTTTATGGTTTTGATTTCATGAAACAGATTTTGATTTATAGAAAAATAATTCCACCTACTGTGTTCAATGACAATAAATAAGGTCTGTACAAACATTCATCAAAACATTAGCTCAAACCTTACGCGAATTATTTTTTGTTTTATTTTATTGGGTGGATCGAATAGCAAAGCTACATTGATTGAAAGAAAAAAAAAATATTTCGGAAATGAATATTTCAGAATTGACAGATATCTGTTAAAATATGTTCTTGCCTACATTAGAAGAAAATCTTTCAGACATTTACATTTGGCTCTTTGCGCATGGAGGAAAACATATCAGCTTCTCGAAATCATATTCGTGCAGAGTCGAAAAAGTCATCATACATTGCTTACCATTTTAGATTTATTAGAAAAAGTATGCAGCAAATTTAACATACCTTTAGTCCTCATCGTAATTCCCATCTGCATCAAGGGCGTTTAGACAACTTGCCTCCAGCTGGGTAAAGTCCAAGCGGTAAAAATAAGATCTTTTGAACACAAAGAGGTCTGTGAATACCTGTCGCAAGTCTGCCAGATTTGCGAAGGATTTCCCACGCAGCTCGCTGTCTAGGGAATGTAAGTTGTGGTAATCTGTCTGTGTAATGTCCGGGGAGTTAGGTCATGGCACAGTGTCTCCCAGCCAAGTTGCCGTATGATCTCCCTGGCCACTGGCTCTACATGAGGCCTGGCATTGACATTGACAAATAGTACACTCTTGCGATTAACCAAAATTGGCTCCTTTTACTCTAGTGCCAGTTGCACACATTCCAACTGCTACAAGTATGGGTACACAGTGAGGGTATGGTCCAATTGTAGCAGCTAATCGTGCACCACTTATTGACTAGTTAACAAAATATAGGACAGAGTATGCGTGGAATGGTCTTGTAGGGTGAGTCAACTCGGGTTAAAAGGGAAAAATTAAAATCCAACTGTCGAGCCCACGAATACAACATAACCCGAAGAAATGATTTTTTTACATAGGCAAAAGGAAAACCAGATTGAAATATATATTTATGTACATATGTTTTTACATGTTAAACATTGTGCTTGTTCTTGTTGTAAAATATTAAAGTTCAAAAATTTAAATGTTAGACAAAATTTTCTATTTGTTAAATTTTAATTCATATATTCATATGCCTTGGCCAATATAAAGTCTGTATATACGTGCGTGTGCCTGAAACACATTTTAACGGAGTGTATGCCTGGCTCCTGACTGAATCTGTGGGTGGGGGAGTACATTAGCAGAAACGTTGTGTGTGTGAGTAATAATACGTGAAATCTGATTACGTTGATTCCAAAAGGAAATGAACATGCAGATGAATTTTAAGACTTACTTTTTGCCACGGCTATGAATATTTGTTTGAGTTGTGTGAATATTGTTTTGAAAGTTGTGTAGTCGTCGCTCAGTTGTTGTCCTGTTAACGAGAGAGTTCTGGTAGGGTGTTTACAGATCCAACCGCTTGTCATTAATGGGTGATCTATGTTCAGCTGCTGAGTGGGTTTTTGCTGTGTGTTTTTATGGCCCCCAAAATTGGTGTTTATATAGTTATCCTGATCACATGATTGTCTCCAAACGAAAGCTTTCCGCTTTACAAGGGATAGCTCCGAGCGACCAGTTCATTTGGTGTTCAAACGTACAGTCGTAGTCGGAAGCATAGCATGTGATACTGTCCAATGAAATTCCAGAAACATTTATTTAATTTTGGATCCTATTTTATACTGATTTGTACAAAAGGTTTTGTTTTTAGCGATTCTTATCCCATGTATTATCATTTATAGTTGAAGTCTGTTTCATCAAAAGTCTGGAAGCATTCAGTAAGCTTGTGGCAAGTTTTGCTGCTATCCTCGTTTATGGCCACCTTCAGGGCTTCATCATCCAGGATCTGTGGTCTGATCTCACGACCTGAAATGATCTGGAACCAATGACTGGTGGTGCATTGAATCATACCCAAATGCATGATGTATTCGTCGAGCGGATGCGACTGCGAACAAGCCCACCTTAAAGTAATAAAGCAGAGATATCTGAACGAGCTGCTTTGACACCGCCATACTTCCTTGCTGCTAATCGAACCTTGTCTGATATGTGTGTGCAACGCACCTGTGTTGGTCAAAACTACGCCCACCCTCGCAGATTTTTCAGGCACGTGATGCACACATTTGCGTATTAGTGAACTTTTCTTTCGACACGACTTGAAAATCGATTTTTTGATTGCTTTATATGTTTATTTCAGTTTCTATTTTCTGGTTGAAAGAGCCTCCATTACAACTGCAGTTTTATATTGCGTTCAGTGCCTAACAAAAAAAAAGCAATTATTTTTCATCAAGCATATATATGAGCAGGTATATTGCATTTGCTTATTTGATTCGGCTTAGAGTTAGTGAAAGCCAGCAGGTTTGATAAAATTCGACGACATTGTTTACGCACACTTTTTCACTTTTTCACGATTGTTCGACCAGCTCTCAAGCGCCATCATGTCGCCTAAAGAAAGCCAATCCCACGGCAATGAAACGGTTTAAGTAATACAAAACATATCTGTTCGATGTTTTCCAAGCCTTCGTATTCCAATTCGGGGAAACAAAGCAGTAATTACTTCCTGCCCCTTTCCTTTTACAACATCTTTTTTTATTTTGTTAAATCAGTGATATCTTTAACCATTTAAAATCTTTTCAAGTCTTTTACAAACGGATACCCTTCAAAGTCTCCCAGTTCCCGACTCGCCCATTTCAGCTCATTGCTTTTTTGTGTTGTACAGCTTCCAGCTCTAAATATATATAAAAAAAAGACTTAAAATTAAATATCACAAAAATTACACAACAAAACACTTGGGCCTAATCACAAGCCTAAAATATCTTCAAATTCACACGACAGCTTTTCACATGCACAATCCCCAGAATTAAACAACAAAGTAAAATAACTATCTATTTAAAAACATCTGCCAAAGAGTGGTGGGTAGTATGTATATTTCAGGAGATATTGCTTGTGAATTATTTTGGAACTGGAATAATAATGATTTTGGTTTGTACCAACTTCTCGCTTGCTCTATCTATCTAAGTCAGCATCGATTGCTTTGTAAAACGAAATTCTTGTTTTAAGATAAGCCGTTTTTTAATTACAATATTCACTATCATGAGATAGGACATTGAACGCAAGAAATAAAATTAAATGTTCAACTTATCTGTCTATTCGGAGTTCCGCGGATATAGTAAACTTTTATTATCTAGCTGACTGACGATTGTATTTCATGTCTGCGAAACTCCGTTTAAAGACACGTATGTAAAACATTTTGGTTTAATTTTAAATCTATCTATTTACTTATCTATCTCAACAGAATGTCGTAATAAAATTCTAGAAAAAGTAAATACATCTGTGTACTTAAAAAACGTTTTAGCCTGTTTTCCATGTCTAAGTTCGTAAAATGGCGAATCAATAATGTGAGGGGCTGTTGTTTATTAAGTAAAACCTTATTACGAACTGTTAATAAGAATTGAAACGCATTATCTTACTTCAAATATTGTCTTCAAATATTTTGGTGTTGGAATTTAATTTCAGAAACATCACAGGAGAGAAGCAACAATAACAAGAAAAATTACCGTAATTATTACCAAATAAATTAAATTAACCTTCTAACTTCTTCCTGAAAATTATTTCAACAAACAAAAATCTGTTTCATCAAATTTCTTTGATTGCACCATAGCTAATATAGTTTGACTGAAAATAATTCTTTCTGGAAATGAAGACATTTAAAAATACAACAGTTATTATAGAAATAGGATTCCAAGAAAATTAGTTGGTTAATCATTAATTAATTTAGTCTGAATGTATAACGAGTGGCTGTTTGTTGTAAGCGCGCGGGCACACACATATGTATTCTCTCTCATATTGTCTCACATTTTTCATTCTCTCTCTCTCTCTCTCTCTCTCTCTCTCTCTCTCTCTCTCTATATATATATATATATATATATATATATATATATATATATATATATATATATATATATATATGTATGCACACACACAGACGCACACACCTAAGATGGCAGTAAGATCAACATCAAGTGGCGATAGTTTGTTTCATACTTCAACGCAATTTTCAGGCCATGTTTATTGCGTTTTCGTTCAACTATGTGGACAGTAGTGCATTACCCGTAATAATGTCAATTGTATTATCCTGACATTTATTGGGTGGGCGGCTACAGTAATATTTCAGATTATTCTTGAGGCTACTGAGTGGACAGAATTGTGGATGCTAATGTGGTTATTTGCAGTTATTTTATAATGTTTTCTATTAAATCCTTACTTATTATTTACTATTGATTACTTATTGATTTGCCGTTTATTAGTATTATATTTTCTTGTGTTTGTGTTCATTCGTTGTTTGTTAATTTGTTTATTATTTACTTAACTTACTTATTGGTTTTGTCTAAAATGTATTGAAATTTGCTGAGTTGCATAAAGTGCATATATTTTGATACACATACACACAAACATATATATATATATATATATATATATATATATATATATATATATATATATATATATGGTGTCTGGCTGTATCACAGATCATCAATGTGACTGGACATCCGACTGCTTCAAATATACACACACACAAACAGACACGCACACACATACACACACACACACACACACACACACACAAACATATATATAAATATATATATATATATATATATATATATATATATATATATATATATATATATATATATTGATGATCGGCTAGGGCGTGAAACAGTAAAAACAGTGCTGATTTTTTTGTCCATATTGTTTATATATACAAAAGCTGTGTGTGTGTGTGTGTGTGTGTGTGTGTGTGTGTGTGTGTGTGTGTGTGTGTGTGTGTGTGATTGCGTGTATGCACGCGCAGAAGTCTGAGCAGCAACTTTTGTCTTATACTTGTTTTTTATTATATTTTTAAATTAATTTTTATGCGGGACTGCGGAATATTTCTGTTTTTTTTTTTAACCAATTTACCCAAGCAGAGCGGGAGTGCCACTAGCACGAAAGGGGTTACAGAGGATTGAGAACAAGAGTAAAGTGGCTTGTTTGAGGAAAGAATACAGAGAAAGACGGGGATCAAGCTCAGGGTGTCAGATGTCAATGGACATTACACTTGAATATATGACGATTATAGTCATCGGTGAAGCAAGTAAGGGGAAGGAAGATCCACAGACGGGAAGTGCGAGAGAAGAAGCTGTTTGAGTAGAAGAGACGGTTACATTTAACCGTTTTGATTGTGAAAGAGTGGGACCGAGATGCCAGCCTAGTATCTCGCTTAAATTCTCGCATTCTGGGAACCAGCGAAAGTATATTGTCGGAACAGTTGCCGTGAAAATATTTGTAGAAGTGGCAGAGGGAAGCCACAGCACGTCTATGGGAAAGCGACTGTAGACTAGATGCCAGATGCTAGGACCTATCACATTGTATATCCGTCTCTGCATTTTTTCCAGGGAGAAATCATACAGCTTTCCTAATCAAATATCAAAATTTTATTTTGCTTTGAATGTGTTTGCATTGTCTTTTCTTTGGCCGGTTTCAGTTTTTGCGTCCTCACACCTTTACAAGTATCACGTTTTCACGCAACAGTTAGTGCTTTATCGTTATTATTATTATTATTATTATTATTATTATTATTATTATTATTATTATTATTATTATATACTAATTGTACATGCCTCTTCTTTTATTAGTTTAGACGACCGTTACGTCCTGCCACTACCTCATAATTAATGGACTATTCTGTTTTGACACGTGGGAAGACAAGACATTTCAGAGACGTTACATGTTTTCAGTGAAAAAAACAGAATTAATGAAGTGTTTAGAAGATAGAAGTGTTTGCTCCTAATACCTCATAAATTATGGTCTATTCCGTTTAGATCGCGTGAGAAGACAAAATACGTCAACGACGCTACTTGGTTTCAGTGATGAAATCAAATAAAAAAGTTAGAAGTGTTTAACGTCAGTCAAATAAAAAAAAATGTTGTCAATTTCAAATCCTTTGACGTGCACCCCTTTACTTCTTAAAATAACGACCAGCATTCATATTACTAATTTTTATTGCAATATTTTGTTAAAGTTGTTAAGCTATAGTATTCAACGATGTGATAGTAGAATTTATACGGATAGTTTATAGTCGTAGAACTCGCCATCAGCTTATTCATCCATCAACTTAAGAATTAAGATTCATCAGATATTTAAAATCGGAAAACCGTGAAATTTTTACTAGTTATTATTATTATTATTATTATTATTATTATTATTATTATTATTATTATTATTATTATTATTATTATCTGTTGTTGTTGTTGCAAAACATATTTAGCATCTTGGTCCTTATATTCAATGAAATTCTATCGATGTCTTGTACTTCTTTGTATGGTTATGAGGATAGATCTTTTCAAAATAGTGTAAGCTAACTAATATTTTGCAAAGACCGAGTCCCATTAAGAAACTCTGGGATTTTGTAATTAGTTTGATTCCCTCACAAAATTTCACAGATTTCTTATGTTTAGTACGCTATTATTCTCAACATTTTTCAAATTCAGAATTAAATTTCCAACATTTAAGCCAGAGGTTTAGCCTATACTCAACTGTCATTGCTATCTGTCAGCATCAGAAAATTGTTATATAGAAATTCACTTGTGATTTGATCAAATACACAATAACTGTATTTGGCTTTCTAATTAGAAACTGTTTTCCTGTTGATATTAAGGAAAATAAGAAAGCCAGCTTTAGAAATACGGATTTAGACATGTGTGCGCTGTTTTTGTTCATCTCAGGCACAGGCATGTTTCTGTATTTCCCAAATGTTACTGTTGATTACTTGCAGCCGTACAAATGTTTGAATTCATTTACGGCTTCATATTTCGTTTTTCGCACTTTTTTCTGTTTAAAATGATGTCTGTACTAAATTTGGAATCAGTAAGATTGTTTATTTACTTTATTCTTACGGCCAAACTCATCCGAAGTGTCCACACATATATTTGGAGAATTAGGAGTTATATATTAACGTCAGCAAAAAAAAAAATCCGCTTTTTCATTGGCAAGGTACAAATTCTGTTGTTGGTGACATCTCGTTTTTAACACAGTGTCTGTGATTTGCCAGAAATTCTTAAATGATATTCTTAACGCGAAAAGAGAAATCACATTTTTTTCTTTGTAACTTCACATCGTCCATATGAGTATGCCTTGCACAAAACAGTACTAATTATTATTATCGATATTCTTAAATATCCTAATATGATTATTTTGCTTTAGATAACTAGTCAAATTTCAAGGAAAGGAATATTTCAATTGACATAAATTTCATTATAGTGTCAGGTGTATCTATAAATTCGTAACATTCATATTTTAGCATTTATGCGAAGTTAGACACCAGGATAATCTATCTATCTATCTATCTATTGTTCTGCTGACTATCTATCTTTTTCTTTCATTACTATCAACCTGTAAAAATTGATATCTATCTGCAACATAGTGCAAAAAGCTTGAGGACATATTAAACTACTGTAAATTTCCAATGAATGCCATCATATAAATGGATATTTTTTAATGTGCTATTTACAGATTAAATGTTGACCCTATCGGAGCCATTTTCACATCTAATTATCATATATTTTTTATAAATGTTTATGAATGAGGAGATAAGATGTGAGATGACATCCCCAAATAAGATTGCAAAAAGTTTCTGTCACCTGATCTTTTATGGTTTCTCTTTTCGGTGCCACCGCTGCAATCAATTTTCGGAATAGGACAGGGTAGATTCTGACATCGAATTCCTATATTCTTTCATTACTTGAAATCACGGCTAAAACCTCCAAAGAAACCAGAATGAATATATCTCGTGAAGTTGGTCAAGAATACGAACTAGCGAGCAATGGCTAAGTATAGGGTGACCCAAAAAACGGCAACTTTTGAAGTGCGTATTGCCAGACATGAGCAAGTGGCAACACTGCGAGACAGTGACCTTGAGCAAGTAAACATTTCGCCATTTTCGTAACGAGAATGAAATTCGCAGTATCCCAGCTGAGATGTTGCAGCAGTCAATGAGGAATCTCAACAGCAGATTTCAAGAATGCATTCGTACAGGAGGACGCCATCTACAGGACGTAATTTAAAAAAAATTAAAATTCCATCATTGTTTCTTAAATGGCATGTTTTAAAGTTTCAATTACTATGAATTAAATATTTTTCTTCCCTCACTCTTGGTTTTATTGCATTGTTAAAAAGTTCCCGTTTTTTTTTTGGGTTACCCTGTATATTGGAATGTCATGTAGGGGCATTTCAGAAATGCTCTCAAAGTCACAAAGCACTACAAGTGTTGTGAATTGATCAAACTGTGGTCCCCTTTGAATACTATAGCATAGAATAATACGGAGTCTGATCAGGACAGCAGAAAGCTTAGTAAAAGAAGAGTGATACAAATCTGATTGATGAGTGCGAGTGTTCAATTTTATGTTAGTAGATAACATTAAGTACATCCTTCGAGAATTTGGACTGAAGAGATTCATTTCAACGATGCAATCAGATTCAAACAAAAAGTATTTAAATGCATCATTAAGTTGGACAAAATGTTATAAACTGTGGAATGCATATATTTAGGAATAAGATCAGATTCAGCAATAAAAGAAGATAGAAACTGCATTTTATTGAATGTAGATTTATCAGAAGGCCGACAGGAGATCGAAATGAACCACGTTACACAACGCAAAGTGAAGTTTCGATCGTAAGAGTCTGATGCATTATGGGTGCCTGAAAATGGTTAAAATTGTTTAAAATTTATGATAGCTCGAACAGGGATATATATATATATATATATATATATATATATATATATATATATATATATATACAAGCGCTTGCTAAAGGAGCATTTGATACCAGACTTGGAAGAAGTCGGAATTTTTAGCATTATGGAACACATATCTCAGATTGCATGCAACACAATTTATTGATGAATGTGTCACCATATTGAAAGATTGGGCAGATTAGAGATCCGACTTAAATCATGGATCAAACGTTGACAGAAAAAAAAATGAATAAAATTGAACAGAAGAATCCAGGCGATCAAGAGTTGTGGGAGCCCAAACATAGGGCGAGCTAACTAGTATCTCTATTGAGGACGGAGGATTGGTACGTATCTAGGAGCATTGAAGCAATTATTAAAGCGACATGAATTAAAAATATTGATAATGTACATAAACATCTAGAAAACAATAATCTATAAGAAATTTTCATTACAGACATTTTCTATTTTAAATCAAAGCATCTGACTTGATTTAACTGAGATGGTCGAAATCCTTTGCAAAGACATTTTGGGAGGGGGTGTCTCTCCATCTTCTATGATTCTAAATAAACTTGGTAAAAATAGATAATGAGTTGGGTAATAGTTCTAGTTAGGTCAAAGTTCCATCTGTAGACGACAATAAAAAGCTCCCACATTTGAGAAGGCAATTATTAGAAATTTATAATAATTTAAAGTTAACTAAAATCTTTTGCACGGTGCGTCTAAGACTGTCAGATGCAGTCTTTCATCGTTAACAAATACCGAAATTGCTAAATTAGAAGCTGAGTTCATCAGTAAATATCTTAGCGCGCCCATACACACGTATGTATATATATATATATATATATATATATATATATATATATATATATATATATATATATATATATATATATTACAAAGAGTCAATCATACCTTGAATCAATCAGCAATATGTATGCGATTATTGATTCAAGGTATGATTGACTCTTTGTAATGTAAATATATACTGCCTATTTTATTATATATATATATATATATATATATATATATATATATATATATATATATGTATATATATATATATATATATATTTGTGTATTTAGGCAGCATTCCTTCTTTCATGCACATTTCATTAAAAACGGCAGACAAGGTCCTTTTATTTATTTTTTTATACAATTTCTCATTCGATCTAATTTTTTTTTCTTTTCGGATGATAAATTATATAAAAATTGTCCGAATGTTCTTTTTATCCGAGAACTTTCGGCTATACATTTTCTTCTTTAATGAATAAAAGAATATAAAACAAACGCTGATTAATAACGGATTTCCTAATCTATTGTTAGATTTCCACATTAGGCCTTTCTTGTCTAAGGTAGCGAGTAGCAACTGCGAGAATAGAAACATAAAAATAATATTAATATTTTTTATAAAAATCGGATGAACGAAAATTATAAACAGGATGAATGCAGAATTAATAACATTATAAAAAAAAGCATAGCACCAGTTGACAATAGCAAAAAAATTAGATTAATTATTTATTATAAAAAATTTAAAACCTCTAACCTTATAGTTAAAAATAATAATTCACCTCCTAGAACAAAATTAAATAGGGAAAATATTATTTACGAATTCAGTGCCCATTAAGGAATTGTTTTCCTCAACAATCAACTTTCGTAAATAATTATATAAGCCACACTACAATATGTTTAACACACAGACTAACTCTACACCTTTCTGACAATAGCTCAATTAGATCTCATTTAAATATTCATGGAGACCTACTGGACAATATTCGGAACATACTTGTCGACAACAATAATATAATAGCATCATCCAAATGCAAAAAAAAGGCTAAAAATAATGGAAGCCTTATTAATAAAATCAAACAAACCAACACTTAATAATATTAACTTTCAACATGGACATAATATCTTGACCGTGTTTTGAAACAAAAAAAATGAAAAACATTTTATAAAACATACATACAACAAACCATTTCTAATTTTAACAGTTAAAATATAATCCTTGAAAATGGCTAAATGTATAGCCGAAAGAACTCGGATAATAGAAAATTCGGATAGTTTTTTACATAATTTATCATCCGAAAAGAAAAAAAATGAGATCGCATTAGAAATGAGAAATTGTATAAAAAATTAAATAAAAACACCTCGTCTGTCGTTTTTAATGAAATGTGCATATATATATATATATATATATATATATATATATATATATATATATATATATATATGGATGTGTGATAAAATATAGTTTTAAGGTATGCTATATTTATGGGCTAAAGTGATCGATATCTGAAAATGAAGGTATGTCAATATGAAAGTGGTCATTGAGGTCAACACCCAGCGGCGACAGTCTGTTTCTTTTTTCAACGCAATCGTCAGCCCATGTCATTTATTTATTTCTCTCTCTTTCTCTCTCTCTCAATCTATCTATCTATCTATCTATGATGTACCAGGTAATTGCGAATCTGTAATAAAGAAAAACTATTGTAATATAAAAATTAGTATATTTTCAATATATATTTAAACATCTTATGCTAAGGAAAAGAAAACTTTTTTTCAATAAAATTGTTTTATCTTTGAAGATGGCCTCATGTTTCTGTATTCTAGGATCAGGTGTTAACCATTATCTCATAGATATCACCAGTCAAGGACCTTTGATATTCTATGACTGCTGCTTCGTCTCCATCTAATCCCTTGGTTTAGTACTTTAATGGTTAAAGTCAGGGAATCTAGAATATCATATTTTCTGCAAGCCCTTGCTGTATTTTCTCGAAAGCAAGTCACTATAAGTCAGCAAGATGCAAGGGGTTACTTAAGTGGAAGGAAATAGAAAGGGCAATAAAAAGCAGCATTCTATGAGACTGAAGATGACGATTGACATTATCATTACTTCTTTGAATAACGTAGTTGACAAGAGTTGACAAGAAAGCAGGAGGCCAAAAGAGAGTTCCACAGGAGAGAAGTACGAGTGAAGCAATTATTCGAATCGAACATACGGTTACAACTATCCGTTTCATCAGTGAAAGTTATAGACCTATCTACTTAATTTACTAGCACGCTTAAATTCATCAACTCGGAGTACCAACGAGGAAAGCTCACCAGAACAATTAGCATGCAAATATGTAGGGAAAGACACAGGGAACCTACGTTAGAGCGGTGGGAAGTTAACTGAAGACGAGACACCTGATCAGGATCGATTATGTTTTTGAATATTATCAAGAATATCTAGACCAGATGTGGCAGCAATATTCGATACACAGACGAATGGTAGACATATGGTGAGAACAAATGACTCGCATGATAGAGAGAACCAACATTCCTGGCAGGAATCTTAGCATTTGATACAATATCATCGTTTCGCTTCATGTCAATGGACAACATGAGACCAACAAGGCGCAGTGAGTTGCTCTCCTAGAGGTTAGAATCAGCCATGTTGATAGAAAGCAAGAAAGGTTCAAGATAATTAATTGAGATAATTAATTGGGATCAATTAAGATAATTTATTTAAGATAATCAATTGAGATCACTTTTGGAGGCGTTAAAATTAACAAGATATTTCTTGGTTCAGTTAACACCAGATGCAAATTTGACTCTATCGAACTTATCAGACTTACTATTAAGACAAGTGTAGATAGCTGTAGATAGCAGAGGAGGCGGGTTGGAATAATAGATAGCGGCTCGTATTGAGGAATCGGAGAGCTTGAAATCCAGTCGAGTTCATTACATTCACTTGCGTGATAATAACGGGGGGGGAGTATGAATCCATCCCTTCATAGCAGAGCAAATTGAGTCTAAGAAAAAAACAAACTGAATTTCAAAACACATCCTGGAGAGTGTTTGTTTCCATCACGCTATCTTGTCATGTGAACATCATCTCATGCCGTTCATGAGGTGTTCTTCGGGCCTAATGTAATCGTCCCATCAGGTTAAATACAGAATTAATGGCGTATGGAAGGTGGTTGATGAAAATAAGGAACAAAATAGCTCAAATAATAGAACCATTGGAGACACCAGAATTAATGCAAAAAATATTGAAGAGTTGCTTTTTAAGACACATTTTCTCATGCGATTTGTTAAGAAAGATTGATTGAAATAAGAAGAAAATCTTTTAGGGACACCATAATAATGCAACGTTTGAAAAAGACCAGCATTCCAAACCTTGTCAAATGCATTCGAGATATCAAAAGAAAAGATCTTCTTCATTCTTATCTAAAGCCTAACAGACACTTTCAGTAATAACCATTACCACACCGGCTGTTGATCTTGAGATATGAAAGCTATATTGCTTGTCTGAAAGAAGACTCCGCAAGTTGAGACGGAAAATAATAGTTCAAAGAACAGGAGTCATTTCATGGGAACATTTCTTAAGTACACTTGCAGAGATAAGTGGAAAGTCAGGCAAAGTTATTCTTGATGATTTGGAAGTTGAATTGGAAGATAATTTATGAGAAAAGCATTCTGCTTTTATCGACAGAAGATAATAGCACTTCAAACTGATTAAAGAGAAGAGGGATTGAAAACTGTTGTATAAGAGTAATTGTCGTTGCCGACACTGTGGTTTGAAACTAGATCGCCAGTGAGCAAAAACGAGCGATTCCATTATTAAGTAGATTACGGAAGCATAAAGGAAGGGAATAAATATAAAGTAGCATAAGGATCACTGTTCTCTCTTCTTGTCTAACCACAATTGCTATACATTCATCTCTCTACTCTGCTACTATACGGATTACGAGTCTCTTCTGAGCATTATACTATTTGGCGGATAGTACTTGAACAAGTATTAGTAGTGCGTATATTATTGGAAGGCGTTATTACTAGTAGCGGCGTTTACGAAGTCTCGAATATAACGAGAATTTTTGGAAGTGATAACGAGCTTTCGCTTGACATAGCAAAAGTGACAAGCAAAGCAATCACCACAAAAAATTACTCTTATATAACTCTTACAGGGAAGACTGTACTCATGAGAGACAATACGGTGTTACCAGAGAAAAAAGGCCTTTGACTCACTGAGCACTCGTTTGCAATTATTACAAGCGAAAAAGCAGTCCCGGTTGTATTTAGAGCTATCACGTTGGTATAGGCGATAAAAAGTAGTTCCTGTGGATTGAACAGACAGGTGTGAACCAAGAAGAAGATCTTGGTTTTATCTTGTGTTTACGAGACTGCGCAAAAGTGTTGATGTCAGTTTTCACCATGTATGTTCAGGGAAAATTATCTGTAGGAAACCTAAATATTTCATTCTAAGGGACATCGGCAACGAAATCGCGAAATGAATTCCTATAAGCACGCTGGTAGCAGAAATAATAGTGAATAGGTGTTTTGTATCTAAATTTTGTGATGTCTTTCCTCTAATGAGGCTATTGTGGACTCTTACACTTATACAGTTAGTAGGAAAAGTAAGCCTCGGGGGAACAGTGATATAGACTGTTCTACCGAGGCTGTGACTGTTCGCAGCTCCTGTCAAACACTCTGCCTTGGGCAGATAGGAACCCGGACGAGGCTGTGCCGAAGAGCAGAGTTTCGTCCGGGGAGGCATACGGAACCCGAACCCGTTTATGCGGGTTCTACGGGGATTATTTGGACGAGCCTACGGGCTTGGATGACCCACCTTAAACTCGGCCTTGTGTCACATGTACCCTTGTAATGGGCTATTAATAGATATAGCCTGAACGCTGGTCAAACGACACTCACTCCCCAGTCGTGTAACACACTTCTGTTGTATTTACTGTTCAATAAATCTCTTGTTTTGTTATTTCTTAACCAGTTACTTAGACATAGCACTAACAGACGTGTTAAAGAAAACATCGGCAGATAATATGGCGTGATCCGAATTTCTAAGAAGACTAAGAGTTACAAATCACGACACGAATCAGTAGGGAAGGTAAGGAAGAACTTGAGTAGGCATGTTATACAGGGGAAACTGGTAGGAAAGTCCATTATTTGACTAAGAGATTGAGCAACGGAAAAATTAAAACCCGAACATTCGTGAAGCAGCATAATCTTACTGGATTACATATAGACAATCTCCAAATCGTGAGCATGCCTGCTGTTTCCAACATCTCCTTGTAGGCAGAATTAGTGTCCTTACACGGGCTGAAATAGTGTGGAATGACATGGCACAATTTGCTTCGGTTACCAAGACCATTACTGCCCAAGTGAACTTCGTGGGTGTTACTGAAAGTATGTCAATGAGACAGGGCTAGAGTCGCCTGTCATTCATTCTGCTTACCTGAACTGTTACAAGAATCTCATTTGTTACAAAAATCTCATGTGTCGCCGTCTTTGTCGGCTAATGTTTCAAGCACGGCCGTACTTTTCATTTCTTATGTCAGATTGGAAGACATTGTTATCGAGTGCATTAACATGGCACGTTAAATATTTACTGGCGTACGCTGTATATCATATGAACTATCGTTGATCAGGGTGGAAATCGAAATAGAACCAGAAGCGCTTATTTTGTTAACGTCCAGGATTTTAAAATGAACGTGTGTTGGCATGCTTTGGTTATGTAATAGATGTTAGCGTCACATCACTAAAATGACCTTAAAGATCAAAGGTTTTTTAAAACGTGCTCACCGATTTTACAACAGATTTTATTGATGATGTCTTGCTGTCTTTTGATGTGAAGGCGCACGATTTGAAATGCCTTTGAAGCGTGTGTCCATTTCAGTGACGTGGCGCTAAAATCTATTCCACCAGCACAGCAACAGCATCTGTACCCAGCAAGGGACCAGCAATAGTATCCTGTAATTGTCCCTCTCACTGTTACTCTTTTACCAAGTGTCCTCTTTCTCCCCCCCCCTCTCTCTCTCTCTCTCACACACACACACATATATATATATATACATATATAAATTGCATGAGCCATCGATACTATGATTTCTACACAGTGGTACAAAAAGTGAATGAGGTCGAACTTTCACAATTTTCGGTGCTGCAGATATAAAACCAATGAGCTTCACGCCTTTTTTTTAATCATTTCACCCAAAGTAAGGCAATAAAGCCAATAAGACGCAATGGCATACTGAATGTGAAACAAAACAAGGAAAAATAAAACATTATTTAGGTGTGAAAACTGTCAAATAATGGGCATTAAGAAGAAAAAACTTAACGATGACATCGCATTTAAAATTTTGAAAAAAAATAATCGAGACCAAAGTGATAGCCGCTTTACCCGTTTCTTTTATAGCAGCTGACTTGGTTCTGCTCTCTTGTTTTTTCTTTCAGCTGAAGGCAAAACATCGTTTGCATGATGATAAAAATTGAACAACCTTATGTCAGATGAATTAATGCTGACAATAAGAAAGCTGTGGTTTCCAGTACAAATCAAATGATATTAAAAATTCTGACGACATTTAGAATCTAGGAATAAATTTAAGGAACAAATATTACTCAGCTCCACTCTAAGTGCTTCGCCTGCCAATATGAATGCATCAAGACTGGTTCGATGAAAAGAATTTTGAAATAGAATCTTTGGTAAGAGAAAAAAGCATTCATGGGCTGCTGTGATGAAACAATGTCACTGAAGAGGTAAACAGGTATAGGAATCAAAGTATCAGTGCAGAGATCATTGGTATGAAGACAATCATCTACTGACAAAATAAAAAAGAAATCTAGGATACAACCCCTCCAAACCCTAAAAAACGAAAGCATACTAAATGGGCATAAAACTCGTTCATATTTCTTGGCAACCCTGAGCATTCCATGTCATGAAAGCTGATGAAAATACATCATTTCTGAGAGACAATAATGAAATTCTTGTTCGCTGGATTGGTTGGTTGATTCATTTGTGTTTTACAAATTATCAATCATTTTAAGGTTATTTAAAAAACAAAACATTCCTTGAATTATAAGAGATAATAGTGATTTTGTAATAAAAGTCCTGCTATTTAACCCAAAGCTATGTGGGGATAAGCTAGATTTATACATTTTGGAAGGCACGTGTTAATATAAAGAAACCCAGCTGCAATTCGAACTCTGCTCTCCGGTTTCTTATTCCAAGCCGCTATCCATTACATCACCCGCATATCCAAGCTTACAGAACAATGTGTTCTTAACTTTCGATGTCGAGAGTGATATCATTGGATCACTTCCAACAATGTCCTGGACACGTGAACTCAAAACAGTCAGAGATAAGGTAAATGATATATTGTCAGACAACTGGTGAGGAAGTAATATCAGCAGATCCACAAATGTTTGGGTAACATTCCATTTATTTTTCTAAATTTTCACCCAATTTAAAACCCAAAGGACACTGAAGTTAGAGAGTTACCGAATTAAGTTGTTATATGGGTGTAAGGAGAGGAAGTAAGTGTTTTCTTGACAGAACTGACTGATTGGATGCCATTTTGATTTTCGATGTAAATTTTTCTTTAATGGATGAATTCACACAATAAACAAAATCTACATCGAATCTCAGAATGGTTTTCCCTCAGGCAGTTAATAGGTTTGTTGTTTTTGTCAAGCTGCACATCAACATTTCTTTGGGTTACGTAATACCAAAATCTACATAATTTGTACGCAATTTTATCTACTTTCTTTTTTAGTTAATAATGGTTTAGGAGTAAACGCCTTAATAATTAACCCATAGCTGGAGCAGACGACAGAGCACTTTTCATCCACGTCCAACTTGATAACAAGACATTGAAATATGAAAAATCAATTTCTATATTCAGGAAGTAAACAGATTGGAGTTTTTCACTAGATTACAAAATTATAAACAAAACATCTAATGTTGTCAATATATTTGGAAAACATTGAAAGTCAAGAATTTACGAATACTAAGCCTGAAATAATTAATTTCGCTTAACCGTATACGGATTATATAACAATTATTCCATCTGTCAAAGCCATAGCCTCACGCAGAAAGCATAACAACAAGTTGGACTTATTTTTTCTACGTAGCATTTGAGGGTACATATAGAAAGTTAGAAATTTTAATGCTTAATTGTTTGATACGCGTGTGACGCAAAGCTTTGAAGGCATGTTGATGCAATTTCAGGTAGGACATACTATGAGAAAGCATGATCATATACTTCCAAAAATTCCAAAGTGCAGTTCGCTTCGTGAGGGCCAGCGTGATGGTAGAATATTTCAGATACAAAATGAACGGCTCAAAGATAGCATAAGGTAAATTGAAATGCAGCCCAACAATTCGTAAGCACTGAACACAATCCTACAATGCTCGTAACATTAATTCTGGAATAGAGCCTTTGAGTGAATCATAGTCGCATAAATAATGATTCAAGACACCTTCCATGGATTTGCAATAAATGTGGGATATTTTTAAAAACGAATACAGTTTGATATCGTATAATGATCACACATAAATGACTGGTAAACGCTTGAAAATTGACCCTCATGCGTCGAAAACGACGGGAGGGTTCATTATACTTATCGTATGAGCCATAGAAAGTTCACTTGTTTGCAAAAATTAAATAACCTTTTAAAAAGAAAGATGAAATATTAACTTAAATGAAGTTCACTAAAACTACCTCGTCAGTTTTTGGTTATTTTTATCGAGCATAATAAAGGGTGTTCCAATACCTTGGATCGATTTTAAATGTGTATAAAGTTTAAGCGTCAAATGATGTTTTTTTCTTTCTTTCAGATTTAACATCTTAAGTCTTTGGCAATCTCAATCATGGAACGATTAACAATCAAACAACGTGTTAATGTTTCAAGAGTGCAATTGCAAAATATCGTTCGTAAATTCAAACAAACTGGGTTGGTGGTAGATGTGAAAACACCACTGCCGAAAATCCAGACACCTCTATTTGGCATCGCACGTAGGAATTGAACTTCTCCACAAGAAGGTTACATAGTTTCCAATGACACTCTCGGTTTGTCGATTACATTGACTAAAAAATCGCGAATTACGCGAAATGCATTTCAGTTTGAACGTCCATTTTCGTAATAGGCTTCGATAGCTTTAAACACGTTGTTTGATTGTTAATCTTTCCACGGTTGAAATTGCAAAAGACGTAAGTAAGTTGTTAAATCTGAAAGAAAAAAAATCATTAGACGCTTAAACTTAATTCACATTTAAAATCGGTCCATGTAATTGGAACACCCTTTAGAAAACTACAAGACTTTAGAGAGTAGGTAAAACAAATAGTTGAGAGATCTGGAATGGCAATATCTTATTCTATACTAACATTGAACCAAAAAGCAATATTCCATTGAGTGTTTATGATTGAGATGACCTGTTTTGTTTTGTTCTTTTGCTTATTTCTTCAATCAAGACTTCAATAACTAAGAATCACTGCTTGTTTGATAGATTTATCCCCCGAGATATGAGTCGAACAGAAATAAAAGAAAATAGTTCGTACCAAAGACATTATCTAAATCATAATAATCCATAAGAAAATAACTGGTTTTATTGAATCATTATAAAATCAATTATATCGAAAAAATGGGATAGATTCGATAGAACCTAAATATTTATTTTAGCGTATTTTTGCCCTGGATATCCGTCTTATCTTCATTTGTGTCTTGTTTTTCCGTTTTATTAAGCTCTTTAAGCGATAGTATTATTTTATTATTTTTATTCTTACTGCATTTTAAGATTATTATTTGGTCGCATGTTTCTGCTTCATCTTCCCTAATGTAAGCAATAACGTGCACTCCTAAAAGATTTTGGCAAATAATGTTATTCCATTGTAATTCAGAGGAAAGAGCTCTATTTGAGAGAACCTGCCCCTTGGTAAATAAGCGGAAAGACCAGGAAAGTAGTTGTTGTGCCCGTATTTATGAAATTAGGCATTAATGCAAGTCATTAATTCCTTCAATTCATCGTTCGAAATCTGCCTTGAAGGGTGGACGACTAGATAAGTGCATTTTTAATGAGGCTTTTAAGAGTTGAAAACCAAAACAGGGCGAAGGATCGTACCTAAAGAATCACATTCAGCTTTTCTCAATACACTACACTTATAACTACACATAGATTGATAAATATGACAACAGGTCAGAAATACCAAGCCACGTATGTGAACACGTAACCACACACTAGCAGAAAACTATATATATATATATATATATATATATATATATATATATATATATATATATATATATATATATATATATATATATGTATATATATATATATATACAAGTTTAGGATTGGTATATACGGAGTGAGATCCAATAACCAACAATTAATATTCTTTAAAGAGTGCTCAATATAGAGTAGAGCAGATATAATTATTTATTTGAATATTACAACATAAATATGTTATAAAATCACGACAAAAGTAGCCATTTTGTTTCAACACTTCTAGTGTCTTATCAAGTGACGATGTAGAATATAGAATAAATGGTTTTAAAAGTTTCAAATTAATCAACGATCCTTAGCCAGAAGTAAATGCTGTTACATAAGCTAGAGTGTGTGTGTGAACAGATTATTACTGCTACACCACGATAGAATGATCTTTTATAAGGGATCATATTTATTGATAAATTTAACGAAGAACCTACCAATTTTAATCGTTGCGATATTTTTGTATACTTTTTATAAATGAAATATGATCCCTCTTTTAAATATCATTCAATCCTGTCGTAGCAGTAATATATATATATATATATATATTGGATTATATACTAACGAATTTATTACCTGTCCTATATATATGTGTATATATATTGTTATGGGAACTTACCCATAATAATAATGGACTATTCCGGACATTATAAATACTGCGCCTCATGAGGGAGCAGAGTGGATTAATTGTAAGAACATTGGAATAGTGATACTTGTCGAGACAACATAGTTCACTCTAACCAAATCTGATAGTCATTACTAATACTTCTACTTCTTTGTATATATTTCTGTTTGTAATATATCTGTTATTCCATACTTGTGTTCGAGTTATTCTTCATTGGTTCTACCTTGGACTATCACCGTGGTACAAGGAACTTGGACCATAATAAGTGGATCTCATCCTCGTCGCCACTTGTTATGATCCAAGTTTGCACACTATAGTAGGGTCAGTTGGGCACCGTCTGTGAAAAAAGAGCACCATGATCCAATTCATTCCGCTAGAAATTTGGAAACGGCATGCTTTACTGCATTGCATTCGCCCCATAAGCTCCAAGACGAACATTTCGGTGATTTTGGGTGTCAATCTGTAGACAGTGCAGAGGATTCTGAAAGAGTCGAATCAGTCTAATGGTGATTACGAAGATAGGTAGCTCGAAAAGCTCACTCCGATCGTCCCGATAAGAAATAACTCCTGAGTTTGTTAGCAAGCTAAAGGACCAAGGTTGACATTGATATATCCACATCAATCAGAGCCATAGCCAGGGAGGTAGTACTGCCGTGGGTAAAGACGGTGGATGTCATAAGACACAATGTCCGACAACAGGATTCTGCAGCATGCTCCACAAGCAGGAGAACGCATTCATGGCTGTTAGACAATTTAAGCGGTCACAACACTACATACATCTGGCCCCCTAACTCCCCAGACTGAAATACTCTTAATTATTATGTGTTAGACACATTTGAACGAGAGAGCAACAAAATTCCTTGTAATATCAAAGATAAACTGAAGGTAAAGATTATGGCAGCATTCACCAAAGAGACCTATCCAGAAGAGTTTTGGGAGAATCCCAAGTCGTTTGGTGGTCGTGGTTGAAACCAATGGCGATTTTATTGAATAAATTTACTATTTATTATTTCAAGATATTTTTTGTAATTTTGGTAAATATACATATGAAAATGAGACGTTAGTATTATTTTCTTTTCTTCTTTACTTATTTTCTCCGTTGAACTCTAGTTTATATCTATCCTTTTGGCAATCTAATGTCGGCTATGGTTAGATTTTTGTGCGTCTATGTATGTCTGTGCGGTTGCGTGTTTATTTGTTATATATGTATGTATGTATGTACGAGGATTATTCAATAAATAAGGTGAATTTTTCGGTATAAGGAAATCTAATACAGATCGAAGCTTACTTTTTTTTTTCAACGTAGTCTCCCAGCACTGCCACACACTTTTCCCGTCTGTGCACATGCTTCCGTATTCCCTCAGCGTAAAAAAATTTGGACTGATGTCTCAGCCAGTCACTCGCAACACTTTTGACTTCATCGTCACTTTTAAACTTCGTGCCACTCGTGAAAGCTTTCAAGGGACTAAACAGGTGAAAGTCTGAAGGGGCAAGGTCTGGGCTGTAAGGGGGACGTGGGAGCAGTTCCCAGCCCAGCTCTTTGATGGTCTGCACCGTTTGGGCCGATGTGTGAGGCCTTGCGTTGTCATGATGCAAGATGACTCCTTCTGACTGGTGACCCCTGCGTTTGTCCCAACAGATAAGCTCAAAGTTCTTGCAATGTCATCCACTGTCACCCTTCTCTCAGACTGAATGATGTCATTGACTGATTCGATCACCTCAGGAGACCTCACTTCTGTAGGCCTCCTGGGCCTGTCTTCATCCTCAACACTGCTCCGTCCTTCTTTAAACAGTTTAGCCCACTTGTAGACATTTTTTGGCTGAAACATGTGGCACCATACACAGTTGAGATTCTCCTATGAATTTCAACTGGTTTGCACCCTTCAGCAACAAACAACTTGATAACTCACCGCTGTTCAATCCTAGAGCATGCTTCTTGGTCGGCCATCTTTGTTAAACGCCAAAACTCTCAAAGTTTTTTTTAATCTGCAAAAGAAATTAAATCCATGTGAAAAAGAAGTAAAACAAAAATTTTTTAAAAAGAGTAAGTTTCTATCTGTATTAGAAGTCCTTATACCGAGAAATTCACCATATTTATTGAATGACCCGCGTATATATATATATATATATATATATATATATATATATATATATATATATATATATATATATCTATTTTATTTTCTGATTTTTTGTCTCACTTTCAATGTATATGTGTGTATGAGAGAGAGAGAAAGAGATAGAGAGAGACAGAGAGAGAGAGACAGAGTGAGAGAAAGAGAGAAAGAGAGTAATTCTGTGTGTGTTTGCATTTCTCTGTGTGTGTGTTGTATATGGTTCCTTTATTTCAATGACTTATGTAGGGTCAATGATAAATTCAATATAAACAACTCACACAATCTCACGCACACATACATACATACATGCATATATATATATATATATATATATATATATATATATTACCTCCTTTCAAGTAGATAAGCATAAATCTTCTTTTAAGGACACTGCCGTTATTAAATCCCCTAAAAGGTTCCTAATGTTTTCTCGAATGGCTCGTAAATAGCTATCCTGATATCTGGGGAAATAATTGAAATCCAGGAAAAAGACTTACGGATTGTTTCAATTTTGAATGTTTCAATGGTTTTGAAGCATGCGCGGTTCGGTGTAATGTGACACAATACCATAGCCATTCATTAAATTTCCCCAAACAGATATCTCCATTTTAAACTGATTCCCGTATTAAGTAACGCGATGGACAAATGCACTCGGGTAATAAGATGCATAGCATAAACGGGACAATAGACAATGAAAATAATGTTTATCTGTTTCTGCTTTCAAGCGGTATGGGAAGTTGACATGCAAAGGCATGGGTGTAGTTCGCAAACAGAAGATCTACTTTGACGTTGGGATATATTTGAATTCATTCTGAATATCTATCTATTTATCTGTCTATCTAACTGTCTATCTGTCTATGCTAATACGCACATAACAATATAATTTCATTTTTTTAAGCATTTCACCTCAAGCAAAGCGGGAGTGTCACTAGCACGCAAGGGGTTACAGAGAGGGAGAGAAAGAGTAAAGAACGGTAAAGAAAGGATATAGAGAAGGACGGGGACCAGGATCAAGGTATCAGAAGATGTCGAGTGCCATTATATTTGAATATCTGAAGATTATAGCTATCAGTGAAGCAAGTAGGAGGAAGGGAGTTCCACTGTAGGGAAGTGAGAGAGAAGAAGCTTTTGAAGAAGAAGAGGCGGTTAAATTTAACTGTTTCGACAATGAAAGGTTGGGACCGAGATGCTAACCTAGTAGCACCCTTAATTCATGCAGTTGGGGTACCAGTGAAAGTAGCTCGTCAGAGCAGCTGCCATGAAAATATTTGTAGAATAAATAGAGGAAAGTCACAGCTCGTCAGTGAGAATGTGACTGTAGACGAGATGCCAGACCTATCACATTGAATACGTTTGTCGTTTATGTAGTCTGATCTCGCTTAATTACTAATTAATACTAAATAATTTATTAATTACTAAAGAAATACTGAAGGCACGGTGGTGCAATGGATTACGGAATCGGAGAGCCGAGTTCGAATTCATTACATTCATTTACATACTAATAACGTTTGAAAATGTATGGATCTATCTCTTCTCCCCCACAGCCATAGATAAATAGGACAGACTGGGTTCTACAGTTTTGTGGAGAGAAGGACAACACTGAATTCAAAAACAGCCTGGAGAGTGTTGGGCTCCGTCCGGCTATCATGACACTTATTCTGCGACTGCAGTATATGTGGTGACCGTACGACTCTTAATAAGTTACGGGATTATCGAGCGTGATCTGTTACCTCTTACTCGAAGCCAATGTTAATACGATTCGTGTTAGTATGACAAAGACCTATCTCATTAGTAATTAGTGAGAACTAATAAGTAATATGTCGATTTTGTCGTGCTAGGTGCGCTTTGCTAGTGTTATTGTAAAAAATTCTAAACCCGCCATTTTCTCTTCATACAAACATTACCTTATTAGTTATTTGTTTTAAGGGCAAAATATTCCATTGGTATAGATAAAATCCTAGATTACTCCTACAGTAAGTTAAAAAGAAAATATAATCATGGTTACACACACACACACACACACACACATATATATATATATATATATATATATATATATATATATATATATATATACTAATAATAATAATACTAGTTTGGGAAAAAAACCTCAGATAGATCAACTTGTACATATGTCAAAACAAATGTGTACCTGAGGAAAAATTGGAAATAAAACAGAAAGAACTAAAAAATGTCCCAAGCGAGAAGTAAGAATAAAACGTAGAGTGTTCAATACGCTAAGTAGAGCGGGAATAACTAAATTAAATCCTAAAGAGCCAGGAAAACCTACCTAGGTTTCACCTAAACGCAGGTTCAGGGCAAGCTGGCGAAAAAGAAAATGACGAAACAGTATTTATTGATAAAACCATTAAAAACTAATAAGCATAAAACCACATGACAGAAGAAGACAAAAAATGGTTATTAGTTTTTAATAGTTTTATCAATAAATACTGTTTCGTAATTTCCTTTTTAGCCACGTAAGCCTGAACATCCTTTTGGGTAAACCTAGGTAGGTTTTCCTGGCTCTTTAGGATTTATTTTATATATATATATATATATATATATATATATATATATATATATATATATATATAGAGAGAGAGAGAGAGAGAGAGAGAGAGAGACAGGCAGACAGACAGACAGACAGACAGAGAGACATCAGACAGACACAGACAGAAACAGATGTAGATAGATAGAAAAACTACTTACAGGAAACATCATTTAACAGCAAAAATATACTAACAATCCAAATTTCAGAAAATATGCAAACTGAAAAAAACAGAACATTCGAAAAAAAAAGAACAAGAAAACAATGAAAAGCTTACAACAATAATTGAAAACTTTGTATCCATTGACTATAGGGAAAATAACCGTCATTAAAAGATTTTAGCTTATTTCAAAATTTAGAAGCGAAAGAAAATTAACACAACGTTAGGCTGAACACTTTTTATCAGAAAAGCACATTTACATATTCAAATTATTCTCACCGGCCTAAATGTAGTATAGGAAATTCGGTATATATTAATATTCCTATAAGTTTGGTCAGAAACTAAAGGATTTTTTAAATATGTTATATTGTATTTCGGTGTTATTGATAACGATTTGTCGGAATTCAAAAAGTGAGCTAAAGAGACGGAAAATTATTCGCAACTAAAAAACAAGCACGACAACATGAATTGGTGATATTGATAATAAATTGCATGATACTTAAGAACATGGAATTTGTAAGCAAATGAAATTGGAATATAACAAAATAAAAATACCTTGCTAATGGACACGAACTATCAAACATAGTCAAATTTATATTCAATTTTTAATCAGAAATCAGGAAAAATGTCAAAAATAAAGCCAAAACAAACAAAAAATCCTTCGCAAAAACTATAATTGGTCTTTAACCAAACCCAGCCTAAATATATTCGATTAAAACAGAGGGCGAGAGAGCAAGAACGAGAGAGAGAAAAAGAGAGAAAGACACGTTCATATATATGCTTACGGCCATATCACGTTGAAACACCGGTTCTCGTACGGTCATCAGAGTTAATTTGCGACGTGACCACGTGGGAATACCAGGTTCTGTAAGTTTGGATGAGCGGGTGGTGCAATGAATAACTACACGGAACTCTACGCAGCTATGGGTTAATTAATTAGTAAGACCGTTATCAGTAAACCATTATTATCCAACAAAAATCTTAAAATCTAAAATATTTTTTGGAAATAGAGTACAAAAGATTGATAAACAGTTAAAGGAAATCAATCAAATTCTCTCTCTCTCTCTCTCTCTCTCTCTCTCACACACACACACACACGCACACACATATATATATATATATATCGTAAAATACATCTACTGGATGCTTTTGTACACATCATCAGTGATGTTTCTAGCCGAGGTTCATTAGAGGTTGTTTTCGGGTTTTTCAACATCATATCCCCTCTCCACGGTGACTCGACCGATACTGTTGTGGTATCGACTTGTGTACCTTCCATTAGCCACCATTTTTTCCATCTTTATAACTACACAGTATATATATGTTGGGTAGTTAACATCCCTAAATCACACCCTGCAAATTACAAGTTGAACATATCAAAATAGTACAAGTCGTGCAATTTAAATATCTTTAACGTTTTAACAAAGGACGAAAAGTGAAACACAGAAATGCGACAGCGCATTCATATAGAGAAAAATGCTTTCCAAAAGCTAAGAAAAACTATAAAGAAACAAAGAAAAGTGTACCGAACTGTTGCGCAATAATAGTCCTCCTATATGGCGGTGAAGGCCTAACAATTTCCTCACAGATAAAGAAAAGACTTGAAGCAAGAGAAATGTGGTTTTACAAAAAGGTGCTGAGAAGACCATAGACCGAACATAAAGATTTCGAAAAACATGGAAACAAAAACGGACATATACATAAGAAAGAGGGAGATAATATCTCTAGTGTATATAATGAGGAAAGGGGGCTCCGAATATTTGATATTCACAGGACGGATTGAAGGTAAGTTACATAGAGCAAAACAACGCATAACCTACCTTACGAGCTTGCGTAAATAAGTGACAGATTTAGATTTAGGAAAGATAACAAAAATTACTAAGAGTTACAACAGACAGGAAATTGTGGAGAGCCATGATCTCCAACGTCCCGAAGGTAGATGGCACATAGAAATAGTAGGATATGTCTTTGTTCTTCCATCCAGTCATACAAAGCAGATTATTTGCAGTTTTCAAAATTTTCTTGAATGTCCCGTGCGCTTGGATTTCTTCAGTCTTTTCTGATTATGTGTCAATAGTATTTCAACTTTCTCATTATAATTATTAGCAACGTTTATCTTATAGTTGCTATTTACTTAAATTATCTCGTTGTTCATATATTATGTGATATTAGCAGATCTACATCTCTGAAGAGATATTGCAGCATTTACTGATAGATAACTGGGAAGTGATTTGACATAGGATGGGATGTGCGACACTGAAATACGCCCTATAGCCATGACAAGCAAGCATTCTTTCCTTTGTTGCTAATAAAATTTCCTATCTCTTTATAATCTGCTTAATTTCTGAAAGTTACCTTTCGTTATTCTTATTAAACTTTGGCTTTGTGTTTCATACTTTTCGTTACTATTCATATAATACAATGTAGTGCTTGATAGTGATTTTAATCGATCGGTTACTGCGAATTAAATGAAAATTTTGATGCATTGGTTTAATAAATCTTACCTTATGGTAAACATAGATCTTTTGGAAATAATACAATGTTTTTTTGTTGGAAACGTTCAGACATCGGTAGCGTCAATTTATTCAGATTAGGAAGAAGTCATTTCTTATCATGGTAAATTTCTTTTCCTCTTCTGCTGAATTCTGAAGACACCTCCGAGAACTGTTTTCAGATTACTGCATGGCGAATAGCACTTCAGTTATTGCGTTGAAAATGCATGATGGAATCGTACTGTTTTGTTTTTTTATTTTCTTTTGAGGATTTATTGCCGTTTCTTTTAGGCTTGTCGAGGAGATGGCAATTGTTGAGTTCCGGTTGGACAAGGATTTCCATTTCATTACTAGAACTGGCTTGTGAAAACAAAATAACAAAGAAAGAAGAAGGGGTATAAAAACAAAGAAACCGTATAAATGATCATTTCGCTGTTGACTGCATGATAATTACAATATATTTTTTTATTTCTTGCGAAATCAAAATCTATCTATATTCGCTTACCTAAAATGTGTACGTGAAAGCAAGTATTCTTATACAAATATATGTACGCGTACGCAGACACTTACGCTCTAAGTCTCTATGTTCGTTATTATATATATATCGTATGTAATTATATATATATGTATATATGTATGTTCGTGTGTGAGTAAGTGTCTCTGTGTGC
Organism: Acanthosepion esculentum; assembly: GCA_964036315.1. Lineage (NCBI taxonomy): Eukaryota > Metazoa > Mollusca > Cephalopoda > Sepiida > Sepiidae > Acanthosepion > Acanthosepion esculentum. Next base: position 39,074,477 of record OZ038477.1, read on the forward strand.
GAGTGTATGTGTATCTGTGTATGCACATGGATGTTTGCTGCGCGTGTCTGAAAACATCTATATGCATGCATATGCAAATATTTGTACCTATCTCTATTCATACATACATATATATATATATATATATATATATATATATATATATATATATATATATATATATATATATACAGATATTTATATGCACATATGAACGTCGTGCATTTATCAGGTATTGGTGATGTTTAAATACTATCTATCTATCAATATGTATATGAATATGTATTTGTGTTTCAAAACAGATATACGTATACTTTTGCATTCATGTACATATATTTATTGCTACGCTATCTATACCTATATGCACGCGCGCACATACACACACACACACACATATATATATGTATATATATGCATACGGACGTACATTGATAATAATTTACGTATCTGAATCTATCTGCATATGTTGTTTTTTTAAAATAATTCGTATAATTCAAAACAAATATCATTTATTTAAATGTTTCGTCAGGCAAAAAAGAATAGTGATAAAAAATAAATTCTCCATATAAGGAAGCTTAAAAGCGATATAATCAGCCCATAATATTCTGTTGAAAAAAAACGTGATCCTGCTCCTGTTCGCCATGAAATCAATATCTCCGACTTCGCAATCGATACAACGCCATTCAGGAGCAACCATACTGCATATACTCCAATTTTCAATTGGCAAAATCATTTTATCTCTCTCCTCATATTGTTCGATCATTTCCAGAAGTGATCAATCAGTTTACTGGGAACTGTTGTCGCTGGAGTTGTTCATTCTTGCGCATCTCATCGTTTGTCGTTTACTCTGCTTTAGAGGAAAAAGAATCTTCCTTATATTATTTGGGTGTATAATTTGTCACTCAGGTATAATGACGTAACACCGTGCAGGCTTTTGATAAGAACACAGTATTTCTCTATGTTTTATCACAAGATGTATACCGGCATATTATATGTCAGTTTCTCTTAAACTCATTAGATAGAAAAGATTATGTTTACTGTTACACAGCGAGATTTTGTAACAGTGCTTAATCTAATATAACCTGCTTTCAGCTTAATCAGGGAGGTGCATTCAAGTTGACCATCTGTAGAGGAAGGCTGCTGCCAGAATGTAAAAATCCTTAATTAAAGAATATGAAAAAATGTAATGGTGTCTATTTCATTTAATGTTGACGGCACTGAACCTGTAGCGCCTGGATAAGAAAGAATGTATGTTAGCTGAAATAAAATGAAGAACATAGGCTAGTTTCTTGTCTTTTGACACGTATATTCTTGGCGTCAGTTTAAAATGACGTTTTTATACTTGATGCATTTGTGCTTATTACACTTATATTTCTATGTTTCATATAGAAACTTGAAAAGTTCCCAACATATTTGGGCGAACTATTTCACATTCATAATTATAATTTAAATATCTAGAAAAAAAAGGCTTAAATTTAAAATGACACCAGGAAAATATGTTTTAAATAGATTGTTGAGACACCTACGGACAGAAACAGAGTAAAACTAACGTCCAAAGATATCGTACTGGACCCCTTTAAATTGTTTTGCAAAGCCACGAAAACCATAATGGTTATATTTCACCGATCGGACATCAAATTGTCACCAATCACGGTGAATGGATGCTCTCTCGGGAGAACCCATGCCTTGATCTACTATTGGACCTTAAACTGAAACCAGTCCTCAAGTGGAAATTGTACATATGCTAACGATGCTGGAAAAATCTTCAGTACTGCTGTAGTAAATAACTGACCCTCCATGCTATAAAGGTAGACCTTTACAAGAGCCAGATCATGCCGGAAATGGAGTACTGTTGCCATATATGGACAGGAGCTTCTGGTTTTCACTTTCTAGTCTCGATAGAGTCCAGAAGCGTCTCCGCGTCCTTGTGGGTGACAAATTATTTTACATCCTACAAACCCATTACCACTGACCAAACATCGCAAGCCTTTCACTGCACTATCGCTATTTCCGTGGAAAGTGCCCAGAAGAACTGCATTCGTTAATTCCACCAGGTCTAACATTCATATCTAAGATTCGAAATACTACGGACATTGTAACAAACCACGCTTATTTTGTTCGTATTTTATCGGTGAGATGTAATTTCCACTCGAACAGCTTCTTCCTGCGAATCGATGGTCTGTTGTACTGACAACCAAGAGGATACTTCCCCGATCACTACAATCTTGTGTCTTCTTGTGTCTCTTACCCACTCATGTAAAATAATAACATAAATGTTTACATATAAGGTATACTTATATATATATTTCCATTTATGACCATAACGTCAATATCTACACCCAAACTAATGGCGTTAGTATGGGAAATCCACTCGGTCCATGCTTTTCCAACTATTATATGTCCCATGTAGAAAATACGATATTTACACAAGTCCCTAAACCAAAAATATATGTTCGCTACGTAGATGATATTTTTATTTTAGCAAACAACATTAAAGAAATAGACACACTTAAGACCACATTTGAGAAAAACTCCGTCCTTAACTTTACTTATGAACACAGCCAAAAAAACAAACTTCCATTCTTAGATGTCCTTGTTGAATACAGCAATAACACTTTCATTACATCGTTATACAAAAAAAAAACCATCAAAAACTCCTGCCACCTTAACTATAAAAGCGAATGTCCACTAGGTACAAAATAGCCGTAATAAAAAACTTTCTAAAAAGAGCACACCAGAATTCTTCCTCTCGAATACTCTTCCTCAAAGAACTTAATAACGTTAAACAAATACTAATCAACAACGGCTTCCCTAACCACCTTATAGACCACCAAATTAGACTATTTCTCCCTAAAGTAAGTAATAACGATAGTGAACACACGGTCAACAATCACATACACATTTATTACAAAAAACAAATGCATAGGAATTATAAACAAGATGAATCCTCACTAAGACACATTGTAAAGAAATACACTACCCCAATTGACCCGAATCAACAAATCAAATTAATTATCTACTATAAAAAAATTAAGACAGATAACCTTATCCTAAAAAATAACAACACACCAGCTAAGTTAAAATTACAAAGAATGAACATTATCTATGAGTTCAAATGCCCCTTAAGCAACTGTTCCTAATCAAACAGGACTCATGAATAATTACATCGGTTACACAACTACATACTTATTCAGACGTCTTACGTTACACCTATGTGAACACACCTCCATTAGAACGCATTTAAACACGCACACAAATTTACCAGACTCCGTTAGAAATATACTCGTAGAAAATAAATATATTAACTGCATCTACCTGCAAAAAAAGATTAAAAATTACGGAGGATTTATTAATGAAAAAGAAAACGCCAACTCTTAACAATATTAACTACGAACAAAGCCACAATGTGCTCACCGTATTCGGAAATTAAAAACATCTCTACTACACACTAATACATACACATAATGCACACACACAATTAAGCTGAAAAATCGAATCATCCTTGATAATGGTTAAAGGTATAGCCGAAATCGCTCGGAAACATAAAACATTTGGACAGTTCTTACACACCCTTTGTCCTGTAAAGAAAAATTAAATAAAAAGCTTAACCGTAGTACCTTGTCTGTCGTTTTTAATGAAACATGCATAAACAAAGGATTGTTGTCGAAATATACAATTATATATATATATATATATATATATATATATATATATATATATATATATATATATATTATAATTCTATCATATAGACAAAACCATTTTACTCACTACAAAGATGCAACTTGGTTTCAGTGCATTTTAAGTGCACATCTACGGGTGAGGATCGGAAATGGTTATGAACGATCCTGTTTGTAGGCATGTAAAACGTCACTTCCTATTTTCCATTTTTTGAGAAGAAAAATGTACTTACAAAATATACGTAAAGTATCTAAGTGAAACAATAGTAGTTGTTGACAGCAGTATGGTGTTGGGTGGACCGGGTAGTTAATGTTGAATGGTGTGTGGACATTTTTTCGATGATAAACATCGGTCAAAGTTTAGGTACGTCAACTCACAAGCGTCCTAAGTTTGAGAGGTAGGGGAGGGAAGATGGCGATAGGGGATAAAATTACATTTGAGTAGGTAAAAAGATTTTCGAGTTATCTTTTATAATTATTAGGAGTGTTATTTTTTGGTTTTTCTATAAGATTTCTAAAGGTGGATTGCATTTCTTTATGTTGGGGTTATCACTATTTCTTTTGTAATCGAAAGAACGTTTTTTGTCTATATATAATTATAAAAGGTTCATAGTTATGGAATTGGGAATTTAGCAAGATTGTAGTGTTAAATCCTTATATCTATAGAACACGGTAGTCTCATATCTTTGGTTTAATAATTGGTTATTATTCAAGAGTTCAATATTTTGTCGGCATTAAATAACCCATTGAGCAACAAAGCAAAGCAAACCAAACCGACTCCCGAGAAGTCGGTTTCCAGATTAATACAATCTTAGCCTGCGCAAGTCTGAGATTTCCCCCATATATCAACTATAAACTTCGCCTCTTTCATTGTTACCAACTATCTCATGCGCAACACTCTTTTTTCGAAGATTGTATGTGGCAGGGAAGCAAGAAATCGGAAGGCGCGAAAAAATTCAGGATATAAAAACATGGAGAACCACTATCGTTCTCAAGAAATCACAACTATTCACAAATAATAAAGAAACTGGGGTCAGAGGGGAGAGCCATAAACGTAAAGACTGAAACAATATCTCCATCAAAAAAATATCTGTGCCTCGATCCATCTTCGTCCGGACACTAAAACCCTTTCTAAATTATTTTCGGAAATGTTTAAGAAATATTTGTGCAGAGTTATATTTCTACGGATACGACAGTGAATAAAATGTTTCATTCATTTTTATGCCCTCACGAATTAAACCACATGACCTTCTGGTGTGTTTAAATGGTAAACCTGTATTGCAGGTTCAAAGGTTAGCAAGTTATAATTGCCTACATTATTTCCTCTAGTTGGAAAGAACATAATTAGTGAAGCTTAATTTTCTTCCGATAACACGCAATAGCGTGTCTTCATGCTTTTGAGACTACGCTTAGTTTTATAGTCACTTCTTGTTCTTTTCCTTGTTATGACGAATAATTACGATTTTATGATTTCAAATCACTTTCTTTGTTCCTCTTTGGAGCACACTGCTAGCGAAGTGGCGATGTTTACACTGTAACAGCAGACAGAAAACTGGCGCATTCAAGCTCAAACTTCGAACACGTGACTACCATATTACTAACTATAAGCCCGAGAGGAACAAAAGGCACTGGCACAAAGATATGCTATGTCGAAAGTACGAATAAATTTTAACTTACCCTCATAATAAGGTTGTTGACTGAATGGTCACAAGTTTTCTCGAATTTACACAACATCACTTTTTAAAAGGTTCTTTTTAACAGTTTCAAGCACACTCATCTTCGATAATTCTACAATTTTCTGGTAATTTACGGTGTCGATATTTATTCAACATTTTACTCTCGTCCTATAATTGAATCTTTTCGCTACAGCAGATTCCGGGGATATTGCTATGCGGAAAATCGGCTTTGGGTAGCCTTATTTTTTCTCTGGTTGCACTCAATAGTTCGTGTTTACTGGATCAATACCCTGATCGCCACTGTCATGTAACTGCTGAGACACTCTCCTGATCACGCAGAAAGTGTCCGGTGGTGTCCCTCTCTGGTTTGGAAATGTTTGATTTGCGATGGTCACATTAGATTTCATAAATCGCCTGAACAATTACATATCGAATCTAAAACAACATCCATTGCTGAGAAAATTATACAAAACCCAAAATGAAAGCGATAAGATTGAAAAATACATATCCAATATTATAAATTTGCAAAAAAAATATAATAGGGTTATAATATACATAGAATATCAATATGTACGTAGCCTAATGATTATAAAGTAATTATTATCCAATAAGTATTTCATTTTTGACATAATTATCCTCCCTTATTTTAGTGATATTAATAGTATTAAGTTCAAAATTATGCAGTGAAGAATTCAAATCTTTGTTAATTGGATGTCAAGCTGCAGATTATATAAACACACATAAACTCACACACATAAACTCACACACAGAGACACGCAAACTCAGATACACATATATATGTATATATATATATATATATATATATATATATATATATATATATATATATATATATATATATATATATATATATATATATACATATATATATAAATATGTATATATATATACTTACATTTGTATATATATATATATACATACATTTGTATATATATATATATATATATATATATATATATATATATATATATATATATATACAGACATTTGTGTATATATATATATATATTTGTGTATATATATATATATATATATATATATATATATATATATATATATATATTAATAAATACACATAATACGCCACGCCGACTGTACGCAATCCTCTGTATATATATATATACAGACATTTGTGTATATATATATATATATATATATATATATATATATATATATATATATATATATATATTAATAAATACACATAATACGCCACGCCGACTGTACGCAATCCTCGAGTACCTGACGATTGCATGGTGCATGAAATTCCGAGACTTTGTCTCAGAGTGGGGTATTAAGTATATTTATTAAAATATACTTAATAGCTCAGTTATTTTGAATTGAGCACGGTTTTACTTACACCATATTTAATATAAATAAATGTACATGCAAATGGTCATATGCATATATATATATATATATATATATATATATATATATATATATATATATATATATATACACAAATATAAAATAAATTGGATATACTCTGATGTTATGGATTACATTTATCAATATATATATATATATATATATATATATATATATATATATATATATATATATAGTATTAATTCTCCTGAGTCTTATGGTGGAATTATCTTGGGGTCGAATAAGTTGAAAATGAACGTGAACATCTAATATAAATTACCTTTTAACAAGGGACTACTAGCTAAATAGATGAAACACAAAATATAGGAGTGTGTGAGAGCAGGCGTGGTTGCATAATCGTATTTTAGCGATTTTCACCTGAGAAGAAGATAATTTGACTAGTTATTTCTCTCTCTCTTTATATTTATATATATATATATATATATATATATATATATATATATATATATATATATATATATATGTATAAATTTCCAAGAGGACACAATCCAGGAAGAACTCAATGTCCAGGAGAGAATAAGAATATTATATAAAAGCTCAAACACGAATATTCCATGGTTATAATTTATTACATTGGAATCATAATCACGATCCAATTCATCAGATCTTGATACCGATTCAAATGTAATAAATTATAGCCATGGAATTTTAGTATTTGCGCACTATATATTACACACACACACACACACACACACACACACACACACACACACACACACACACTGGTAATACAATGACTTATGTGGTTCATGCATGATTGGGCTCCAGCACATTTTAGTGAGATTGTTCGCAATGAACTGGCTGACATCTACCATGAAAGATGGATAGGTAGGGGAGGAGCGGTTCCATGGCCTGCACCTTTCCCCGATCTCAATTCATAGAGTTTATGCAGCAGACATTAATAATGTAGAGACGCTTCATCAACGTGTCATGGCGGCCTGAGAAATCATGCGACACTGTGTGGGAATATTTGAAAGTGACCTCCTATTAATGGTCCAAGGGATACAGGCAGGTGTAGAAGGAAGCATAGGACATTTTGAAACATTTTTATAAGTTGCTGTGTTACCACGATAACCTTTTGGACATATGATTATACGGTCATTTTAACTTCTTTTGGTATCAGAAATAAAAAGACAAGAAAAACTATTCTTAGCCGACGCGTTTCGTCCTTTGAGGGAAGTTATCAGGGCAATATAGGATTAATTTTGTTGCACGTGCTTATATGCAAAAGCAAGTGTGTCATTGATTTATCAAGGCTTTCAAATTTGCGAACGTTCAGGAATGTTCATCAGGTGTTTAAAAAGTTAGTCAAATCACGTGGTCTACACAAAGTGTCATAATTTAAATCCGGTAAAATGTGAGTAATATTCAACACATCCTCAATTTTGTATATAAACACGTGCAACAAAATAAAACCTACATTGTCTTGATAAAGTCCCTCAGAGGACGAAACGCGTCGGATAATGATAGCTTTTCTTCTTTACTCATTTTGTTCCTTCACAGATACACACACACACACACACACACACACATGAGCGCGCGCGCACACACACACACACGCTCTCTCTCTCTGTATATATATATATACATGTATATATATATATGTGTGTGTGTGTGTGTGTGTGTGTGTATTGTGTGTTATTTTTAAGATATTAAAACAAAACATGTAAGAATCGCTACACGATTGCAGTCGTGTTTCAACACATAACGATGCGTCTACTCAGGCGTACTGGTGAATGAACGATTTATTTGGTTTCAAAAGCTAAATACATCGTAATTTTTTGAAAATATATAGTATAGAAGATATGATGATGGTATAGAAATATGATGACAGTGGTCTAAAGAAAATAAATATAAATAGGAAGATCTTTTGAAACACACCGCTTTTAACCAATTGGTCAGTAATAAGCCTAGACGTTCTTTCATTTAATTGATAAACATTTCCCTAAAATGTCCCTCTTATAAAATATTTAACAGAAATACATTAAAACTAAGTTATAGCTGCACCACTTAAACTTGAGAAGATTATAAATTCACGCAATAAAAAATTTTTAAACCACTTTAATAATCTAGATCATAATTCCACGTTCCAAGATAAATATTACTAATAATGCTAATCAATGTAATTGTAGGAATTCAGACCAAGGCCCATTGCTAAGCAAATGTTTAAATAAATCTCTTGTTTACCTAAGTACTATCTCTACAATAGAGAATGCAACGGTTGAAAAATTCTATATTGGTAGTACTAAGAATTCTTTTAAGACTACTTGGCATCAACATATCTTGTCCTTCACCAACGATACTTATTACAAGAATACATCGCTTTCTAAATATTCTTTTGGATTTTAAAAGATGATGATAAAGCTCCTAAGGTGAAATGAATAATTTTAAAAATCGACATGTAGATCCTTATATGAACCCTGTTTTCTGTGTTTACATGAAACATTGAAAATTATCAGGTTCTTTGTTAATTCTTTATTAAATGAAAGATGGAAATTAACGGTAAATTGTAAACACAGTCTACCTTTTACTTTACAATTCAGTAAGACTTTTGAATTTGACATTTTTTTTCTTAGATTTTAAGTTGACATGTGTTGAACCATATATGGTTTATCTTTCTATTTTTATGATTATATTCTGATCCATGCCTTGGTATTATTTTTTGTTTCTTTTCCATCATGTCGCGAATTTCATTAGTCATCAATTCTTTTTTATTAGTCGTATATACTGTGGGATGATCTCGATTGCTGATGTTACTAAAATTTCTCCTTATTAGTCTCACTTAGAGTTTGCGTTTGCCTTTTTCTCCCTCGTATCTGCTTTTCACGCTGTGCATACATTTTTCCTTCAGATTCCGGTCATTCGACAGTCTGTCGTATTGCAATTTGGGTTCTACCTTGGTCTTCAATTTCATTTCAGTTTCACCCTAAGCTTACATATCCCTGGAACGGGATCGCTTCCACAGTTGGATATTTTGTAGCGTAAAACTGCATTTCTGAATCTCTTCTTGATAATCATATTGTCGATTTGGTGTTTTTTTGTTTCTTCTCCTGGGGTTTTCCATACCTATACTTTAAACACATCCTAAACAACTGACTCAGGGGTCTTTATAAGTTTTTCAAGAACCAAAGGTACACCAATAATTATCAGCTCATAATATCTGCTTCCGAATTATTAAATTCCATTTTTATTCTACAGGGTGTGATTAGGAAATTGCCACCATTTTATATTATAAATTTCGCGCATACTCGTTGATTATTTTTTAAAATTTTTTTCACTGCACAGTAAGGTCAGTTGGGCACCGTCTGTGAGAAAAAGAGCACCATGACGTAATTCACTCCTCCAGAAATTTGGAAACGGCATGGTGTATTGCTTGGCATTTACCTAAGCTACAATACGAACATTTCAGAGAGTTTGGTTGTCAATCTGACAGTGCAGAGGATTTGGAAAGATTTCGATGTTATATCCAGTCAGCATCATGGGGTTTGGCGTGATCCATAGTGATGACGACGTACTGCCTTCATTGATTTTCCCATAGGCCTCAGACTCAACATGGAGGCCTACATACAGTACCTTCAAGATGAAGTTCTGCCCTGGGTCAAAAGGGTTAGAGTTAGGGTTAATTCCCCAGACTCCGCCCCTTTGGTTATTATGCGTGGAGCACAGTGGAGTGAGAGACAAAGAAATATATATGCAAAGCCAAAGATGAACTGAAGGCAAAGATTATGACATCGTTCATCAACTTAAACAAGGAAACCGTCCAGAAATTTTGCAGGAGATTCCGAAGTAGTCTGGAGGCCGTTGTTGAAACCAGTGGCGATCTTATTGAATAAATTTAGTCTTTACTATTTCAAGATAATATTGCGTAATTTTGGTAAATATATCTAGTAAGATGAGATGTCAGTGTTATTTCTTTCTTTTGCGTAATTTAGACAACATTTTATCCATCGCACCCTGTATGTTTGGCACTGTACACAAACAAAAGAGAAAAATTATGGTATATTGCGCAGCCCCCTATTTAAAATATCAAATGCAGATCCATTTCTCACAAAACAGCAATAAAAACTACTGGTTTTCTAAAAAGAATCGTTGGTATTTCAAAGCTGCCAACGCCATAAATACGATCTGGTTGACGAAAGCGATTGAGCATAAAATATGCTTTTAAAGAGGTGACTTCTTTTTTATTCATGGATAAAAGTTGTCAAATCTCTCTCTCTCTTGAGAAACTATTGCACGGTGATGATTGGCAAGATAATCTCGTTTATTGCTGCGAGTTTAACGAGTATGATCATAAATGTGTCCATTTGTTACGCCTCTCTATCAGACGAGGCAAGATCACTGTTAAAATAATTTATCTTCTATTAACCAATAAAACATTTAATTGTGAGAGCGGAACAAATGCTACGATTGCTGCAAAAGAATGATTATATTTTATATCATTTTAACGAATCATAACCAAATTTTTATTATATATATATATATATATATATATATATATATATATATATATATATATAAATGGCAATAGGAAAACACTATTTATTGATGACGCGTTTCGTCCAATGTGGACTTTCTCAACAAACAAACGTACACAACAATATCGTAAAATCCAAAGAAAATGGCTGAATACGCAACAGAGATGTAATGATAATATTCTCCACACGTGACATTAATTGACGTTATTTTCAGTTAACAATATGAAATATGAAAATAGCGTTCCCTACATTCCAATTGCTAAGAACACTCTTTTGTTTTTATTAATTTCCTTGTTTAATTAAATTCATTTCAGTTTTTGCTTTGAGAAAGTCCACATTGGACGAAACGCGTCAGCAATTAATAGTGTTTTCCTATTGTCATTTATATTTATAAAGATTGTCTTATCTACAGGTTAACTCTGAGAAATGTTCATATATATATATATATATATATATATATATATATATATATATATATATATATATATATATATGCCTAAATGGGAATTCAAAATCATACTCGAATTTAAAATATTGGTGTTTTCTAATTATTACAATTTCCTTTAGATTTACAGCTATTTTAAATTGTGGCTGAAATCAGCTGTATTAGGCTAACATGGTGTTAAACAAAGGCCTGTGAAGCCATTAGATTTTATCTCCTTAAAATAAGAAAATTCTATTACATCTTTGTCAGATAATGTAGCCCGATAGTACGTATTTATTTATAAAGTTTGATCTGCTGCTTCTGCTATGCATTTAGAGATTATTGATAAAATCTAAAGAAGTACCTGCAGTGGTATCTTTCCTGACCTGTCATCTTGTTTTCAGTCACATTTCCACCGTATTAGCTTTTCCAGTTCAATCCTTTTCGCACCGCCCTATCTTTAAATATTTTCATGCTAATTGATCTGATGAGCTTTCCTCGTTTTTAATTCGACTTTACCTATTTAAAGGATGGTACTAGATTGGCAGATAGAGCTCCTCATTTTACAGTTGTAATGGTTAGATGTAACCGTAAGGTTTACGCTAATAATTTCTTCTTGTGCTCTTCTCTTTTATGGAAGTCTTTTCGGGGTTCTTGCTTTCTTGTTGACTTTGATCGCCAAAACTTAAATGCAATGTAAATTGTTATCTTCTGCCATCTTATTTTCACTTTCACGTCTTAGTGACTTTATTAACTTGCTGGAGTGAAATGATTAAAATAGTGATGTTATTTCTTTAATTTCTTTGATTCATTAGAGCAAACACACACACACTCTCTCTCTCTCATATATATATATATATATATATATATATATATATATATATATATATATATATATATATATATATAATTATTCTTTTAAAAATATGATTCCATCGCTACATAGGAATTACCATGTTTCTAAAACAGTAGCTAAAAATTCCAATTCATTTATAGAAATTAAAATAAAATAAAATACCTAGTTCTGTTTCATCCTCAAGCGAATTTTGGAATAACTGATTTTGACATTTACGGAGCTTTATAAGCATAAACATTCGTAATATTAGTTTCTATGTATATGGAGAAAAGAAGTCATTTTAATAAGGGTCGGTAGGGTCTTTATTTTCACTGACAACTATTGTATTAGCATATTCGTTAAATAAATTGGACGTCTACTCAGCCACTATAATAGGGTTAAAAGTGAATATATATATATATATATATATATATATATATATATATATATATATATATATATATATATATATATATATATAGGTAACTATACTCGTGTCGAAAACCTTCGAATTCCTGATTTAACCATAGCCAAATCAATCACGAAGGGAAAAAGGTTTTAAAAAAGAAAGAGTCAGGAACATGAAAGTCTGTCGAAATAATCGCACAGATAGAGGTTCAAGGCCCAAAGAAAAAAACCCGATACGAGTAAACAACTAACTAAAGAGCTCGATACAAACGTACAGCAAACCTAGTCTGGCTCATTAGGTTTGACTATATATATATATATATATATATATATATATATATATATATATATATATATATATATATATATATATATATATATATTCACTGTGAACCCTATTATAGTGGTTGAGTATACGTTCACTTTATTTATTAAACAGTATATTTATATATTTTTGTCTACCAGGCTGAATATTTGAGAGATCTTATTAAAGAAAAATATGCATTCTCCGATAGGATTCAACCTGCTCTCTTCGCAGAAAAACACCGTCATTAGATCTAACGTACTATAGACCGACTCAGCCACGGAGTGCGTCGCCGATCAAGCAACGTCCAGTAGTACCCTATAAGCGTAAATCTTTCCCAGATTTTCGAAAGTTCATATCTGTTCAGTTTCGTATCCAGACGTAAATAAAGCAATCGCTAAAGAAGTAACGGAATTCATATTTATTAATCCGACAGATTTAATTACTTTGAACATTGTTTAATGGATGACTATATTTGACTAGACACTCCGTTTATTTATTAAACAGTATATTTAACGACCCGAATATTCAAGAAATATTACAGAATGATGTCCGATCTCCGGCAGAATTCTGAGACATGCGTCATTAAAGTCACCAGATAACTACTTTTTTCTAATTTGTTTTTACCCTAAATTGTACTCAATAAAAGACGCGAAAGGTACTGAGAACAGAAGGTTAAAGTTAACAAAATGGTAACGCTAATTGTGCTATGTGATATGAATGAAAGAAAAGTTTGTATGAAATGAAGATTACGAGCATAAGGAGAATATATGATGCTTAACTCTTGAATTTCAGAGGTCAAGCAGGAATCTTTTCATCCAATTAGTAGTTCTTGAGAAAAAAAAAGCTCATTGGGTGGAACTTCCTCCTGACATTTCGGACAAACTGGAAATGAGAATGATTTCCATCCACATAAGTTTCTTAGCGTGGCACAAATGTAGAAATCTGAACTGGTGGAACTAAAGAATGGAGGTCATCTGAACATTTGCCATGGAAATAGCGATAGGGTAGCGTTTGCATGCAACGCTGCATCTCTGGAATAAGAGTTGCAGTGTTGATAATACAAAAAAGCTCAAAAAACCGCGTAAGCACTCTTGAAGTCTACCAAGCCTAGAAAGTAAGGAATTATCAGTTCCAGCCCATATATGACATCAATACTCCATTTGTGATGGAGATCAGATATTTGTAAGAATAAAGTTTGGCAGAAGAATTCAGATACTTTATGAAGAGTTAGAATGCGTCGGCCATTTTCCTAGCATCGTTAGCAATCGATTGAATATATGAGTTCTACTTGAAATCCCGAATAAACATGCGATACAACAGACGTTTTACACATGTTGCCTTAGTGAAAGTTAAACAGTAACTATCATTTATTATTTAAGTACAAAAAAGCGTATATGTAGGGGTGGGGATGAGTACAATATCCAAATGTTTGTGGACGAAAGCTTTCGACCATACTACTGGTCATTTGCAACATCCGATATTGTGCGGACTTGTAAACGTTCCGTAATTAAAATGCTTTGAAAAGTCGGCGTGGCCATTCTACTAAATTATGATGCCATTACAAACATGTGGCGGGCAATCGAGATTTGGTTAAATTTCTCGTTCATTTTTGAATATATTTAAAACGAATTTCTACTCTTGAAGTAGATGTTATTAATTTTCGTCCAATTTGATTTTATTGTTCGATACATGTTAAAGGAGGAAAATTCGAATATAATGGTGGAGGTTAGTTTAGAGAATTTGACAATCACATGTTAATACGAGAGGGGAAAATAAATGGCAGAACTATGTAGGAAAATAAGAAGACAAACATTGTCTAGTACTACAAACGTCAGGAATTCGTAGTGAGCCATGATTGCCCACAGCCTGAAGGGACACGCCCCATTCATTCAATTATTATTATACATGTGTTGTTTTCAACAATTTAACTAATGTCGTTGGAAATCTTACTTCCATGTATAATGAACGATGTGGACAAATACTATCCTTGCTATTCAAATAGCGATAGAGTAGGTGACAGGTATACAGCAATGACTGTCTAACCGATGACTGAAATAATTGCGCGTAATAGGTAATACGAAATTGTCATGATCAAATGAATTCGTAGATCATCCTGGGTCGGGGTAGTAGACTTTAAAGTGATGATGTATTGAGAGTTAACAGAATTGTATATTCTACTGAACTGTAATGCCAAAATACACGTTATATACTTACGATCATAAAATTACTACCAGGAAAGGAAATTCAGCTTTCTCCCTCGAGTTGTGAGATAAATAGTAGGGAAGACTGGATTCTATAGCACTGAGTCAAGAAGAAGAAAAGCAATGAATTAAGAAACTGGTGCCATGAAGCTCGAGAAGAGCATTCCTTGTATTGAATCTTGGTGTAGCTATTCATTAATCCTCTCTGTCAGACATCTGGGAACTCATTTGACGACGGTGCGATGGATGGAATGGTCAGAATGTGGCTCTGGTTCTGTGTAACCACTCACTCATGTAAAATCCGTTAACACACAATGGTCCTTAACATAAAAACGTAATCTTTATTTGGGATTGATAACTATACTAAGTAGGATAGAAAGATAACTATACCAATACAAAGTATGATAGATAGAAATATTAAAATAAACCCTCTCTAAACTCGATCATGTCTATCACACCACTCCTCACTACCTTCTCTGTTAAATTACATAACCTTAATACTACCTGTCAAAAGTGTAAATGTTCATTTCATTTTTCTTTTCACCTTTTGGAAGTGTAGTCTGATGATCCAGCGTCCTTTAAAAGGGCTATGGTGAAATAAATTATTACATGGAGCCTTAAAGTGGTCTGTTTTTCTTTAATATATATATATATATATATATATATATATATATATATATATATATATATATATATATATATATATATATATATAATATCTGGATAAAATGAATGAAACAAAATTGGGTGTTTTTTTTATGAAAGTATTTATTTCTGTGTTTTTGTATATATTTATTTATTTAATATTTCAGACCACCTAGGTCTTTCCTCAGAAATCAAATGATTATGTTGGTCTTTTTACGCCTACTATATATATATATATATATATATATATATATATATATATATATATATATATATATGTACTACAGTTTAAAAGTTTCAAGCCACCTCTGGTAATTTAGCTCCAAAAATTATTATTTTTTTATTTAAATATAGTAAAATACATGGTTAAAAAAATGAGATACGATTTCATTTATTAGAATTTTTATTATGAAAAAAAGAAAAGATATTTTATGATTAAATTTGGCTCTCGATAAAATATCCTCCTTCAGCAAAGCTTACTGCAGCACAAGTTTTTGACATTCATTGCAAAAGTTTCTTAAAGTGTATGTTTGATAATTAATTCCATTCTTTTTTGAATGACTTATTTATTTTTTTCATTCTTCAGTCAAGTTGATCCCATCTGAATTCTGGGGGTGATTTCAAATTTAAAATTCTGATATATATATATATATATATATATATATATATATATATATATATATACGTATTTTCTGTTCAAAATTTTGAATTTTTCGCCGTATGTTTCTTGCAATTTTACACCCTCTTTTCTTGATTGCCTTTCGTCATTTCATTTCATGGAATTTTCTACTCTATGTATTTCCATGACGTCGTCTTTTCTTATTTAAGTTTGCAATTAATATTTGCCAAATAGAGAGAGAGAGAGAGAGAGAGAGAGAGAGAGAGAGAGAGAAAGAAAGAAAGAGAAAGAAATTCCAAGATATTTTCTTATCCTCTATTTACGTCAGTTTCTTTACTTGTTTAATTACGTTTACATTTCTGTTCACTGTTGTTTGACCATTTTCAGTGTTCACGTAATAAAACAGAAACAGACAATTTATTTGTATACTGCGACTATCTTGATATCGGCAAACAAGACATCTTCTGCACTGATTACCAAAAACAAACTCATGATAATTGTAGTGCTATTTAATTTCGATTAGATCATCAGATAGCATGCGTAAAAAGAACGAAGTTCTAATTTATTTATTTATCCTCATAGTCATCTTCATTTCTTATCATGATCTTCAATTGCATTATTTTTAACAGCGTCGATAGTTGCGATTTTAATCTAGGTGGACACGGAGACGTCAATACAAACAACGAGACAGATCTCTTATTTACCGGTTTGACAGTGATTAACGCAGTCGTACAAACATATTCAGATGGTCCAAAGATAGTTCTAGGTATGGCACCGACATTTAGCCTGCCGTGCTTCTTTCTATACATACGCCATATATATCCGTCTGACTATGCTCTCTCTCTCTCTCTCTCTCTCTCTCTCTCTCTCTCTCTATATATATATATATATATATATATATATATATATATATATATGTATTACAATGAATCCTTCAAACAAAAAGTAAATTAATGAAGTCCATGATATAAAATGGCGAATTCGCTAACTAAATTTTTTAAAATGCTTTTACCCACTAACTACACGATGAATGCTATTATCCGTGTTTTGTTTTTTAAATTATAAACTGTATTAGATCTTCCTTAAATATAAAAGTACTTTCGACAGGTTCATCGGTCATCATCAAGCATGGAAACTATTGAAGCGATGCTCCACAAGTGTGTATCTGTTATCAATAACACAATTAAAAGAAAAAAAAATAAAACAACATATTTCGATTTGCATTTTATTTCTTTCGTCTCGGATGCAACCTGAATTTTACCAAAAAGAAAATAGTACTTAGTGGGTTAATGCATTTTTAAAATTTACTTAACGAAGTGAATTCGCCATTTTATCTCATTATCTTTATTTACGTTTTGTATGAATGATTCATTGTCATATAAATAAAACTGCACCACACACACACACACACACAAAAAACAACACACATATGTATTTATATTTCTTGATGTATATATATATATATATATATATATATATATATATATATATATATATATATATATATATATATACGCATACACGCACACGCACTTGTCACATTAACCATTATTGGTCGTTACTGCGAACTGTTCAATTGTCAGAAAGTTTCTGATGCACTCATTCCAGTGGGCCCAATTTGCGGCAGAAAGCTTTGAAAGCTGTCAGCCAACTTCCTTGGTTTCTTTTCTTTAGCAGACTTACCAGATAAAGAATCGCAGGTCTCAACGGTAAGTGGGCGACATATTTTGTAACATTTCTATAAATCATGAGTGGCGGTCATCACGATTTCCTTCATGATGTCTTTCGACGTCTCATAGGAATCTTGTAAGGAAGCCTTTTAGACGACATCCGTAGAAACTGCTTCAACCATTAAAGTCAATCTGTCTTTTGGTGCAACATTCTCTTAACGAAAGAGAACGGATTCTAAATCTATCTATCTCTCTATCTATCTATCTATCTATCTATCTATCTATCTATCTATCTATCTAGCATTGCTCTCTTTGTAACACGAAATACACTTTTTTAAATCAAGCCGTTTTTTTAATTACAATATTCACTATTAAGAAATAGGACATTAAGCGCGACAAATAAAAAGTTCTTATTATCTGTCTGTACGTAGTTCTGCCAATATCAATCAGTTGTGTGCCATGCGTGATAAACGGTTAGACGATCATTTATCTTTCGACATATATGAACGACGAGGGAGATTATTCCCAGCAGTAGGTTGCCAATTCTTTCTGCGGTAGACCAGTTACCATCCAAGGATATAGATTATGATAAATATGGCAACAAAGATGAGGTTAATAGTCCGAATAATGTAAATAATGTAAATAGTGAACTTCTCTTTTATTAGAAAAATAGCCAACATATTTGTTCAAATTTAAGGCAGTGGGTTGTGTTGACAAACTCTTAACTGTACTTCGAATACACTTATCACGAACATGGATTACTTTCTGTAGAAATTTTACAAAATTAGTAAGTCTCAAGGCCATAATATAGAGCATATATTGAAGATAGAACTCAATTGACAATGGCATTTTGATTCCTGTCTTCAGTATTGTTTATCCATGTGTATTCGGATTAGCTTAAAGGAGAAAAATAGTGAAAAGTAGCTAATTCGTTGTAACATTCGAGTAGGCTCTTTTAATTGTATTGAATTTACTTGCAATGTTTGCTTTTTACTTAGTCCACCAAAAGTATTTCATATGTTCGAAGTATTAAGAAGCGGGAAAATCTCCTTAGAAACAATGCTAATTTTTCTGTTGTGTACCAGGTGTAAGGTTAAACTTAGGAAAGATTTTCAATATCTGAGGAGTGCTTTAACAGAAGACGGAAAAAGTGACACCGAAATCAGTCAGTCAGTTATGTGCCATGCGTGATACATGCTCAGGCGATCATGTATCTTTCTGCGTAGACTCAATTGCTATTCAACGCTATAGAACCCGGTCTCTTCTGCTATTTACCCATAGCTGGTGGAGAAGAAGGTGATTCATACCTTTCCCAAGGGTATTAGCACGTAGGTGAATGTAATTGATTTGACTGGAATTCGAACTCGACGCACCGATTCCTCAATCTGAGCCGCTATCCATTACTCCAAGCCTTAAAAAGTATAAACAATATGGAATATGCTGCTGCAGAATTGGAATCCTCAGGACCAAATATCCCTTAAAGAAGGCCAGATAAGTTTGGTCAGAGTGTTTAATTGCTATCATGATGCTGAAGCATCTTCAATGTCTCGAATGGTAATGGAATAAAATGCATAACCAGAAAAATATTACCGTTCGTATAAAGCATTCTTCCCTTTCGAAATTATCACAATTTCACATCTTAATTGCAAAACTTGCTTCTATACATGTACAGCTGTTATTTCTCTCTCTCTCTCTCTCTCTCTCTCTCTCTATATATATATATATATATATATATATATATATATATATATATATGTATAATATAATGTATAATTTATTTTTTTCTGAGCAGAGTTTATACACAGACTAATTTTCTGATATGATCATTTTTTGAGCAATCTCGTTTCACGTGTCGTTTTCTAAGAAAAGACGTAGGCCTAATAATCCGGAAGGCTTTTTGTTCTCTGCCAGACAATAACGGAATATAATCACATTGCCATCTCAATTATTTTCAGTTATTATTCAAGTCATATTTCGTACATAGAAAAAAACAAATTAGTTCCATCTAAAAGTTTAAGCGTCAAGAAGTACAAACAATAAAGTGTTTCGAACTGGTGCTTGTTATTCCTGAGCAAGCACAAAAGGGATGGTCTTCCAATATACATCCGAGTTCATTTGCTTGGACTGATATTAAACACACATATCTTCTATCTCTCATTTGAGGTTTTTTTTTTTTTGCAATAAAGCTTATTTCTTAAATATCCATAAGCATTAAAACTTATTTTTGGGGACTGGAAAGAATGCGTTGTTGACATTAAAGATGGAAGAGAAAAACATTTGATTTGGTTGTAACAGAGTTATTTAATCAAGATAATATTTCCTCTAATTATCGATAATATAATCACATCTATTAGGCAAATTGTTAAGACTTCGGGTGTAGCTTTCGATGCATGGAAACACTCAATGCTAGTGTTAACATCTTCATAATTAGTAAAATCTTTTTCCTCTGAAATTTAAGGACCTGGAAAGATTATATTCGCTTGTAGGAAGGTAGGAGGTGTAAGGGTTATTTGTCAAAACTTACATATTTTGTGTAATTTTATTTTCCTGGGTGATTCGAGTTTGCATTAAATTGTAAAAACAAGACGCATTTACAATTAACCAATGATAGACTTTTTATCCGATTCATTTGTGCATTGATTCCGATTGACAATTTCCCTTTTTTAATAATTGTTTCGTTTTGCTGTAACATTTCATAATACACAACACCCTTTATATGTAATCAAAGACAGAATACTTTTCATCTATACTCCTGACTTGTGGATGTATAATAATGTTTTGGAGGATGCTAACCATTATTCTATTTTACTGAATTTGATTATAGAGAATCAGCTGGAAATATTCTAGAGCATGTCAACTCTTCAATGACGTGTCCAAGATAGATTTTGTTTATTTAACAGAATTGAAGTGAGATTATGAAGGATATATTGACTGACTTCTCATGATTTTCCACGCTCCTGAAGACATTTAATAATAGGAGTGTGATTTGTATTGAACGGTTTTGGTAATTTATGTGAATTTTGTTTAGAAGTTCAATGTTGAGAGAACTTCGTTTGCCAGATAAATTTGAAATCATACAGCATAAATTGTCAAAATTTAATTTTCATAGATGGAAGGAAACATTGTTGTCACTTCTGCTGCTGTAGAACACTTCTTGAAATCATACAGCACAAATTGTCAAAACTTAATTTGCACAGATAGAAGGAACCATCATTTTCAATTCTGCTGCTGTAGAAACCTTTTTGAAATCATATAGCATAAATTGTCAAAATTTAATTTCCATAAATGAAGGAAACATTGTTGTCACTTCTGCTGCTGTAGAATCCTTTCTGAAATGATATAGCATAAATTGTTAAAACTTAATTTCTATAGAAGGAAGGAAACATTTTTGTTACTTCTGCTGCTCTAAAAGCCTTTTTGAAATCATACAGCATAAATTGTCAAAACTTAATTTTCTTAGACGGAAGGAAACATTGTTATCACTGCTCCTGCTGTAAAACCCTTTTCGAAAACATACAGCATAAATTGTCCAAACTTAATTTCCATAGATGGAAGGATAGATTGTGGTCATTTCTGCTGCTGTAAAAACCTTTTTTGAAATCATTGATCATAAATTGTCAAAATTTAATTTCCATAGATGGAAGGAAACATTGATGTCATTTCTGATTCTGTAGAACCCTTTTTGAAACAATACAGCATAAATTGTCAAAACTTAATTTGCATATCTGGAATGAAACATTGTTCTCTCTTCTGCTGCTGTAAAACCCTTTCTGAAATCATACAGCATAAACTGTCAAAACTTAATTTCAATAGATGGAACGAAACATTGTACCTTTTCTGCTGCTGGAGAAACCTTTTTAAAATCATACAGCACAAATTGTCAAAACTTAATTTCCATAGATGGAAGGAAACCTTGTCACTTCTGCTGCTGTAAACCCCTTTTTGAAATCATATATCATAAATTGTCAAAGGATAATTTCCATAGCTGGGAGGAAACATTGTTTTCACTTCTGCTGCTGTAAAACCCTTTTTGAAATCACACAGCAAAAACTTAATATCCAAAGATGGAAGGATACATTGTTGTCACTTGAGCTGCTGTAGAACGCTTTTTGAAATCATACAGTATAAATAGTGAGAACATAATTTCCATCGTTTTAAGGACGCATTTTTGTCACTTTTGGTGCTGTAGATCCCTATTTGAAATCATACAGCATAAATTGTAAAAAACTTAATTTCCATAGCTGGAAGGAAACATTGTTGTAACTTCCGCTGCTGTAGAACCCTTTTTGAAATCATACAGCAAAAATTGTCAAAACCTAATTTTCATAGATGGAAGGAAAGATTGGTATCACTTCTCCTGCTATAGGACCCTTTTTGAAATCATACAGCATAAACTGTGAAAACTTAATTCACATCTATTTAAGGAAACATTTTTGTCACTTGTGCTGCTGTAGACCCCTTTCTGAAATCATATAGCCTACATTGTCAAAACATAATTTCCATAGATGGAAGGAAACATTGTTATCACTACTGCCGCTGTAGAACACTTTCTGAAATCATATAGCCTAAATTGTCAAAACTTAATTTCCATAGATAGAAGAAAACATTGTTGTCACTTCTGCTATTGTAGAATCCTTTTTGAAATCATACAACATAAATTGTGAAAAATTAATTTCCATAGATGGAACGAAAAAATGTTATCACTTCTGCTGCTGTAAAACCCTTTTTGAAATCATACAGCACAAATTGTCAAAACTTAATTTCCATAGCTGGAAGGAAACACTGTTGTCACTTCTGCTGCTGTAGAACCCTTTTTGAAATCATACAGCGTAAATTGTCAAAACTTAATTTCCATCGATGGAAGGAAACATTTTTGTCACTTCTGATGCTGTAAAACCCTGTTTGAAATCATGCAGCGTAAATTGTCAAAAATTAATTTCCAAAGATGGAAGGTTACATTCTTGCCACTTCTGCTTCTGTTGAATCCTTTTTGAAATCATACAGCATAAAGTGTCTGATATAGGTCTGATTTAAACATATTTTGAAAGTGTAAAAGCTATAATAAATTATCCATTCACATAACATTAAACTGCCAAAATAAGGAAAATAGTTATTAGAATATCAAAATTATGTTTATTTTTTATGGTAAAGGACTTTCTCTTTAAATGGCGAGAGTTCAACGTAAGCTTCATGCTTATAGTGCTTACTTTTCCATTTCTCCCGTGTCGAAATCTCTTCCGTTTTTTTTTCTGTTAATTATAATCTTCAACATTTTAAATACAACCTCAATTTTTTCTTCTGCCTCCTTGAAAACTGGTGTTTTAGTATCCTCCCTCTCTTCGAAATTTTCTCAGTTTCTTTCACTCTCAGTTAATCCTTGTTTCTTAGTGACTTTATCGCCTTTCCTGGGGCGAATATGATTAAAAAAGAACTTAATATATTCCTTGGCAGAATACGTTGCGAATAAGGAATTATGATAATGGGATAACGACATTTATAAAAATGAATGATATTTGCAAACTGGTTGCAGCAGTGTTTTTTTTTTCATCAATTGATCCCAAGCAAAACATTAATGACGCAAAGATAGACCGAGTTACTGGGAGTGAAAGAGAATGAGAATACTTTAGAAAAAAACGTAAACCCAATGCTAATCAAGAAACAAGGGATAAACTTCTACTCCTGTTCCAAAGATAATAGAGCCATGTGAACCGGATGACTGGTAACCTATCTACTCCTATTAATAATTAAGTTTAAGAAAGATATTAGAAACCGTAAAATCCTGGTGATTTCTAAAAAATATGTTTACTAAATTTAGCCTTGCAAAGAATGGCGATTCTTGCTAAATATTTTTTGCCATCCACACGTTTCACTTGTGAATGAATGATCCACTTCTACTGCCCTGTGCCAGGATTGACTATAAATATATGTATGTTTTAATCATCATTTAGATTATTTTAGTGATCTAGAAAAACATTGTATTTACGCTTTTCCATTATACTTTATGCTTTTTCGAAATTACTTATTCTTTCCTAAATATATAATTATCATTCAAAAACTACTCTCAACTATATCTTTCTTCTTCTGCTGTGCATCACGGAATACTAGGCTTCATTTTAATTCTCATATTTTTGCAGTGCATTCGCCGCTTCAAAAAGCATTAAGAACTCGCTGAAGGCTAAATACTGCTAATATTTTACATCATTCCATTAAGAAAGCCATGCGGTGTTTACTGTTGGAATCAAAACACATCCTCTCCTAACCTTTTAGATTGTCAAAGTACCATCCGGGGTCCTTCAGGGCATTTATCAAGGAAATACGCATCCCTGAGCACAGCTAATTTCTTCTCTAAGTAACATGTGACATATTTAGTGGGGTACAAAGTATAAGCAGCAGAGAGTAATCTCTGATAATACATTCTCAAAAAAACGTGGGTTCAAGCCTTTCAAATGCACTTCGTGCGAAATGAACACAAAATTAATTCAGCCGGAACTTGAAAACACTTAGCCGATTCTATATTGTGTTCCAATTTAGTTTTTTTTTTAAGATTAACTTTTATTTTATTTAGCGAAAATTTTGCTTTTCAAAGGAAAAATGACAAAAAGGAACGCTGATATTTTTCCTTTGATCTGCGTTCTTACCATTTCACTATATCATCCAACACAAATTTTGTGCACTGTTCTCGGTGTATCAAAGATGTTGACTGTTAATGGCTGCGCCTATATTTATCTTGGGCCTGTTTTATTGAATTCACTTATGATACCAGGTTGGAATATATATTCGAAATTTAATATATCTTTATTATATTTGAATATTCCGTTCTCATTTCATCCTCATTTTCTCCTGCTTTTTGAAATCATGTTGAAATAATCCAAGGTCTTTTTTGACATATAATCATTGCTTTCTTTGTTCGCTGTGTGGTGACAGGTCTTGCTCGTTAACATTAATAATGTATATTAAAAACCGAATACAATATCAGGTGCCCGAAGATTAAATGATTTATAACGCTATACAAGGTTTCTAGTGTATGTCCTGTGTACAAGAATGCAAGCGAGCCCTCGTCCCCGTCACAAATCACCCCTTCAACATCCTTTATGTTATTAGCAAACGATTTGAAGCTATCATCAACAAGAAATCAACGCCTGAGCGACAAACCGTATGTTTTCTCTCCTCTGGTTCCAATTGTTCGTTACCTGTATCACATAAAGAGACCATTGCTGCTTTATCTGTTCAACACCGAAATAGTTCAAAAGCGTTTATGCTGCCGTGTGGGTGATGAATTATTTTTCTCCTTGCAACCCTTATCCCACAGAGGAATCACTCCTACTCTGTTGCTATTACAATGGCAAATGTTTATACGTGTTACAAGCATAGACCCACCAGCTCATGCCTTCACAGCTAGAAGTGGACAGGTTATGTTCACGATGGAAAATCATCCCAGTTCCTTGCGTGATCTTTTGGTAATAAGTCCCAATCGGACAGCTAGAACTGTTACTTTGGATCACAGACTCCCGAGAGGATATTTTAATGGCCACTATAATCTTAACCTTTTTAAATTTAGAATGAACCGATATATATCCTATATATAATCATAATATGCACTCCTCCTTCTCATCAAAACAATATCATTCAGTAACCTACTACCTTCTGCGCATGCGCTATAATGTATTTGATGAACTAAAATTAAAAAAAAGTCTTCACTTCGTTACTATTTAAAACAACGTTTGCAATTCTTTGTTGTTTTTGGGAAACAAGTTTCTGTCCGCTGTGTATATGAAATATTTGACAATGTCAGTTGTGTTGGGAAATATTGAAATGCAACAATTCTCTTGATAGATTTAATGCTATGATGAATTGTGAAAATAGAAGTGTTGACTGGAAGTCATACTAAACGATCTTTATAGTGTTACAACTACAAATGTTCACACCAGATGTGGGTTGGTTGTAACTAGAAGATGCCTTCTGTAGCGAAGAAAACGGCAAATTACCTCGTCAAACTAAGCGACAGCGTGTCACTATATTCTACGATGGAAAATGTGTCGATAAAGAAAGTTACCAAGAAAAAAATATTTTGCATATGCCCAAGACGGAATATCGAAATCAGGTACAAGTCATTTCGCAGCGATCGCCATAAAAGTATTTCGGATATGCTAATATTCTGTGCCCTCTCCCAGCTGTCGATGAATGAAAAAATGTTCCGTCGATAAAACCAATTGGTGTTCTCGAAATGAGGGGAGAAATTCGTGTATTTTGCTACCGTGTTCGTTGGCGAGTGTTATTATTTTGACTGGTTACGTGCATTTTGATTTGTGACATAGTAGCTGCAAATCGAGATTTCGACCCTTCTTTCTGCTCCTGATATTCGAGTTTGAACTTGCAATTTGTTGTCTTCGTTGTGGACGTAATCTGTGACATCAATTTCTGACCTGGAATTTTAGTTCAAGCACAACGAAACAGACTACACCTCCTTAAATCAAAATCAGTTTCATCAGAATATTGCCTAGCCGAGTATTAGACGCTCAGCTTCTTTTATCGAATCTCAATTTACACTAACATTGAGACTAGATTCTTTGAGATATTTTTTATTATCGGTGCAACCTTAAACTTAATGGCCAACAGTTTCATCATCTCATGCTAGATTATTAATATAATGAAATCAATAAAATAAAACCATTTTTTTTTGTTTTCCCTCAACTTTAATTTTTCGCCCCTTTTTACGTTTGTCTTATTTCTGTTTCTGCTTGGTATCCCCATTTCTTCCTTTTCTCGTATCGTCTTCTGATTAATTCTTTTATTCATTTGTCTTAATTTTCGCCTTAGCCTTTGCTTTTCCTCACTTTAAATTTCTCTACTGCTCTTACATTTTCCTCTTTTTGTTATTTAACTATTCATTTCTTGTAAAATTTATGTTTTCCTCCTTTCTCATTCTGAATTCTGTCCGCTTCATGCTTTTTACATTTCGTTCTGTCTTCCTTTCTTCACTCTTTCCCCTTTACGGTTTTCATATCTTTGCTTGTTTGTTTCTTTCTTCTTTCTTTTTTTTTTCACGCATTTGTTATTGTCTCTCTCTCTCTCTCTTTGTTTCTTTCTCCTTCACGTTTTTCATATTCTTTCTTTCTTTTTTTCTTTCTTTCTTTCAGGTGATTTATATTTTTTCTTTTTCTTTCATGCGTTTAATATTCTTTTTTCCCTCCTTTCTTTTCAAACCTCGTCTTATTTAATCTCTCCAATATTATTCCTGCGTTGAAGAGTTTTATCGCCTTCACGCTGTTTATATCTTTGTTGTTTTGTTTGTTTGTTTCTTTCTTTTTTTCTCTCCTTTACGCGTTTGATATTCTTTCTCTTATTTTCTTTCTTTCTTTCTTTCTTTCTTCACGTGTTTGACATTTTTTCTTTCTTTCTTTCTGTTTTTCTTTCTTTCACGTACTTGATATTGTTTGTTTGTTCGTTTCTTTCTTTCTTTCTTTCTTTCTTTCTTTCTTTCTTTCTGTCTGTCTGCCTGCCTGTCTGTCTTTCTTTCTTTCTTGCTCCCTCATGTCTTTCATTTTCTTTTTTTTTCCTTCACACATTTCATATTCTTTCTTTCTTCCTTCCTTTCTTTTCACCCCCCTCTTATTTCACCAATATTATTCTAACGTACGAGTAGTCATTCTGAAGAGTGTTTTGAATTCTTATTGTGATTTAATGTACTATATATGTTGGTAAGGAGAGAAAATTATGTTCATTTCAATGTAAACAACAAAGCAGACACAAAGGTGAACAGAAACAAAGTGGATAATCATATTCGCACAATTAAGCAGAATTATGTCTACTTAAAGACGGCTTTTGTCTGGTTGAGTGGCTCAAATGATCAAATTCACTGGTCGTAACAATTTACGAACACTAACTTGCAGAAAACTACACAAGACGCCGGCCTATCTATCTATCTATCTTATATATATATATATATATATATATATATATATATATATATATATATATATATATATATATATATATCTGTCTATTCATAGCTATGTATCTATCACAGTTTATTCATATCTATCTATCTATCTATCTATCTATCTATCTATCTATCTATCTATCTATCTATCTAATAACCAAAATATGTACATAAAACATGTCAGTCTATTCATATTTATATATACAACTATATATATATATATATATATATATATATATATATATATATATATATATATACACATATACATATATATATATAATTTTATTCATATCTATCTATGAAAAATTATTCATATCTATCTATCTATCTATCTCTCTCTCTCTCTCTCTCTCTCTCTCTCTATATATATATATATATATATATATATATATATATATATATATCCGTCCCTGAAAAATTATTCACATCTATCTAGCTAGCTATTTATCTATCTATGAAAGATTATTTATATCTATCTCTCTCTCTCTCTCTCTCTCTCTCTCTCTCTCTCTCTATATATATATATATATATATATATATATATATATATGATAACCAAAATATGTACATAAAACATAATAATAATCTTCTAATTAATCTTGACAGGAGTAGAAATTAGGACGCTGTGTTTTGCTAATAAATTAAGAATGGTCTATAGAAACAAACTGTGAAAGATTTCTGTGGAGTAAACACAATTTTTGTGTTGGATTCTTACTCATGGCTGCAAACATTCAGAAACTGTTGAAAATAAGAAAAAGAAATCAGCGACAAACTCTCGACTGATAACAATAACAAAATCGAAGTTAAATTCATCGTCCTGTAGTGTTTATGACTGGAATGAACAAAGAGGCAAGCAAGACAAGAGGAGATAAAGAGGGAAGAATGGCAAGTAATAAAAGGAATGGCTCTCTGTTATATTATTAATATGTCATGCATTAATATTTAAACTGTTCATTTTATTTTGCTTGTGGGCGCCAGGCCAAAATAGTGGCGAATTGTGCCAAGGATAAGACGCGGGAAAACAGCCAGCAAAAGAGAAGAAAGGAAACGAATGCAATATTTACGAAAGAAAATGGCGAACTTTGTAAATAGACACTTTCTAGGAAGGCATGTAACTTTTTATCACTGTCTTTATTCATAAATTAATGAATATACAATCTGAAATTATATAAAAGCTTAGCGATAATAGAAATTGTAGATAAAAAGGCCTATATAAATGCTCATATATCTCCATCTGTTTAACTCTCACTCTCCATCTCATTACACACACACACACACACATACATATATATATATATATATATATATATATATATATATATATATATATATATATATATATATATATATATATATATAGATAGATATATATATATATAGTGTATTGGGGTAATAGACAACGAATGTCTATTATGGTTGATCATGAGCTGTTCTAAGCTTCATATAGTTGCTTTAAATTCGGGAGAAAATAAAGACAAAACTGTACAACATTTGGATCTTTTTTCTACAAAATTACATTTCCAACTAGTCACAACACATTACATTGTTATTGTTCTGTTGTGACATTCCTCTATTTATTGAACAATTTAGTTCATGCCACATCGACTGAAAAAAACCTACTACTACAAAATAATTCTCCTATTACCATATTAGTACAAAAACGCACACTTAAATTTTCAAAAACATTCAACCTCAGCGTTGCGACCGCACGCTCCAAAATTTCTTACCGTTAACAATTACACATTTCTAAAAACTAAAATATTTCGGATCACATCTAATCTTTGTTGTCCCGTTATTACCTGGATGTAAAAAACAAATCTATTTCCATACCTGATGATGTCTGTATAAATAGACGAAAGTACTCGTATAAAAAGACCTTATGCAACTGGAATTTATTAAAAACAGGGAACATAACATTCATCTACAGGTTCGGGGTTAATGTATCTTAATAAATTTGTTTGCGAAGATGTATTCTCGCCATTTATACCATTAACTTCACTATCTGCTTTTTGTATGAATGATTCATTTAACATGAATTTAACTGTAACACATACTTGATATATATATATATATATATATATATATATATATATATATATATATATATATATATATATATATATATCTTTGTGTGTGTGTGTGTGTGAGCGTGTGTTTATTTGGCATCCGTCTGTCTGAAAAGATCATGGATCTGCGCCGGAAATTTTATGTCCAGCTGCTGATGGCTGCGCAGCATATTATGCCTGTACAGGCCCACACAAGGGTGACATCATCTTCTGCACGCAATGCACGTGCAGAAGCTCTACCCCGAAATCGCTGTATTGTTTTATTTCCTTCGAGCAGACGTCCCACGCCGGAGGCTAGTCTTCGTTTCCTCTCTCGCTCTAGCGTGAGCGGACGTTGGCAACATCTTCCCACGCACTCATGTCCCTTTTGTTGACGTCCTTGAAGTGAAGATAAAGTCGCCTCCGTTCCCTCTTCCCAGTGACTACTTCCTCATACAGAAGGACATTTGGAATTCTTCCATCAGTAGACTGTTGCTTCCTGTTTTGCCGTCGGGTGGAGACGACGCTGGAGTGTCCCATTGAAGGTGCATAGTCTTGTGATAGTTCAGCGTTTTCTCATGCACCTTGGTATACAGCGTGGCGAACGCGTCGTCGCTGAAGCTGCCAGGACATAGTTGAACATAACATCAGACTGTATCAGGGGCAACGACTCCGCATTAGTTCTCAAGCATTTCCCATGATTGGGTATGACTCCAAGCCAGTTGATATTCAGTTTTCATTTTCTTAGATGGACTAACCACACATGGTAACGAATTCCATTTACCTGAAGTACACACACACACACACACACACATACACACACACAGAAATATATATATATATGCATATATATATATATATATATATATATATATATATATATATATATATATATATATAATATCATCAACAGACAGACTGTTTCGCTGTTTCAGTGTGGCTAGACGTCCGGTTTCCTCTAGCTAGGATCGAAACTGAATTGAGATCTGTCGGAGATTCTACGACGAAGCCGTCGGCGCACGGCAGGTGAATTTTAGCGTATTTATTTTTAGATAAACACGCAGTGACCGACAGGACACAATTCACTTTTGCCGAAGAGTCTCGCTATATCAGCCGTAATAGACACTGTTTACAAACCCACACTTCCTCTCCAGAGAGCCCAACCGAGAGCCTATATATATATATATATATATATATATATATATATATATATATATATATATATATATATATTAAACTGGATGTCGGAGTAAAAAATTAGTCATCAATGTACCACTTTAATTGATAAAAGAAATAAATAAATAATTAAGAAAAGACTAAAAGTAAACATAATTTTTTATAAATTTTTTAAATATTTTTGTTTTATATAGACATCTTTTTAAAAATATTTTTAGTTTTATATAACCATCTATCTAACCACATTTTTTTAGATTCAAAGTCCTTCAGTATCTGTCTCACAGTGGATAAAGGTGTTGGTTAGATCCAGTGACAGGACCCAAAGATTGTGAGTTCAGTACCTGGTTAAGGCATTGAGAACTTGGAGAGGGGAATTAACAGGAGATAACTCATAGCTGACATCCATTATACCTTGCACGTGGAACTAGAACACTCTACCCCAGCGAGTGAAATAAAGGGTTCAGTTCGAAGAAGGCCGTAGCGTATATCGGCACTAACGTTGTAATAAATATGGCGATAAAGATGAGGACAATAGTGTACATAATACCTCATCTCAGAAATATAAACATATATATATATATATATATATATATATATATATATATATATATATATATATATATAATTAGAAGTTAAAATTAAATGAGAAAGCAATTTACTAAGACGAAAGTGTATAGAAAGTGCTATAATCGTTAGATCACCCATAGTGAATTTACATCTAGGTTCTTAAAAGATTTTTTCTTTCTTGGCAAATATTCTGTTACGACAATGTAGAATGCTAAATTATAAATTTGATAAAAACATCAAAAATAAGAAAAAAATTACAGTACATGATATCGCCTTGACCATATACTTACTCACATATTTAAAAAAGAAATCAAAAAATTTGAATTTAAAAATTTTAGCGTACCTTCTCTATCGTGTTCATGTGTAGGCGCATCAACGTAAACATTACTTATGTCCGTAGAAGTTCTAAAGAACGTAACACTTCACACGAATCTATTTTTCCACGTTGTCACAGATTTCCTGAAAATTGTTGTCATATATGAAAAATTATAGTCCTTTTCCCATATACAGAAAACTCTATGCGATATTTAGGGTAATCGTATGTAGGTACACATGCAAAGTTCACATACTCTAAAACATCAAATTTTAAATGGAAATAGAGAAAACTCTTCTGAACCGCTATATAATATGAGTCCTTCTATATAGCAGTGAAATCTGGATAGTTTCCTCAAAGATGAATTCGAAATATGAGGAAACTACATGGTTACTACAGATAGGCAATGAGAATACTATGGACTAAACAGGAGAGTAACGAAGGAGTTTCAAGCAAATGGAGAAAAATTACACATACACTCAAAATCAGAATCAGTGGAAATTTCTATATTACATGATTTGAAAAAAAGTTTTCGAGAATTTGACATCCACAGGGCTTATTGACAGAAAGAGAGAAACGGCGATTAACCTGTTTAGCGATAAATGGATGACAGAACTGAGACTCAGTAGGATAAAGAAAAATATGACAGGTAGTAGTGGAGAGTCACGTTCTGAAGAGCCAAGCACGTAAATGTAGACAGGCTACAGACATGCGTGTACCATCTTGTCATGATATATACCGGTTCTTATTTTATAATATTTATTAAGTATATACAGAAATGGCGGAATGTTGTCTATGCAGCCTTAAAAAGTTAATAGGCGTTAGTTCTATAATGTGTTTTAATTATCTCTCTGTAGAGAAAAGTGTAATAAACAGACTTTGCAGTGTAATAATTTTTTTTATATCTACAGTTTTCAGTGATGATTAGCTGTTCATTTGCTGTACCAGACAATGCTAATTCCAATAAATATGTAAAACGTTTTTTTTTTCATTTCAGTTTTTGCTTAAATTTGCCTACGAACCTTATTGTTTTCTTGGGCAGTTTAAGTTAGCTTATGGTGATAAAAAAAGAGAGACGATTCCTGAAATAAAATAAAGCAAACTTAAATTCAATTAAAAAAATTTCTATTCCCCGTTCAAATTGGTTCATTTAAAAATATGCGTTTTTTCTCAGCTTTCTCATTTCTATTTTAGATATTTATAAAACCTAATTTATTTCAGCAGAATGATGAATAGGATTGAACGAAAATGAACGCGCAAATAACTAGCTTTTAAGAGGGATTGAACACCGCCCTCCCCCACAGTTGGGATTAAATTACGAGGCAGGATATTAATTATGTGTTGTCTCCAAGCAGTAAATAAATGTCCTTCTGATGATTATTTCCCAAAGTTTATCCAGGAGAGTGCTTTCACGTGAGTAATTTTGTCTAACTTCCGCTTTGAGAGCGTCGTCATCTGTACGGTGCAGGAGGCAGAACATATTGGCATCTGATTGGCAGTGAATGAAATTTGATGCTTCAAATATTCTCACTTCTGATTTTGAATTCACAGCCGTCATTCTACTGGATCGGTTGCCTAGCAAGATTAAATTACACATTGTCCACTTTTGTTTAACCCGGATGAAAAGTTTGATTGACAGATTTGCTTTTTTATGGTTTATCAACAATTTTAAAAAAAAATCACTCATGACGAGTACGTAGATGAATAAAAATACAGTTTCTGCTAGATGTTTTCCGACTGTCTTAAATTGCTAACTGCGCCCGAAATTATTTGCTTCTGTTTGTTCTCAGTAATTAATTGTCAACCATGACCAGAAACGAATATTGCAAATGAACGCACAGCCCATTCTGAAGCTGATTTCATTCTGGTCACTTCGGTAGCATCTTGTTCTTATTACCCATGATGAAATCACGTTTATTCATAATTGCTAATATATAATAAAATCCCAGTGAGCAAACAATCGAGATACACACAAAAAAACAAAAAAAGAACGACACAATATTTGCGGAGTTTGTTCGAAAATGATAAATTGATGTACGCATAAGCGATGAACTTATATGAGAAACACACTCACAGATAAAACGATCGCACTAATGTAAAGCAAACAAGGCCATTAATTTCATTTCAAGTTAGTTTTACTTGACAAATATATAGGTATATATAACTGTAGTGTAACCATATATATATATATATATATATATATATATATATATATATATATATATATATATATATATATATATATATATTCCGTTGTATGGATATGAGATTGTAAGCCTGGGTTTCATGGTTTTGCGATCATCAGAGTTTGTCTGATGATCGTAAAAACGTGATATCTAGTGCTACAAACTCATCTCTATACAACGGAATATGTTAGCTCTATCACTGATATTGAACACTTTCCAATAAGTACCGCGACTATATATATATATATATATATATATATATATATATATATATATATATATATATATATTAAGAATAGTGTTTTTGTTTACTGGAATTTTATTCCATGTTTACAAACCTTGTACTTAGATATTAGCTTCTATTATAGTTGAACAATGTCCACTCTATTTTTATATTATGGATAGAATCAGTTTCGAAAATATTATTACGACTACTTGGTATTGAGCACTTTTTGAAGAATAGTGTTTTTCGTTATTGGAATTTTTTTTCCATGTCTACCAAATCTGTACATCGGTATATATATAAATATATATATGTATATAGATATATGACAATAGGAAAACACTATTAATTGCTGACGAGTTTCGTCCAATGTGGACTTTCTCAAAGCAAAAAACGAAATGAATCTAATTAAACAAGGAAATTAATAAAATCAATAGACAGAGTGTTCTTATCAATTGGGATGTAGGGGACGCTATTTTCATATTGTTAACGGAAAATAACGTCGGCAACTATTACAGTGTTCGAATGGAATCGCCCAACGAAAAATTATTATTTAATATTTTCGTAGGTACGTTTTGTTTTATTCTAGCGTCCAAACGCTGTGTCGTCCTACCTATGTAGTCGCATCCACAACTACATTTGAAATGATAAATAACTGAATTAATATGGTGGTGGGGGGGGTAGAACATCTTTACACACAGATGAAAGGACAGACCTAGTTTGAAAAACAATACGGACGTTCGCTGCAAAATAACGAAACCGGTTAACTGGTGTTTTTATTTTAAATCTAACATGGCCGTTAATAAAAAAATTGTTTTTTATGCCTTGATATATATATATATATATACATACAATATCGACTCAATATTACCTTGAATTTTGGTCAGAATATTACAACTCATTTATCATACAATATAGTTACTTATGCCAATTAAAATCCATGTTGATTCTTATGTTTACACTTCCTATTCCTGAAAATGATTTATATCAGACTTCTACTATACTCCCCTGGTCAAAAAAATCTTTTTTTTCATTGTTTGTTTAAATTAATCAATTAAAAGCTTAAAAGGTTCGCTTGTTTTTTGCTAGACTATATTTTCTAATTGAATGTAAAAGTTTTGCAAATATATTTTGATTAAAGTAACAATATTTTATATTTTTTATCCCTTTTGTATCTGGTCTTAAGTTTTTGACCCGGGTTGTGTGTATCTATCTATCTATCTATCTGTATATATATATATATATATATATATATATATATATATATATATATATATATATATATATATATATATATATATATCGAGATATATATATATATATATATATATATATATATATATATATATATATATATATATATATATATCGAGATAGATAGATAGATAGATAGATAGATAGATAGATAGATAGATAGACAGACAGACAGACAGACAGACAGATAGATCAGTTGTCCATGCTGGCGAATACCACGATTTGCGGAAATCCATTGGGGGCATTGACATTCGACCCTGGAGATTCGGCGAGATCAGCCAAGGGTGCGATTTAGTATTCATCCCTGCAGATCTGAAGATGAAAAAGAACAAACAGCCATAGAGGGCAGGGAAAGGTTATGGTTATCAGACAGCTTAGTTCAGTTCATTCGAAAGTAGTCGCACGATTTCCCCGAAGAACACATCTCGTCACACATTTTTTTGGCTCACCACAATTCTAAATAAAGCACGAACTCAAATTAGTGAAAAGAAAAAAAAAAAACAAATCCTGTAGAATGTAATGTTTTACTTAACCAGTTCTACTACTAATGCGGCAATCACAAGCTTACGAGGAACAATGAAGATGAAATTGCTAATTATATAGCTATCCCCAAAATACTAAAGTTGTAGTTTATGATATAATGATTATGATATATTCGCTATGTATTTTGCAATGTAATCATTTAATACATACCTCTCTCTTGCAATAAATGTATAGCTCATTCTTGTTTAGGTTCACAAGGGTGTGCGGATGGTGTACAGGATAGCAGCTCGGAATGAGAAATCAAAAGGACGAGTACGAATTCCAGTCAGGTTCGTTATATTCACTTATATTCAAATACCATTGGAAATTGTATGAATCCATCACTTCTCCCCAACTATGGGTTAAATAGTAGTACTTGTATCTGGAAATAAATCATTGTCATCTGTCCCGAAAAAAATTCATACGCAATATTCACTGGGAAAAAGGAATTATTCTTACCATCTAATATATGTGCCGGTTGTAAATAATCCATAAAAGGTTTGACAAGCCGTGAAGAAAGAAATTAATCTTTAAGTATACACAGACTTAGGAAGATATCTCTACATATAATTATGAATATTATTATAAAATAAGAATGCATTACACACACAAATGCACTCATTCTATTTCACTCAACGTCTCTCTCTCTCTCTCTCTCTCTCTCTCTCTAGCACTCTATATATTTATATACATACATTGTATACATGAATAAATGGTTTAAATTACGCAAAAATGAAAAGAATGCTGTCATCTCATTTTAACAGAAATAATTTACCAGCAATATAGCTTCCGTTTCCCCAGTGCTACCACCGGCGTGTTAACTTAATTTGACTATCAAGCTTTAGATAAGAAACGCAAATCCCGGGCTCTTGATATATATATATATATATATATATATATATATATATATATATATATATATATATATATATATATATATATATATATATATATATATATATCTGAAAGGCGTTCAACAGGGTTTGGCATGCTGGCCTTCATAACATATTCAAGGGCTATGGTGTCTCAGGACGAATGTTTGCACTAATCCAATCACTCCTAACACGTAGTGTAATTAAAGTCGTGTTTA
Organism: Acanthosepion esculentum; assembly: GCA_964036315.1. Taxonomy (NCBI): domain Eukaryota; kingdom Metazoa; phylum Mollusca; class Cephalopoda; order Sepiida; family Sepiidae; genus Acanthosepion; species Acanthosepion esculentum. The sequence goes on from OZ038477.1 coordinate 39,112,128, forward strand.
ATGGACACACTTCTAGTTCATTTTATATTAATGTAAGGATCCCTCACCACTAACCATCGGTCCTAGGCTGTTTAATGTCATCATTAACGATTTGCCGATGTCATCTGTTCCCGAATAAATATCTATGCAGATTACACAATATGTAAACCTGCCTTAGTAGCAATTACGACAGATCCCCAAAAGTAAAACTGGCAACTGCTGACGAAAAGGGCCTCCAAACAGTGGATGCATAAGGTTGACATTTTGAATTGTAAATGTATGTAAAAACAAAATATGCAGGCATATGAAGGATAAATTCCCATCGAAATTACGCAAAAAGGAAAATAACACTTACGTCTCATTTTAACAGATATATTTACCAACATCACGCAACCAAATATCTTGAAAACTAAATTTATTCAATAAAATTGCCATCCAGACGACTTCGGAATCTCCTGCAACTATTCTGAAGGGTCTCCTTTAAATTGGTTGATGCCGCAATAATTCTTGCCTTCAATTCATCTTTTATTGGTCTCTCACTCAACTGCGTCACACACATAATAATCAAAGGTCCTGCGTATGCAGAATTAGGTGACCAGTGGTAAGGGGTGAGGTGGTCGCCGACTCCATGACCAAATTAATAACATTCCGGGCCGGATCCGGAAACGCAATCTTGAAATTTTAGATTACAAAGTTTTCATTACTGCGATTGTTTTAGGCGATATTTTTACGTGATTTTTTGCGACGTATCTTTTGTATGATAATAATTTTCATAATTTGGAAATAAATTTGAGAAATAATCGAAATTAATTGCGAAATTCAGCGAAGGTCACTCATGAAATAAAAACAATTGTTTCTACAGCAAGTAAGAACCTACGTACAACAAATTGTCTTTACATTTGGTGGCGATAGAAGAATAATCGATTAACGTTTAAAGGGTAAACTTAAATATTGATGCAATACTTAAATGCAGACATCAATTTTGAGTTTTTCTGTAGTTTATTTTTGCCTATCTCATATACTTTTCTGTAGCTATTTGATGTAGCTCCAATCAAGAGCTCTACGCAGGAATTAGCTTAAACGCTGCCAGTTAGAGCGGGTTTGAAGGTAGTATATATATATATATATATATATATATATATATATATATATATATATATATATATGTAAGTGTGTGTGTGTGTGTGTGTGTGTGTGTGTGTGTGTGCGTGTGTGTATGTATGTATGACAAAAATGTGTTTCGCTAACAAAAAATTGAAAAAAGTTAGTCTAATGAATGCCTGACGGAAAATGATCGTTTATATATATATATATATATATATATATATATATATATATATATATATATATATATATATATATATATATATATATATATATATATATATATTTCTTAAGGGGGATTTGAACTAATAGACAATGTTTTCAGGCAATGATTCTTTCTAATTAAGTTGCTCGATAGCAAAATACAAAGAATTAAGAATATTCAACAAATGGAAACATTCACTTATCTCTGCGAAGCTCGGATTAATAACAAGAAAAATAATCGTTTATATATATATATATATATATATATATATATATATATATATATATATATATAGTGCATTTAGGCAGCAATCCTTTATTTATGCATGCTTCATGGAAAATGATCGTTTATATATATATATATATATATATATATATATATTCCTTAAGGGGGATTTGAACTAATAGACAATGTTCGTTCGTTGTATATATATATATATATATATATAAGACATTTTTTAAAGTTTATACGTTCCTTTTATAGATACAAATATTTAAGTAAATGTTCTGTTTATAATAAACAGTATTAACAACATTTACCGGCCTGAATGTCCGAGAAATCTTCATAGAAAATATGCGTCCTCCGACAGGAATCGAACCTGTATCCTTTACAGAACCGTCATAAATATATAGCCTGACGTGCCTTAACCGGTTGGGCCTCAGAGGAGTGTTCGGTTTGCAAGGTCGATTTTACTGTTTTTAAACACAATTCTCCATGATTTTCTCTCATTCATTCATATCTGCTCAAATGCCTATCCAAATTTAAACAAATGACGTCATACATTATGAAATGGACAAAGTCGGACAATTATTTTTTAAAGATATTTTTTTATGTTTGTACGTTCTTTTTATAGATACAAACATTTAAAATATGCGGAGGACGTTAAACATAAAAAATGTCTTAGAAAATAATTGTCCGACTTTGTCCATTTCATAATATATATATATATATATATATATATATATATATATATATATATATATATATATATATATAAAGGAATGGCTATATAATGGATTTTTATCTATTATTATTTCTCTATTAGTGTGTTACTGTGTCACACTTATTCAACTTTACTCGTAAATGATGTAGTCCAACCTACCATACCATTTTTGAATGAAGCTGCCTCCGTGACCAAATTAAAACAATCCGGGCAGGATACATATTTGCAATCCTGAAATTTTGAATTCCCAATTTTTCATTACTACGATTGTTTTCGGATGCCGACATAAGGGCTTTTACTGATAAAACCAATTAAAGTGACACAACTTTCTACCTTTCAGCAACACATGTTGAAATGAAAAAGAAATTACTGTTCTCAAATTACAGTATTTCGAAATTAGATAATCTGTGTTTTCACCTTTACTCCCAGAGGCGCTAGCCCCACCTATCATCCCATTTTGGAATCAGGCCGACTCCGTTAGCCAAGCAAAATATTCCGGTCCGGATCCGGACCTGCAATCCGGAAAATTTGGATGCCCAGGTTTTCGTTACAGCGATTGTTTTTGGCCAATTTTTTACGTGATTTTTTGCTACGAATTTTTTTGTACGATGACATTTTTTTTTTTTACTTAGAAATAAATTTGGGAATAAGCGAAATTAATTGCTAAATCCATTTGAAGTAACTGATGAAATAAAAAATAAACATTTTTACGGGAAGTAAGGACGTACATACATCAAATTGTCTTTAAATTAAGTCGCTCAACTTTTAAAAATTGAGTTTAAATATTAATGAAATACTTACATGCAGAGATCAGTTTTGAATTCTGCAGTTTATTGTTGCCTATCGCATCTACTCCTCCCTATTTAATGAGATGAAGGCCCAATCAATTTTGCTGTTACAGAATTTAGACAATTTTGCTGTTACATCCGATATACATATACATATACATACATATATATATATATATATATATATATATATATATATATATATATATATATATATATATATATATATATATATATTGTTTATTTAAAAATTATAACATAAATATGTTATAAAATCACTACAAAAATAGCTATTTTATTTCAACACCTCCAGTGTCTTATTAAGTGATCATATCATTGTTGGTTATTGGAATTTATTCCGTATACACCAATCCTAGAGTTAAATATATATATATATATATATATATATATATATATATATATATATGTATATATGTATATGTATATGTATATATATATATGTATATGTATATGTATATGTATATATATATATATATATATATATATATATATATATATATATATATATATATATATATATATATATATAATGTGTGAAATTGTAAAAATTATTCTGAAGAAATATAAAAAAAATATTCGTTCCGGAAAATTTTCAGCACCTCCATAATTTATATGCATACATCTATCTTTCTATTTCTCAATATATACATATATGAGTATATAGGTTATGTCGCGCTCTATCTCTCTGTCACCCTCCTACATATATATATATTTATATTATGTTTAACGTTCTTTTTATAGATACATGTATTTAAGCAAATGCTCTGTTTTATAATAAACAGTATTAAATAACATTTACCGGCCTGAATGTCCGATAAATTTTCATAGAAAATTTTCGCTCTCCGACAGGAATCGAACCTGTATCCTATACGGAACCATCATTTCGCGTGATGTGCCTTAACCTTTCGGCCTCAGAGCATCTGGTTAGCAAGGTCGATTTTACTATCTTTAAACTTAAATCTTCCATGAATCTCTTCTATTCATATCTGCTCTAGCGTATCAAATGTAAACAAATTACGTCATATATTTTAGAATTGGACATAGCCCGACAATTTATTTAAAGACATTTATATTATGTTTAACGTTCTTTTTATAGATACATGTATTTAAGCAAATGCTCTGTTTTATAATAAACAGTATTAAATAACATTTACCGGCCTGAATGTCCGATAAATTTTCATAGAAAATTTTCGCTCTCCGACAGGAATCGAACCTGTATCCTATACGGAACCATCATTTCGCGTGATGTGCCTTAACCTTTCGGCCACAGAGCAGCGTCTGGTTAGCAAGGTCGATTTTACTATCTTTAAACTGAACCCTTTATTTCGCTCACTGGAGTAGAGTGTTCTAGTTCCACGTGCAAGGTATAATGGATGTCAGTTATGAGTTATCTCCTGTTAATTCCCCTCTCCAATTTCTTGACACAGTGGATAAAGGCGTTGGTTAGATCCAGTGACAAACCCAAAGAGTGTGAGTTCAATACCCGGTTAAGGCAGTGGAGAACTTTCAGAGGGAAAATTAGCAGGAGATAACTGATAACTGACATCCATCAAACATGGCTCGTGGAACTAGAACAGTCTACCCCAGTGATCGAAATAAAGGGTTCGGTTCGAAATTCCAACCACCTGAAGAAGGCCGGAGCGTACAACGGCCGAAACGTTGTGACAAATATGGCGACAAAGATGAGGACAATAGTCCGACTAATGTAAATATTGAAATCTTTGTTATCCTTGTAAAATTCTCGCACAAGATTAGTTTCTAAATTAGTTTCTAATCAGTTTTTAAATTCGTTTCATTTCATTTTTACTTAAATCATATTCCCATCCGTCGCGCGTTAAGCGTGATCATTCTGTACGTGATACATTGTTGTGAGAAACGGTACTCATTATTTTTTTCTTCTCAGGTAAATCTGAACATCAGTCACCTTAATTTAAAAAGACAATTGATCGAGACAAAGGGATGCCATCCGGAACATCTAACAGGCGAATTATTCGAGACGGAACCTCTGTTGGAGAAGCGAGGCGGGGTGTTCAACACAACATCAATGAAAACGTGATATTTATTCTGTGAAACCGTGAGCATGCCGAGACATCTCAAAGAGATCACACACACGAAAAGATGGCGTCAAGATGTAATTGCGATACTCGGGTCGGTATTGTTAAAGAAATTTGGAATAAAGAACCATTGCATCCAAAACTAACTTTTCCAGTAATTTAAAAAAAATATTCGACATTAAAACAAAGAAAAAAGATTATTAAAAAAATTTGGAAACTTTTTGAAATAATTTATATAAGTGAGAAACAACTGTTTTTGGTTTTGTCCAATTTTTTCACGCATGACGGCATATTTTCTTTTCTAAAGTGTTTTTCTTTTAAATCTAGTATTTTTTATGAATGTTTAACACTAGAACACTAACCATGGGTATATAGTACCCATCACAAATTTTCCTATTTTTAATTACAATTTTCAGTACCTGGTTTTCTTACATAAATAATATGTTTTTCAGTTCCTATTAATGTTAACTCAAAGTACAAAGTTTGAAGTCACTGCATGTAAAATATTTCAAATAAAGATTTATATTTAATATTTTTTGGGATATTTTCAAAATCGGGTATGATATACCGATGGTTAATAGTGGTGTAACTTTAATTGATGATTAGTGTTCTAGGGTTAATATAAATTATTTTTATATCCTAAATCTTGATTCATATTCTCAACGATATTATCTAGCTTTTTATAACTCAAAATTACTTTTTCTTTCGTATTTTTGTATAAAAATAATTTACTATTTTTTACATTTATTAACACCAACAGTTATTTTACTTGTTAACATATCTAAACTTGTTCTATTATTCTACATACTTTATCTTTCCCGCTTAATTCAAAACCGCCATGTTCATTGAATTAGGCAGTAGAAGCAACGAGAATGTCATCCTCGTCCTACCAAGTCTAGGAGACATGGATTAGTTTATAGCGTATGAGAATATGCATATATGATCTAATTATACACTCGGGTTGAGACTTCACCATACATAGATATAATTAACATTTTTCTCAAAAGTATATTCTTTGACCTTATGCATTTAATTTATTATGTAATACAGAGCAACCTTTTAAATATCAAACTGGATAGAAGAAAGATCACATCACGTCGATTTTCTAAGTGTGGGGAGATTGCCTGCCTTAAAAATCAGCATTTGGATTCCTGGATTTATGTTGGGCTGTGAAAGTTAAAACCAGCGTCAAAATGAAAAATAAACTACTAAAATATCTTAAGGGTATATATTATGTATGTGTATTATCAACATATACAAGGGAATACTGGGGCAACTCGAGGCGGTGTAAGGATTAGCAGACTTGTCTTGCTAGAACAGTTAAGACTGTGTAGTGAGTTCGATCCTTACTGGGTGCACCCTACTTTCGGCCTTCTGCCACATCTAAGCTACGCTTGGAAAATTGCTATACGCGGGGATAGCACCCACCTTGAAATGACCGGACTTATCTAAAAAAAACAACATCACATGGCATCTTATGGAACTCTCCAGTCCTTTTGACATTTACCCAGGGTGGGGCGTTAAGAGTTTGAATTTATAATTACCTTCATCCCCAGGGAATGAAAGAAAAAATGCAGGAGAGTTCAATAAGATTTATAATAAACTATTTGATTATTTGCTCTTACTAGATGATCAACTAACGAAAAATGTCAAGATGAGTTCGATCTCCACCATGTTACTAACTTCAGTTGTAATCGATTCTTGCTGGCAGCTTTTCATTCGTTTTATCGCGTTGATCACTGGCACGACCGTTTTTCGCAAGACAAGCAAGGTTTGTACAAAGATTTTTTTTAATATTTATACTTGTATGCAAAATCGAAACATTGTTTTAAACACTTTCATTTCTCTTTTTTCTTTTATTAAATCGCTTTCTTCTCTAAGTGTTGCCCAATATTGGAAGAGTTACGTCAATCTTTTTAATAATAATAATAATAATAATAATAATAATAATAACAACCATAACGTTTGCGTTCGTCGTCTTCTCTAAAATGAGTGAACTATTTAGGTTTGAATTGGAATACTGCCAAGTATCAGCGAGTCTATGTGCTGTGTCTACATTCAAAGTGTCGCTTCACTGCACTTCCGCTGAAGTCAATATATCTGTCTTCTTTTACGTGCAGTGACTCTTCAGAGCCTGGGTGATTATGGCTGTCCACAATCTCCTATCACTCGTATCTGTTTGCAACTTCAGTCTATTTGCCAAAAGCCTCCTGCCTCGCTTTCCGCCACCCATTCACAAAAACTCGTCAGGTAGTCGGCCCACCGACTTCCCCTGTCTCTTCTGCCAACGATAAGTCCTGGGTGTGACTAATTCTCCAGTCTCACTTTGTTTGTTAGATGTCCAAGTAATTTCAGTTGTCTTTTTTCTTATTCTAACTATAAGAATTTGTTGTTGCTCATGCACTTCGTACTTCTCAGTATCCTTCAGTAGAACGAAATTTTTGTTGCCTTCAGTTTTCTAGTCATCGATCGCATTAGATATATTGAAGGCCTTGGACAAGATGTGGAGTAAGGGGTTGCTACACAAGCACTCTATCTCTGGAATCTCTGGAAGTGTCTTTTCGATCATCAACGGAATGATAGAAGGTAGTTGTTGATGGTCTGTCCTCCGAGGCCCCTGAACCCAATGTAGGCGTCACCAAAGGTTTGCTTCTCGGTTCAACTATCTTCCTACTTAATGATACGCCTAAGAGCATACTTCGATCTTTTATGAATTTCTATGCAGATGATACAACTGTAAATGCGTGTACCCCAAACAATCTATATGACTAGAGCCTGGCAGATAATCTTTACTAGCTCTCAGTGTTGGAAAATCTGGCTTGTCATATTCAGTACCTCAGAAAATAAACTAGTAACATTTGATCATCACCGGGCTGGCTATTAATATTTGTTTATCGCAGCAATGTATCTTCTTTTAAGGAGGCCCCTTGCCTTGAACGTCTTTGGAAACTTAAACTCACCGCAGAACCCGAGTGGAACTCGTATATACGGACCCATTACTAAGGATGCTGGAAAAAATATACGGTTCCCTGTAGAGCTACGACAAGTAGTAAAATCCTACTACTGCTTTACAAGAGTAGGATCAGGCCGAACATGAAGTACTGCTTCCTGCTGCCTGATCTTCACTTTTCCGACTCGATAGAGTTCAAAAGCGTCCACGAGTCCTTGTGGCTGACGAATCATTTCTGTAGCTCCTCTCCTACAGAAACGTTGCACGTCTTTGTATTCTATCGGTATTTCGATAGAAAAATGATCAGACAAAATACATACTTAGCCCTCACAGCCAAGAGCCGTCATGTCGTGTAAGTCGCGGCGAACTATTCCAAAAATCTCTTCATTTCATTAGTGAGAGGTAAGATCAACTCGAACAACTCCCGATGAAGTGCTACTTTGTATAACCGAGTACCAAGGTGATGCTTCCCTGATCAGTACAAACTGTCCTAGTGTAGGTTTAATCGTTTACCCTCCCACACGTTGTCGTAAACAGCACTCTTACCTCTTACTTTTACCGTTCACATAACAAACTCCTTCAGCAATTCTCGATCTTGTGTGGGTTTTGGGTCATGTATAGAGTGAACTGTAAAAAATAAAAGAGGAAAACATCACACATAATTAATTTCGGCTGTAGCCCTTTGTCTTGAGTTATTGGCGAACGTGTAGACGGGGCTGTTCACTTCATGTGGCAAAACTTTAGGATGAGTACGGAGTTTAGCTGAATTACTATAATGAAGTAGAGCAAATTTTATTCTACTTTCCTTTTTATACACTTTATACCTAATGGATACTTCCACGTAGTGCAATTGTTAGATAGCTTGTCTCAGTAGAGCAATTACGACCGTGTAGTGTGTCCAATCCTCACGAGGTGCCCCATCCTTTCTTCCTTGTCCAAATATATTAGTTATGCTTAGAAAATCATAGAGCACGTCGGCTTGGTGTAATGGTTAGCAAGATGGTCTCGCAAGAACAATTAAAACTTAGTAATGAGTTAAATTCTCACTTTGTGTGCCATAGTTTCGTCCTTGTGTCAATATATAAGTTATGATTAAAAAATCACAAGGCAACACGACATGGTGTAATGGTTAGTAATAGTTACTTTAAAAATCCTCTTTCTAGATCAATTACGACTTAACGGTGAGGTGGATACACAAAGGGTGTGTAACGGCCTAGTGCCACATGAAAGCTACGCTTAGAAAATCCCCATTGCCATTTTTGCCCAAATTCTCTTTATGATGAAGCAATTCCCTGAGAAGTATTTTAACAGAAGACAAAAAAAATCTGACACTGAACTCCGAAAGCGCATTGAGGTAGACAAAGACGCATACCAAAATCTAAGCAAAGTATTAAGAAACGGGAAAACTTCGTTAGAAACAAACAAAAGAATACTGAACTCTTACGTGATATATGTCTCCATATATTGTAGTGAATGCAAAACAATCTCCTCAAAGATGAAAAAGAGATTTGATGCAACAGAAATGTCGTTCTACAGCAGGATGCTGAGAATATCACGGACTGAATATGGAAAACAAAAAAGTAACGTATACTTAAAATCGGGAAGAGACAGTTGAAATATCTAAGGCACATAATGAGAAAGGAGGATTTGGAAAGACTAAAACACCCAGGACGGATTGAGTGAAAGAGGAACAGAGGAAAACAACGCATAACATATTTAGTGAGCTTGAGTAAATGGGTGGCGTAACAAGGTTTAGGAAGCAATAAAACGACAAAATCTATTAAGAGCTACAAAAGACAGGAAAACTGGGGAGAGCCATGATCGCCTACGTCCTGAGGGGACACGGCGCATAAAGAAGAATAGGAATACACCGAGTATTGACATTGACGGTTACGCTATGAATTAGTTACAGTTAAGTGTTTTTTTTTATTGCTTATATTGTTAATGGTAGGAGATGTAATCCCAAACATTATTATTTTCTAAAAAGATTGTTCTAACTATTACTAAATGTGTTTTCCATCTATTTATTTGCTTGTTCCGTTGGCTGGTTTTTTTTTTACAACAATATAAATTAAATAAAATAAATGGCTGTGATTGTAATCTGTCTTTATATTTTGTAGAACAAAATTAAGTACAAAAAAATCACCAAGTGTTTTAACCGAGGACAGGAAGGCGACACCGATATCCAGACATATTGGAATAGTGAAAGTGAATTCGAAAGGTAAGGCAAAGTATTAAGAAACTAGAAAATTTCGTTAGACACAAAGACATGAATATTAGCAGGAAATGCTGGCCAATCTCTTCACAGATGAAAAAAAGACTTGACGCAAGAGAAATGGGATTTTACAGAAGAATACTGAGAATATCATGGGCTGAACATGTAAAACACTTATACTTAGAATCACAAAGAGACAGCTGAGATTTTTATAATGCATAATGAGGAAAGGCGGCTTGGAAAATGAAACACTCATAGGCCATGTTGAATGCAATGGACAGAGAAAAGCTGTGTCGTAAATTAATGAGCATGGTAGAACAGGGATTTCCAGAGGTAGCAAATAGACAAATATTGCTAAGAGCTAAAAAGGATAGAATGCTGTGGAGGGCCATGATTAACTTACCTAACAATCTTGTTTAAATGGATAGCAGAACAGGGAATAAGAAGGATAGCAAGAAGGCAAATATTGCGCTGAAGGGGCACTACTACTATTACTACTGCTGCTGCTAATACTACTACTACTACTACTAATAATAATAATAAGTAGTAGTAGTAGTAGTTTAGAGTAGTTAATGTTGCTGTTGTTGTTCTTCCTCTTCAGAATGTTGTTTGGAGGTGCGGCAGTTTCTGCGATCACCCTGGGCGGTACAATACTTTGCATCAGTGTTTATCGGGCTTTGTATTAAAAAAACAAAAAACAGAAACAAAACGAATTTGAATGAAGCGACACTTCATTAGTAGGACCGAGTTCGATCCTCACAAGGGTAGTATCCTTTGCACATAATTTAAGAAAATAATTGGAGTGTTTTGTGTGAACAGATAATGAGCAACGTCATTTTATCTTTACTGGTATGAGTTCGATTCCTACGAATGATTTTGAGCCGTTTTTCCAGGCTAAACTACCCTTAATAAATATCTACATCCCTACATGTATTATATACCGATAAAATCGAAAGGGTCCTGTCTTACACATTCCGCTTTCAATGCACGTAATCATGTACACTGCCCGAAAGAATTATGCATCTACATGTTACGCTAATACAATCCCCTTGAACTGCCATAGAAAAATGCAAACATACTAGAGGTTAAAAATATAGCTTTTTTTTCTCTCTCCTTGAACAAGCAAGAAAGATCGCCGGTGAGTGTTCGGCCAAAAAGGAGCGATGGTGCCATTAGCCATATTCGCTTCGTCTAAGTGCACTTTGAGTGAACAAATAAACAAATTCTCATTGATTGTTTTACTTCTTATCTATTTGTCGTTTCTCGTTGCTTGTAGTGTATGTTTTTTTTGTGATAATATCGTTTTTGTGTTTCTTTTTGTTCTTTGCTGGATGCATTCATTCAGTAGCATACGCAGTTAATCTCTTATTCAAAGTATTTGTTCTTTCTTTCTTGTACCCTTTATATCGTGCTTACCTTATCTCTTTCAGTGTTTCCTTCCTTTCTTTCTCCATTCTCGCTTTTATTCATTCTCCTTTCTCTCTCATTCTTTTCATGTTCACTTGTCTTCCTTTGTATTTTTTCTTTCTCTCTTGAGTTCTTTCCTTTCGTTTCACGTTTTTCTTTTTCGTTTTGTTTTCTTTCTTTTTCTTCATTTTTCTTTATATTTTTTTTTAACTTTTTTCTTTCAACCTTTATTCCTTAATTTCTTTCTTTCTTTCTTTCTTTCTTTCTTTCTTTCTTTCTTTCTTAACTTCCTTATTTTTATTTATTTTGCTTTTATTTGCTTTCCTTCTTCCATTTTTTCCCAGTTTCCTCTTTGTTTCTTTTTCATTTTACTCTTATTCTTTGGTTTATTTTGGTTTGGTCTGGTTTTACGGCATATCAACATAAATGGGTTATTTAATACCGACAAGTTTTTTTATTGCTGGTAATATTTTTTTTTTTTTGAAAAAGTAGTTTTGGTAATATTTTTTTCAAAAAATATATTACTGGTAATAATGTAATGCTAGCAATAATTTTTTCTTCAAAAATTTAGTACTGATAATATTTTTTTACAAAAAGTTTTGCTGGTATTAAAACCTATTTGTATACGATTTGACCCCAGTTTGGGGGTTAACTATTTGCCCATAGCTGGGTGCCTATCAGGTGCTACCACCCCGGTGGACATTGGAACACCAGGAATTAAGAAGTGGTTCCATGCTCCTCAAAACCTCCTGATCAGAGGCCTTGCTGTCGGATGTAGTTTATCGCCTTACCCAGGACGCGGGTATTGTTTATCGTCTTACCCTGGACGCGGATGTAGTTTTTTTCGTCATACCCAGGACGGCTCATTTTTTGTTGTTTTCTTTTAACGTCTAATTTTCTTCTGCCCACCCATTTAATTTTCACTTCATTATATTTGTGTCACCTTCCCTCTGACTCTTTGTTTATATTTAATGACTTTTGTTTCATTTTTCTCTAGACATTATTTACTGAATTTACTTCTTTTTTAACTGAATAGTACATTTCTTTTAATTCACCCATTCGTTCTTTGTTATCTGTCTATATTTCTGAATGAGATATTATGATTACCTGTGTAATTTAAATTATTCGGACTGTTATCCTCATGTTCCTTGTTATATTCACAACGTTTCGGCCGTTGTAATCTCTGGCCTTCTTCAGATGATTGGAATTTCGTATCGAACCCTTTATTTCGTCCACCGAGGTAGATTGTTCTAGTTCAAAGTGCCATGCCTCTTCCGGCTGTCTCAGCCCACAAAAATCACCTGTGTCGACCAAGCATAGAAATGATTACAATATGGGAACCAATTAGAGAAAAGCAATGAATAACAACAAAAATTTGAAATATAAGCTTTAGTGAAAAATACGATAATAACAAAAAAAAAAAAATGAAATATGAGTGCTTGTAAAAATGGTTACTGAGACATTAGGTTTATAATTCCAGAAATTCATGCACAGATATCCTCAATGCCCAGTGGGTAAACTCACTGGTGACACCCAAAGAGATGTGAGTTCAATACCAAACCACAGCAGTGTTGAACTAAAAATTTGAAAATTACTAAAACATCTGGAAAAGGTACATGGAACTGGAACAATCTACCCTGGTGGACGAAACAAAGAGTTCGGTTCCAAATTCCAGTCATCTGAAGAAGGCTGGAGCGTACAACGGTTGAAACGTTGTGAATATGGCAATAAAAATGAGGATAACTGTCGGAATAATGTAAATAATAAAAGTCCTTATTTATTCCCAATTATTTCTAACCTCTATCTTTCTAGTCATGTGATTCTTAGTCTCTCTTTTCGTTTTCCTCGGTCTCTCTTTTCATTTTTTATTACCTCTCTCTTCATTATCTTTACTCTATATTTTGTTTCCTTTTTGTCTTTCTTTTTTCATTTTTTGTCTCTTTTTTTCATTTTCTTTAGTCAATCTTGTCATTCCTCCAGTCGCCCAGTTTTTAACCTTCTATTTTTTTCTCTTATACGTCTTCCAATTCTGTCGCCGTTTCTTTTCCCCTAAGACGCCGTGTTCGTTTTCTGCTTTTCACTCCGTCTTTCATACTTTTTCCTTCCTGATTCATTTTCTTCCTCTTTGAGCAGATTTTTAATCATTTATATCGTGTTCTTTCTCGTCGTTTCACCTCAAAGGCATCTTCAAGTTTTCAACTACGCATAAAATATGCCGCAAGAAACATGCAAAAGCGAACAGCAAAAAGTTCAAATAAACTGGAGCACCCGATCATTGTCTCTTGAAAGCATATCATCATTTCCACTCATGTAGACGCCTCCCGTTAGCACGCACATACATCCACAAGCACGCACATATATATTTATGTATATATGTAGTTGTGGTTATAAAAGAAAATGCTATTATAATGCCACAGTTGTACGCATGCGTAAACATATAAAAAGAAATGTGTGTTCAGTCATATACAATGAAAATGCCAACAATCAATCTTATCTTTCCATGTATAAGCATATGCAACATACAGATGTCAACACGGGTGGGTATACAACCGTTCAAACCGGTTTTTCCACATATATCTATTTTTGTTCTGCTTATATTGTTATCGAAAATCTTATCTTTTAATGTTTGTCCACTTTTGAAAAATTCTTGTCTTTAGATTCCAGCTAGGGACAATCAATTTCTACTTTTTTCTTTTAGATATTCAGAGGTTTCTGTCAAAAATATTATTCATTGACTATAAATATGGTGATGTTCCACTCATTCTTGTTATTTTACGTCGTCATTCAGTTGGGAGAATGTATGAGGCGTGGAGAATCCATTTGAAATGAGGTCTTTTCGCAACGATGCGCCAATGCTAACAAGGTCAGTGGCGTGATATGTTTGCATAGAGAATGCTCGCAAGTATCACTGATACTTCCAATGATAATAAGCACGGGAAGAAATAGTGAGTACAGAGTTATAAAAAAAAGGCTACACACGCGCACGAGAATACTCACACACAGACGCTCGAACACGCAAACACACTCATACGCACACAAACATATATATTCTAAAGGAAAGTAAGTGTTGAATCATCATATAAATAATACAAATAAGATAGAAAAAGGCACTTTTTTATTTAACGCCTGATGTCTACGTACTTGAAAATTTCAGTCGCGTAATTTACAACGTATTTTACACAGATAAACACACACAAATATATATATATATATATATATATATATATATATATATATATATATATATATATATATATATATATATTTGTATTTCTCTAAACGTTCAGGAAGAAATAGTGAGTATAGAGTTATAAAAAAAGTCTACACACGCGCAGGAGAATACACACACACGCGCGAACACGCACATATATTAAAGGAAGACAAGTGAACATGAAAAGAATGAGAGACAAAGGAGAATGAATAAAAGCGAGAATGGAGAAAGAAAGGAAGGAAATACTGAAAGAGATAAAGTAATCACGATATAAAGGGTACAAGAAAGAAAGAACAAATATTTTGAATAACAGATTAACTGCGTATGCTACTGAATGAATGCATCCAGCAAAGAACAAAAGAAACACCAGGGGAGCACACACACACACACATACACACACACACACACACACACACACATATATATATATATAAGTGTATGTATATATATATATATATATACGTGTGTGTGTATATATATATATATATATATATATATATATATATATATATATATATATATATATATGAACAGAAACGTAAAATTAGAAGGAAATATTACAGAGCTGCAAAAATGCATTCTTTTTCTCGTATGTGCCTTACCTTTCAGTGCGTTGGGGATCATGGTTATCCACTATTTCTTGCCATTGTTAGCTCTTAATTAATGTTGTATTTAGCCGTTTCACACAAATTCTACTCCGATCTATAGAAAGGGCAAGAAATTGTGTATAACCATGAACGCCAATATATATATACATATATATATATATATATATATATATATATATATATATATATATATATATATATATATATATATATGTATATATATATATATATATATATATATATATATATATATATATATATATATATATATATGTATATATATATATGTATATATATATATATATATATATATATATATATATATGTATATATAAATAAAAAGGAAAGAACAGTAAGATATAAAATCCAATGTTCTTATAGATATTTTTATTTTTACACAATAGTGCTCTATGTAAATTTAAATTTACAGAGCATTAATATTATAAATTAATAGATTTAAAATATGGTTTTACCGCTACACAGTGATGACCATGTTTCAGAAATGGAAGCTAAAGCCCCTGAATTTAATTTTGTTATTAAACCAAAGACATTAGTTCCATTTCCTCATCAAGCGAATTTTGGAGTAACTTACTTTTTAAAATTTACGGTTGTTAACGGCACAGGAAAGATTCATAGTTTGAGGGTTTCCAAGGTTACCGATAAATCCATTCATCTAGACAAGGGGTGGTAGAGGGTTCAATTTTTAATTTTCGTTGTCTCAGTTAATAGTTACATTTGAAAGCGGGGTTATGTTTAGGGATGGGTAGGGATGTATCTTTTAACAAATTCTGACATCCGCTAAATTCATGTCATCTGGGTTTATTTCTAACGGCAAAAATTCTTATGGTATTATTTCTATTTGTATATTTAAAGATTTTGAGGGACTGTTTAGGTTAGAATATGTTTTATCCACCTTTCTAAAAAGTTATTTTTAATATTTGATATACTATACTTCTAGTTAAAAACTAAGTAAATGTATTAGGATTACTTACAGTATTTAAAATTATTTATTCTTATCGAGTATAAGTAAATATTATTTTATTTTATTTTATTTTATGTAAACTTTATGACAATGACGGCAAAGGTGGTTAAATTATTTCACTAATTCAATAAACTTAGTATTATAAATGTATATATGTATGTATAAAGGACATTTAATGTTCAATATTATATTCTAACTTATTAATTTCACATGACTTTCGGTGTTCACTTGGATTCTTTCCAGTGTTTGAATTGCTTTGAGAGAGGTGTTATGGTTAGAGTACGTTTTATTTAATTACAATTTTAAAAGATATTTAGGTTAGAATCTGTTTTATTTAATTTCAATTTTAAAACATTTTTAAAATTCTACTTTCAAATTTAACTTTTTAATTTTAATCGGCTATATTTCTTTATAAACCAAGTAAATGTAATATAATTATCTACATTATTTAAAATTATTTATACCCATCAAATATGAGTATGTATAATAATCAGGTAATTTTTTTTTTTTTTTTTTTTTTTTTTTTTTTTATAGATTATTTAAAGATTATTTAAAGAAAACTTTTGGCAATGACGACAAAAAATAGCTATTTCATTTCTCTGATTCAGTATAACTTTTAGAAAGGTGGATAAAACATATTCTAACCTAAACAGTCCCTCAAAATCTTTAAATATACAAATAGAAATAATACCATAAGAATTTTTGCCGTTAGAAATAAACCCAGATGACATGAATTTAGCGGATGTCAGAATTTGTTAAAAGATACATCCCTACCCATCCCTAAACATAACCCCGCTTTCAAATGTAACTATTAACTGAGACAACGAAAATTAAAAATTGAACCCTCTACCACCCCTTGTCTAGATGAATGGATTTATCGGTAACCTTGGAAACCCTCAAACTATGAATCTTTCCTGTGCCGTTAACAACCGTAAATTTTAAAAAGTAAGTTACTCCAAAATTCGCTTGATGAGGAAATGGAACTAATGTCTTTGGTTTAATAACAAAATTAAATTCAGGGGCTTTAGCTTCCATTTCTGAAACATGGTCATCACTGTGTAGCGGTAAAACCATATTTTAAATCTATTAATTTATAATATATATATATATATATATAATAAAAACATACATTTACGCACATAGACTTGGACGTACATATATATTTTTCTTAGGTGTTATAAAAACTGTTCTCGATGTTATATAACAGAGCTATTAAAAATATATTAGTTATATGATGTTATATAACAGCGTTATTAAGTATATATTAGATATATGATATTATATAAGAGCGCTATTATGCATATACTAGTATATAAGTTCAACTTTGTATGTATAATGCTAGGTTTCAATGCATTATATATTACGTCTTAACAGATAATTAAGCTAACATTTTGAGAGCAAATTCCATAATTCATTACTTTAATACTATATTTTAATATGCACGAATTATTTCTATTGCCAATAACGACGTGCAGGAAAATGGGAGTATGTCCCTTGATAGCACGTTTACGTAAATTCATAAAAAAAAAAGATTTTTTAAAACCTTTTCATCTTTTGAACTTAAGATTTTGATTAATGTAAATTATAAATAATTAATGTAAATATTATAAACAACAATAATAAAATTTAACGAGTCTTAACACACAATGTCTAATCAACACCAAGAGTACGTGAATTTCATAACGCTTAACGGTCAGTGAATATTCTGTGCCTGAAGATTACGCATCTGCATGAAACTCCAGGTCCTGCTATTGACGTGGGATATTATGTATATTCACTAATATATATATATATATATATATATATATATATATATATATATATATATATATATATGTATATTCACTAATATATATATATATATATATATATATATTTATGCATATTCACTAATATATATATATGTATATTCACTAATATATATATATATATTTATGTATATTCACTAATATATATATATATATATGTATATTCACTAATATATATATATATATGTATATTCACTAATATATATATATATGTATATTCACTAATATATATATATATATATATATTTATACATATTCACTAATATATATATGTATATTCACTAATATATATATATATATATATTTATGTATATTCACTAATATATATATATATATATATGTATATTCACTAATATATATATATATATTTATGTATATTCACTAATATATATATATATATATATATGTATATTCACTAATATATATATATGTATATTCACTAATATATATGTATATTCACTAATAGATATATATGTATATTCACCAATGTATATATATATATATATACACACATTAGTGAATATACATATACGTGGCCCGATGATGGCATCTAGCATGAAACAGACTGTCGCCTCTAAGTATTGACTTCTATGTTCACTTTTATATTTACACACGCTCTATCTGTGATATTGAGCACTTTATCCCATAAATATAGCACACTTTAAGACTATATTTCTTCATATATATATATATATATATATATATATATATATACTCGTGTAGTTACAATGTTAATATTTTGTACGTGCGGTCCCGGTTCGGATTTCACCATTGTTGTTTCGTTAATGCCAGCCTGGGTAGACGCTCGAGTATGCGGCACCATTGCGTAAGCCCTGTGAATGATACCGAGTTGACGAAAGGGTTTTGAAGTCGTCGATATTTGCGGTAGAACGAATTCGATGGACACTGCGAGCGTTGTACTGTGCCTATTGGCCTGGATGAACTACTGAACACACGAGATTAACCACTATATTCCTGAAACTACAACCTAGGTCTGCTCTGAAGTGCTGCAGTATAAACAAGGATCTTGCCGTAGTTGCTGTTGAAGAAATTTTATTTCTTCAACAGCAACTACGGCCGTTTGAAACACAATCAATGACATGGGACTTTGAAGTAGCAACATATAGACTGAAAGGTGAAATTAGAAAAATAAATTATTATTGAGCTGCAAAAATGCATTCTTCTTTTTGTATGGGCCGTTTCCTTCATGATGTTGGCGATCATGGCTCTCCACAATGTTGTGTCATTTGTAGCTATTAAAAATGTCTTTTTCCCATTTCTCACAAATCTTACTCCGGCTTCTATTTACTTGAGCTTCCTAGGTAAGTTAAGCCTTGCTTTCCTCTGTCTCTCTCACATTCAATCAGTCCTGTTCGTATGAAATTCTTCAAACCTTTTTCCTCATTACGTGCACCAGAAATTTTAACTGTTCGTCCTGATGATAACATGTCTCCATTTTGTTTCCATTTGCTCTAAAACTTCATCGTTGCTCATGCGTTCCCTTCATATTGTTTTCAGCAGTCTGTTTCTTCACGTCTGTTTTCTTCTGTGAGGAGATTGTCCAGTATTCACAGCCATATTGGAGGATCCTGTTTATAGAAAGCCAAGTATTCTATATTACAAGTAAATATATTGTAGTTAGGTATATGCGTTTTATACAAAAATTGAAAGTGATATAAAGCAAGAATATGGTTCTTACCAGACTTATTAAATCATTACAGTGATGGAATCGTGATAAAAGGTGTTCCAATAACTTGGACCGATTTAAAATTTGAATTGACTTTAAGTGTCTAATGATTTATTTCTTTTCCTTTCAGATTTAACAACTTCAATCTTTGGCAATTTCAACCATGGAAAGATTAACAATCAAACAACGTGTTAACGTTATCGAAGCCTATTATGAAAATGGACATTCAAACAAATGAATTTCACGCACTTCGGCCAACATAATCGACAAACCGAGAGACATTAAAATGATGTAATGTGGAGAGGAGGTGCAACGTGAAAAGATTCAATTCCAATGCGCGATGACGAATAGAGGTGTCTGGATTTTCGGCCACATTCACTTGCACTGCAGGAATGTTTTCAGCTGAACGGCGTAAACGAGCATGCAGTGGTGTTTTCACATCAGCCACCGACCCAGTTTGTTTGAATTTACGAACAATTTTTTCAGTTGCACTCTTGAAACTTTTACATGTTTTTTTTTATTGTTAATCTTTCCATGGTTGAAATTGCCAAAGACTTAAGTTGTTAAATCTGAAAGAAAACAAAAACAATCATTAGACGTTTAAACTTAATTCACATTTAAAATCGATCCAAGTTATTGGGACAGCCTTTAGAATTAGACGTTCTACCAGCATTTATTATTGTCGGCTACAATCTTAATATGAGATATGCAGATGACATGATGGTGATAACAGCCACATAATGGAGACTACAGGAACACCTATAGAAAGTAGTAAACGAAAGGGAGAAGAAAAGACTAAACATCAAATAAGACAGCATGTATGGTTGTCAACAAAATGAACAGAAGATGTAAACTTCGAGTCGAACACACGACATCCACGCAAGTGCAAATATTTAAATATATAGGAAGTGTTCTAATAGAAGTAGGAAAATGCGATACCGATTATCCGAAGGTGCGCCCGAAACGCGAAATATGCCTTCCAAAAGCTAATAAAAGTATTAAGAAACAGGAAAATTTCGTTAGAAACAAAGAAATGATTACTGAACTCATATGTAATATCGGTCCTTCTTTATGGCAGTAGTACTGGACAATCTCCTCACAGAGGAAAAAGATACCTGAATCAACAACAGGATGTTGAGAATAGCATGAAAAGAAAACGTGAGCGACGATGAAGTTTTAGAGAAAATCGAAATAAAAATGATACTTATTCTTAACATCAGAAAGAGAATCTACCCCGGTGGACGAAACGAAGGGTTCAGTTCGAAATTTCAATCACCTGAAGAAGGCCGGGGCGTACAACGGCGGAAATGTCTTGAATAAAGATGAGGACAACAGTCCGAACAATGTAAAAAATCTAAATAATTAAAATACCTCATCTCAGAAATATAGACAGATATCAGAAAATGATAGTTTAAATTTCTAGGGCACATAAAAAGGAAAGGGGGCTTGGAAAATTTGATACTCGGAGGAGAGATTGAATGTAAGAGAGACAGAGGAAATCAACTCTTAACCTACTTAGCGAACTTGAGTGAACAGAAGCCGTAATAGGATTTTTGAGAAATGGAAAACAGACATTTATTAAGAGCTAGGAAGGGCAGGAAATTGTGGAGATCCATGATCGCCAATTCTATGAAGGGAAAAGGCACATACAAAAAGAAGAGGAGGAGAAGAATCATAGAGGTAATTAGGAAAGTGAGCTTCGTAAATTTGACACACATTTGAAGGAAAAGTGGGTAGTGGAAAGTAGCCAATAACCTACATAACACTTTATGCAAATAATTGGAAGAACTGGGATTAGTAGAGATAGTACAAAATCAAAATTTACTAAACACTGCAAAGGACAGGAATTTGTGGAGAGCCATAATCTTATAGTCCTGAAGAGAAACGGTACATAGAAGAAGAATATGTGTTAATGGCCAATATATATATATATATATATAAAAATAGGTTTTCCTTAAATTTCTTGGAGACTAATACCTAACATCTCTCAAACAAGATATCAGTAAATTTTAACAAGAATATATAATATTCACTGAAAGTTAACTTATATATTTGCATATAAGTACTAACTGAGGATTTGAATAACATTGCTTGATTAATACTAATTATACTTCGACAGAACCACATGGATAATAACATCTATCTATCTATCTATCTATCTATCTATCTATCTATCTATCTATCTATACAATTACGAATTATAGGTGGAATGCTATTTGTACGCTTAATACGGCAATTTCGCCCTCTTGGGCTATTAAGGTAAAGGATAAATATGAAACTTATCACCTATAATCTCTATCATAGACATTTCTGTATTTTGAAGTAAAATGAATTTTCTTAGCCTTAATAAAACTAATTAATCAGGTCCCATGTGTTCAAGCAGATATTTTGCTCTCATGAAAACAGGCAGTTATAATTGTCCTATCTATCTATCTATCTATCTATCTATCTATCTATCTATCTATCTATCTATCTATCTAAATGGATAGATAGATAGATAGACAAGCAGATAGATAGATAGATAGATAGATAGATAGATAGATAGGTTGACTCAGTGGTCATATACATCATCTTTCAACATACATTTAAACGCATGTGTTCGTTTAGAATCTATTTATCTCTCTATCTTTCTCTCTCTCTCTCACTCTCTCTCTAGTTTGATTTATGCTATATTTATAGATTAAAGTACTCAATATCAGGGACAAAGCGTATGTCAATATAAAAGTTGACATTGAGGTCAACAGCCAGCGGCGACAGACTGTTTCAGGATTAAAAATTTTTCAGACTTGAAGATTGCGTTTAAACATGAAACAGACTGTCACGTCTAGGCGGGAGGGATATTTGACCGCAATGCGCATTAATATATATATATATATATATATATATATATATATATATATATATATATATGGCTATAATAAGCTATACTATCCTGAAAGATGATATACCTGCACGATATATATATATATATATATATATATATATATATATATATATATATATATATATATATATATATATATACACACGCACACATCTGTGTATATTTCTGAGATGAGCTATTATGTACACTATTTACATTATTCGAACTATTGTTCTCATCTTTGTCGCCATATTTATTACAACGTTTCGGCCCTTGTACACTCCAGCCTTCTTCAGATGGTTGGAATCTCGAAATGAAACTTTATTTTGCTCACTGGGGTAGACTGTTCTAGTTATATATATATGAAGAAATATAGTCTTAAAGTGTGCTATATTTATGGGATAAAGTGCTCAATATCAGAGATAGAGCGTGTGTAAATATAAAAGTGAACATAGAAGTCAACTCTTAGAGGTGACAGTCTGTTTCATGCTAGATGCAATCATCAGGCAACATCAGGAGTCGCCTGACGATTGCATCTAGCATGAAACAGACTGCCGCCTCTAAGTGTTGACTTCTATGTTCACTTTTATATATATATGATGGCCATGTTGGTCGAAACTAGTCGAGGAATATAAATGAAATAATAATAATAAAAGCATAAGAATATTAATCTACAACCCAGTGTGTCTGAAGATTTTAATTGATTTTTCTAATAATTTTTATCGTTCAAAATATAATCATGAGTAACAGACACGGGACTGAAGCGAAAGCCGAGGACATAACTCCAACAGAACCAATAAACACCGAATTATTGGCAATCCGCATGAACAGAGCAACAAATAAATTAGCCAGGTATGAATCACACCAAGAATACATTAGGATATGCCTGAAGGAGCAACTGGTACCAACTAATTTCAGGGTTGATTTGGTACCATCAATAGGTAACCATAATGATGCATTTCTAGCATCATGGTACCGTAAATTAGAAGACTTTTCCAGGGAACTCATGCAGGATACAATACTGTTCTGCCAGGAAAGCATAACGGCAACAACCATGGAAATAAACCTGCTCGATGAACAAATAAAGAAAGAAACAGAACCAGAGGAATACACCAACATAAAGAGTATCGTAAAAGCTCACACAGACCAAACAGTGAGGGAACTACAAAAAACGAAAGCGGAAAAACAAAGAAAATTAAAATGGAACATTTCCTCCAGACAGAAGAACAAAAGTGAAGCCAAACCGAACTCAGACAAAAATGAACGCCCGTACCACGAAAGACGACCAAAAAACACCACACAACCAATGCAAACACTAAACAGACCAAACAAATACACCAACAGACAACCACCAGCACTACAATCAACAATAACAACACCGCCACCATCAACGATAGCTAGAATCTCAAAACAAACATACACACAAAACAAACCACTGACTTACGCGGACATCCTTAGGGTGCCGCACAAGCATACACACACCAAAACACAGCAGCCCTTCTACAGAACGCATAACCCCATTAGACATCCCAGACCACCCAGATTAGCCCCCAGTAGACAATCGACAGCAAACACACCCAACCTTCAAAAAAACGGAATAAGCCCCCAACCAGGACGCCTGGACGGGGGTATAGCATCCGTAATAGGAGACATAATGCAAGCTTTCGAGCTTTTACGAAAGAACTTCGTCATGCTTGCAAATTCAAACTTGACCCATACGGGCGGGTTATAAATTTAAGTAATAACAAATTCTCACTTAATACCTTCAAGTTACTAAATAAAGGACTAAGCTTTTGCCTTAGCCCCCCAAGGTTTGATAAAGACACCTTGGCAAAGGACCTGAAATCCTTCTTCAGAAGAATACGGCTAAAAGCCCACTACGGGAACAATGATCAAACACCTTCCATACTTGATACATTAAAAGAGAAGAACACTAAATACACCCCACAAAACACAGACACTACTATACAAACATTTGAAATAGCCGTAACAAATGACATAAAGAAAACAATAACACGTAAGCTGCCACGTAATAATATTTCTGAAGGGGAACGTATAGCCCTCGACAGGCTGATACATAGAGATGACCTAGTCATAACACAGGCCGACAAAGGGGGTGCCACAGTGATCTGGGGGATCAAAGAATACATTAAAGAAGCAAACAAACAACTAGCCGACAAAGAAACCTATAAAAGCTTACATACAGATCCCCTCCCCGAATACCAAAAAGAATTAACCAGCTCACTAAAAATAATGCTTCGCAACAACCTAATCGACAAAGAAACATGCACAATACTTACACCCACAAACATTACACCTGCTCGTTTCTATCTCCTCCCTAAAATACACAAAAACAACAACCCAGGAAGGCCCGTCATTTCATCATTCAACTGCCACACGACCAAAATTTCAAAATATGTAGACCATTACATACAACCCCTAGCTAAGGAAGTAAAATCCTACATCAGAGACACAACAGATCTACTAAACAAAATTAACCACATACAGACAGTTCCAGAGAATGCTATTCTAGTGACTATGGACGTAAGGTCACTCTATTCAAACATTAAACACTTCGAAGGGCTAACCGCCCTTCAGGAAGCACTTACTAAAAGAGGAAAACAAGAACCTTCCACAGAAGTTATCATAAAACTCATGGAGCATATTCTCACATTTAACACTTTTAATTTCAATGGAGCACACTACCTTCAAATAAGAGGTTGTGCCATGGGCACCATTGCAGCTCCTTCATATGCTACAATATTCATGGGAAAATTTGAGGAGACCCATATCTACCCCCTCATTGGTAACGACTGCGTATTCTACGCAAGATATATCGATGACATATTCTTTATATACACGGGCAGTAATGACAAACTCACCCAATTTCTCTTGACCCTAAACACGGTACACGACTCAATTAAATTTGACTACGAAAAATCCAAAACATCAGTAACATTTTTAGACACTCACATTTACATAGATGAAAACAGGAAACTGCAAACGACACTACACACTAAAATCACCGACACCCACAACTATCTACACTTTAAGTCTACCCACCCTAAACACCTCAAAGAGAACCTTCCCTATTCACAAGCACTTAGACTCAGAAGGATATGTTCCCACAATGAAGAATTAAACAAACACATTGAAAATCTGGAGCATCAATTCACAACACGTGGCTATAAACAACACCTAATCAGGGAACAAATAAATAAAGCAATTTCCACACCTAGAGAAAACACCCTAATATACAAGATTAAAACTAAATCTAGCCGCATTCCTCTAGTAACCACTTTCAACCCCACTCTGCCTCCACTATCCCAAATAATCAAAAGTCGCTGGGAAATACTACATCTCAAACCAGACCTAAAAAAACTATTTAAGGAACCCGGCCTTCTAGCATATCGTCGACCTAAGAACCTAAAAGAAATCATAGGTAGTAACCGCATTTTAGGGGACAAAGTAATCCGTGATAAACTAACAACAAAAACAACAGGATTTTCCCAACCATGTAAAAACAAAAGAAGTTTATGTTGCAATCACGTCACACACACGAATTCATTCACTAGCTCAGTCACTAAATCTACTTACAAAATCTATCACGACTCTAACTGTAGAAGTCATAACGTAATTTACCTCCTAGAATGCACACTATGCCAGAAACAATATGTAGGAAAATCTGAATGGCCCTTTCACTACAGAATCAATAATTACCGCAATCGAATTAAGTCGACTCCCCATGAAAAATTATTACCTGTAGAACAACATTTCCGCATAGAAAAACACAATTTCAAAACCCATGCCAAATTCACCATAATTGAGAGAATAGAAAAGCCCAAAGCAGATAACACTAGAAGAATTTTAGAGTTCCATGAAAATAAGTGGATACGACGTCTACAAACCCTGTTTCCAGCCGGGTTAAATCATAAATTAAACAATATAGATAGTAGCAACACATAACCCTACAAATCAAAACCTACCCACATTCCATACCCATAGAAAAAAGACAGGCTTACGGAGGTGTTGAGGCCTCACACCTATACACACACCCACACACAACATACTCACTCACTTTCCTAATGAGCCAAATGATAACACACACCCACAGCAATATACAAGCTAACACATATACTCACTCACTCCCTTAAAAACCAAATAACACACACACACACACACACACACTTACCAGAGACTAAACAACTAAATAACACACACACTAAACTAAATAACACAAACACACACACACAAACACACACACACAAACACACTTACCATCCCCTCCCCAAACACAAATAAACTACTGAACTGACCGGAGAAAAAAAAAAAAAGGGAATATAGCTCTTATCTCAAATGACAACTTAAAAGAGACTGTTTGACCAACACAAGGAATGTTAAAAA
Source organism: Acanthosepion esculentum (assembly GCA_964036315.1). Lineage (NCBI taxonomy): Eukaryota > Metazoa > Mollusca > Cephalopoda > Sepiida > Sepiidae > Acanthosepion > Acanthosepion esculentum. Next base: position 39,139,357 of record OZ038477.1, read on the forward strand.
GATAAAAAAATAAACAATAAAAAAACAAATGAAAACTACAGACAAACGTTCGTTTTCTTCAACAAGACATTCATTTCTGTAGTTTACTGCTATAGCAAGCAGAGACATTTTTTTCTCTCCCGATGATGGCCATGTTGGTCGAAACTAGTCGAGGAATATAAATGAAATAATAATAATAAAAGCATAAGAATATTAATCTACAACCCAGTGTGTCTGAAGATTTTAATTGATTTTTCTAATAATTTTTATCGTTCAAAATATATATATATATATATATATGAAGAAATATAGTCTTATGGTATGCTATATTTATAGGATAAAGTGCTCAATATCAGAGATAGCGCGTGTGTAAATATAAAAGTGAACACATAGATAATCTGATTATTCTCAATTTGCAAGAATTTCCACAGAAGGAAAGGGAGGAGAAAGGAGTAAACACCAATTACAAGAAGACAGAATGTATGGTTTTTAGCAAGATGTACAGTGCCCGCCCCTGTTAAAACAGATATTTACATTTTTGTAATTGTTTGATTTTGATATTTCTAATGTGTAATTTGCATGTAGCCGATTCGTAGTTTGCATTTATATAAAGCTATAAAGGGCAGGAAATTGTGGAGAGTTTTGATCGCCAACGACCTGAAAGGACTCAGCACATTGAAGAAGAATGTCGTCAATTAATCGTTTTCAACATCGGCTGAATGACGCAACATTTAAGCACGTTTCATTTCACCAACAAATTTTGATATAAACTAGATAAAATACCATAAAATACCCAAAAGATTCCTAAATTTGTCATCATTATTTTGAATAAGTGGATATAAAAATATATCAATATATATATATATATATATCAATTGAATGCAAAAGTTCTCAGCACTATATTTTGCCCAATATTTTCAACTCGTTATCTATGCTGCTGACACAGCTATTCTTAATAGCAATTCTAATCGGTTCGATAAGGTCGAATTATCAGTTAATCTAATAAGTGTCATCTAGGAAGAAAATGATTAACTACCGACACTTAGGTTCGAGCGTGACACGCTGGAATTATGAATATGTTTTCGGCCAGGGGTATAAATAGCGGTGTCAGGCTACTGACTGAAGTGATTATTGAGTGACTATTGAGTGTAACTATCCAGTCGAATTCGTGTGAATTATTGTACGCCGATGATTTGGGTCTTGATTTAGGATTTGTCGGACCTTAAACTAAACTGCGCTAGTAACAAGCACCAACGTTGTATTATTATAACAATTTTAACTATCATTATTAAATGGTGAGTACAGGCTTTTGTTTACATTGTTTTTCATTTAAAATGTTTTGTGTCAGCTTTCTTTTAGCTATTCCAAATTTACTGTTTTAAAAATCAGTCTTGCGTGTCATAATAAATTTAACTGTGTAGAAGAATTAAAGATTCCCCCGTGTAAAACTGTAAAATTGCTTTCATATTCTCATCGGTTTTCACTCTCAATGAAAATTAGTAAATCTATAACATTTAGAAAACGAATGATTATTATTCAAGTGAGTACTTTAGTTTAGTTACATCATTTGTCGCTCCCTTGTGATTTCCAGACTGCGTGGTTCATAGAACACGAGCGAATGAATGAAAAACTGGCTGAGTTATTTTCCTCATCTATAAAGATTTGCAGATTTCAGTCACTGTAATAGGTAGTGATACTTTATACCTGCTGTTCGAAAAGTAACGCTACACAGGTGAAAGAATTATTTGAAATAGTCTCAAACATCAAAAAATATTTTGTAATGCCAACGAATACTCGTTGTCACTTTCGAAATGCTCGTTGTAGTAGAGACTTTGTAAACGCAGATACAACTATAGTACGCCGTTGAACAATACTAATGTGAGACGCCTACGAATAATCTCGCACTGATAATACTTGATCGATAATACTCGCTCAACCAGTAACCCGTATAGTGATCTGAATAGAGAAATAGTATAGTGAATAGAGTAGATAATAGCGGTCCGTATAGTAATAGAGGATAGAGTAGAAAAGGTGATCGTATAGTATAGTAGATAGACTAGAAATAGCGATCAATTAGTCACACGCTACCTCACATATATGCATTTCCTCTATGGTCACGTGGTCTACTTAATTCAATAATGGGATCGCCTGTGTTTGCTTACTGGCGATCTATGTTCAAAGTCAAGCGACGCTTTATTCCTCTATAACAAAAATGTGAAGAATGAAAACAATACTCACCTCTTAAATAAAGAAAGAATTCTTTTTAATATTTATTTTTAAATTACCAGATACAATGAAGCAATGAGAACGTTACAAGGCTAAAGTGAGCGAAAAATGGAAAGTGAATTTTCTCTCTAGTATTAACAGGTTGTTTGCTTATTTTCCATCAGTAATAATAAGAGAATGTTTTGCAAAAGCGTTATATAATAGGGAGAAGCGAAAGTTCACTCAGTACATATAGAAACAGTATTTTCCAATCGGATAGGCGTGTAGCGTAAAATATTCGTCGTAGATTTTGGAATCGTTGAGTTGTTTCTGTTTCGTCTGAGGCTATTGCATTCACTTCCCACTAATGACCTTGGGAAAGGCAAGAATGGTTCTGTTCTCAGTCTAGCTTTCGATAAAAATACTAGGTTGGCATAAGGTGTCTAGCCTCTTCATAGGAGAAGGACAACTCCGAATTCAGAATGCTGAGAAAGACAAGAGGAAACTATCTTTGCAAAAAGTCAGAAATCAGGGGACACATATGAAAAAGTAAACAGGTAAATTTCGGATATGATTTTTCCGTTTTAATTATTCTGTAACAATAAAAATTTAATGAAGATAAAACTGAATTTAACGGATTAATCAAATGCAGATTTATGCAGGTGTTAATTAATGGATATCTCTCATTGGTGCACACAAGGAACCGCCTGTGTACGGAAGCTAATTTTTGTAACACAGTAAAACCGATCACAATTATTGGACACATAATGAGGAAAGAAGGCACTGAAAATATGACACTCAAAGGACATATCGAAAGCAAGATATATAGAGCGAAACAACAAGTGACCTATCTAACGCACATGTGTAAACAGATGTGTGTACAAGGAGTGAGAAGCATATTAAAAAAAACAATCATTGTATTGATGTACAAGAAAAAGGAAGTTATGGAGAGCTATGATCACTTACATCCTGAAGAGATGAGATATAGAAGAAATATTTTTAAGCCGCCATTTGCATAGAAAGAAATAAGGATTTTTTTTTCTTTCGGGGTAAGAATTTTTTTTTCAATAAGAAATCAACGGGGAGAGACTTAATAAAAAGAGGGGGCTTGAAAAATCATTTAAAGTCTTAAAAAGTGTGAAAGGAATATACTCAGTGGTCTTAATAACCTTCAAGATGTAGGAAAAGTTCCTAAAAACGAAACCTACCTTCTAACGTTTCAAGAGGATGTTACTGTTAGAGAATTCCTTATTATGTTTTAAAGGAAAACAAGTGTAAAGAAATATTTAATATATACAAAGAAAGAAAATTGACTAAAACTAAGCATTTCGTGTCAAGCAAGGCGATTATTTCACTAAGATGTTACCGGGAGTGAAAAAAATGAGAAGACTTTAGTCAGGAAAAAGGATGATAAAAGAACAGGACTCAGAGAGACTGAAGATGGCGATTGGCTTTTCATTTCATTCTTTGAAGCCTGTAAGTAGCAGAGAACCACTAAACCGGAATAGATTTCCATAGGCGAAAAAAGAAACTTTTAGAATAGAACATACGTTTGAATCTAGCTGGTCCAACAATAAAATGGCGAGAGATAGTTGCCAATCTATTTGTACGCTTAAATTCATGCAGTCAAGACGCCAAAGAGGAACGCCCATTAGAAAAATTACTACGAAAATACTTGTAGAAAAGACAGAGGGAATTAACGTCAAAGCGGTGGGAAAATGACAAAAGTCGAGTTGCCAGGTCAGGATCGATTATATTGCCGACCCTATTTTTAAGTCTGTCAATAATCTCAAGGGATACAGTAGAAGTACCAAGCCATAGAGTGAACCAACCTTCCTAGCCGTAAACCTCAAGTGATTCAAATTTCATCATTCCACTTCGTTTCAGCGGAACACATCATCCGAAGAAACCCCGAAGAGTTGCTTTCCTGAATATTAGCATCATCTATGCTGATGGAAGGCAAAAAAGATTCTCCATGGTGATTAAATTAAAGCAGTTTTGCTTTAGAGGCGTTAAAATTTAGAAGCCATTCCTAGAGGTCATTTTAGAGATCAGCTGCCAGTTATACTTTATCGCATCTGTCGGATTTGCTACGAAGACAAGAGTAAATAGTGTAATCATAATAAAAACTTAGTTGGAAACTGATGGCAAAGGGAAGGTTGATGATGAAGATAAGAAACAGCGTAGATTCAAGGATAGAGCCCTGAGGGTACCTTCCATTTATGTGAAATGATCTAGAAGCCTATATGTTCAACACGACTTTCATAACACGATTTGCTAAGATTGGATTAAGCCAAATATTCGTCCAGAAACACCATAGTACTTAAGCTTGAGCTGAAGGCCCACGTGCCAATTCCTGCCAAATGCCTTCGAGATATCTAAAGTCAAAGCCAGAGTCTCGACCGTTCTTATGTTTATAAAGTAACATTGTTTTATCAAAAAGGGTAGATATTTCTAGGGATAGATTTGCAGATAAAGAATATGTTTATACTAATGAGCATTGGATAGTGACTGGCTATTTCATGTTTTGAGCGATCATCTTACTATATATGCGCCCTCTCTGTGTAAGCTAATTATATATCCCTACAAACAAGACTCCAAAGAATACAAAACTATTAACGCATAACCTTTTTGTCTCTATTACATGATATTTTTATTTTATCTAGTTAGTTAATTATTTTGTTAAGGTACAAATAGTATTTCGCAAATGCGGTTGTTATTTATGAATATATGGTGCCAAATCGATCTGGTACTGGACGGAAATTCCGACACACATGAATCATCATCGGGGCTTGTGTCAAGAGAAAATAAATTTAGGTTTGATTTAAGAGGGAGATAATTTTTGTTTAAAATGTGGCGTTGCTTTTTGAGAATTATGTGTAATTCAACTTAACGTACGTACTCGTCAATGAAAACAAATAATAACGCATTCGAAATATTTTTGTAAGAAGAATGATCATTAAATATAATAGACACAAAATGCCTATTGCATTTAATAATACATTTTTAAAAGAAAAATCTTCGCCTAAATATAGCATTATTCTAGAATATATATTCATAACGGTGGAGTAATGGATAGCGGCTCGGGTTGAGGAATCACAGAGGGTGTTCGAATTCTAGTCGAATCCAGTACATTCACTTACGTGCTAATACCCTTGGGAAAAGTATGACTCCTCTTTTTCTCCCCCAGCTATGGGTAAATAGTTGGACAGACCTGATTCTATAGCCTTGGGTGGCAACTGGTCTACCGCAGAAGTAAATGGCAATCTACTGCAGGAAAAATTGTATCGAAAGATAAATGATCGCCGAAGTGTGTATTACGCATGACACATAACCGACTGATATTTGCAAATATGCGTTTGGTTATTTCATATAGTCTTTATAAAGACACTAAAATTCGTAAAAAAACTTATTGCGTTTTCCGAGACATATATTAACATGCATTTGAAACTGCATATAAGCATACATGAACACACACTTTAACAAACAACATATATATCCGTTCAAGTAGATATATTTGCACTCCCATATATATATATATATATATATATATATATATATATATATATATGGGGGACTCTCACGTCGTACTCAACGTATGAGGGTTAAGCAGCTCAGTTCCTAGGAACCGACAGCCCAGACACCAGCACATATGATTTGATTAGTGATGAAGGCTTTGTGCAGAACAAACCACACTTTTTGAAGTACCGAATACAGAGACCTTGGCGCACTACGTGCCACAAGGTCCCCAATCAACCTTCAGCAGGTTTTGAACTCAGAGGGTTCCTTCTCCTAGACTACTTTCCATCCAAGGCTATGGAACCCAGTCTGTCCTGCTATTTATCCATAGCTGGAGGGAGAAGAAGATTAATACCTTTCCCAAGGGTATTAGCACGTAAGTGAATGTAATGGATTGAACTGGAATTCGAACTTGGCTCTCTGATTCCTAAATCTGTGCCGTTATCGACTACTCCTCCTAGAATTTGAAAATGCAATTGAAGTTTTTAAGAATATTTGTCTAGCGTTACAATACCGGTTTTACAGTTCTATGATTTTCAAAATTTAAATTGAGATGAAGAGACATATGGCTATGCCATGATCTGTTTCGTAACTGACTGCAGTTGAAGAATTCTTTCCTTTTTATCTAGAAATAGGTGCCTTCGATTATTATCTGACGAAAATGCAATCTGATTGGTTGTTTATGATAACGTGATCAGGCATAGTCATTTTTGCCGCAGAAAATTGATTAACATTTTTGTTGGATTTTCGACCTCTTATATATATATATATATATATATATATATATATATATATATATATATATATATATATATATATATACAGTGAGGTGAAACAGTAAGAAAATGTATTTAGAATCATATATTGAAAGAAAAGCATTGTCTAAAGCTCAAAATATATTGGTAAAACAATTATAAATGCAGATAAACAGCAAAAATAAATTATTTGACACATATATATATATTATATACAAATTATTTAAACAGGTAGTGAAAAAAGTATTTGGACAAAATATAAATTATGCTTTAAATGTGTTTAATATTTACTTGGTCCTCCTTCATTTGCAACCACAGCTCTCAGTCTGTTCCTGTAGCTCTCTACAAGCGCCTGGCATGATTTGGTGGGAATTTTAGCCCACTCTTTTGCAAAAACTTTCAATTCACTGAGGTTGTTTGGTCGCCTTTCACGAATCTGATTCTTCAGTGCTCTCCAAAGATTCTCTATTTGATTCATGTCCGGCGATTGGCTGGGACATGTCAACACGTTGATGTTATTGTTTTGAAGCCATTCACGTGTTGCTTTGGCTGTATGTTTCCTATCATTGTCCTGTTGAAAAACCCAATTTGGTCCAAATTCTAATTTCTCAACTGATGACTGCAAGCAATCTTCTAAAATCTGAATATATTTGGCTGCATTCATTGTGCCCTCAATAATTTTCAGTTGCCCCGTACCATTATATGCAAAGCATCCCCAAACCATAATGCTACCGCCTCCGTGCTTCACATTGGCGATGGTGTTCTTTTGATTGAGGGCTGTTCCATCCTTTCTCCAAACATGGGTAGCATCGTTGTGGCCATAAAGTTCAATCTTGCTTTTATCAGACCATAAAATTTGCTTATAATAGACATCATACTTTTGTAAATTAGTTTTGGCAAATGCAAGTCTGGATTTTAAATGACGTTTTTTTAGCAATGGGGTTTTGCGAGGAAAGCGAGATTTTAATTGTTGTCGGGGAAGTTCAGAACTTATGGTCCTCTTGCATACATGAGTTCCTGCATTGCTGAGATCTTTTTGAAGTTCTCTCCGAGTGACAAAAGGGTCATTTTTTACTCGCTGTACTATTTTCCGTGAACATTTTTGTGATATTTTGCGCGATGCCCCTGTTCTTGGCATATTTTCATGAGTACCGAAGGCTTTCCATTTCTTAATTATGTACCCAACAGTGCTCACAGGTATACATAGGACTTTAGAAATTTGACGATAGTTTTGTTTTTCTTTATGTGCAGAAATAATTTGATCTTTAATATCTTTCGACAGCTCACTTTGCTTTGGCATCCTGCAGTACTGTTAGTGCGACGTCTTGGGATGAACTGACCATCAAGATAGCTAACACCTTTAAGGAATGCACGTTCTAGACTATTTCATAAAATTCTAACACATTTGAGCATGAAATATACTCAAAACATTAATTTCAAACATAATTTCGGAACTGTCCAAATACTTTTTTCACTACCTGTTTTAATAATTTGTATATATATATACGTGTCAAATAATTTATTTTTGCTGTTTATTTGCATTTATAATTGTTTTACGAATATATTGTGGAATTTAGACAATGCTTTTCTTTCAATATATGATTCTAAATCCATTTCTTTACTGTCCAAATACTTGTTTGACCTCACTATATATATATATATATACATATATATATATATATATATATATATATATATATATATAGGTGTGTGTGTATGTGTATGAAATCGTGATATATTCTTGTACACATACATGTAACTTATAATCTATATTTTTAATCTATTTAGTTCATGACTTTTACGTAAAATATTTGAAAGCACAAAGCACTTTCATGTTTCTATCGACTGTTTCAAAGGAGTAGACATTTTGTTTGTAGATCATCAGCGCTCTCACTATCTCTGTCTCTCTTGAAGCTGCTAAATTTGCAATCGGGACAAATGCAGCAACAGCTACAATTCTGAGATTTTTTTTTAAAACGTTACTGACGCGTTATTGTTTTTTTTTTATTTGAGTTCAAGAAGTTTGATAAAGAGATTCAGTTTCCGCTCGTTAAAAATCGAGTGGATTTTATTGTATATAAATGTCACTGAAGAATGTTTTAATAATTTCAGTAGTTTCAAGTGGGTGTTTGGAAAATCAATGGAATCATTACTGTCAAATTTCGAAAACAAAAATTGCAATTCTATACAACTGTTTATTGTAAATTATCTGAATTTGTTATGTCTAGGTGCATTATCTTATATAGTTTCCATTATCTGGACTTCCTGATCAATAAAACATATTATGAATTTAAATACTACTGCAATAAATTAAACTTAGCTGAAAGCCAAAGAAAGACTCGATTTTGAGTCAGTATGAGGGGGCTGAACGAAATTCTAGGCTAGCTTGATAAGCATTATTCCACAACGTGGCGAATTTATTACAATTTGTAATGTTTAACACGAAACTAGCAGTCTGAGCAGCAAGTGTTATTCTCAGGTAAATGTCCGCATTTTAACTATGAAGGAATGTTGGCAGATTAGCTTGCTAGATGTCGTTCCATAGTGTGTTGGGCAAAAACGAACGAAATACCCGACGGAAATAACATCAACTGTTATGTAAAGAATGCGGTGGGTAAATTAACGCCATTTTATATTTTTAATTTTGCGCATGCACATTGTTAATTTTTAAAAATTTTATCGACTTCATAGCATAGTGGGATCAGTTGGGCACCATCTGTGAGCAAAAAGAGCACCATGATGCAATTCACTCTGCCAGAAATTTGGAAACGACATGTTGTACTGCTTGACATTCGCGCCGGAAGCTCCAATACGAATATATTTCAGAGGCTTTGCGTGTCAATCTGAGAACAATTCAGAGGATTCGGAAAGCGTTGGATGGGTCTAAGTGGCATTATGAAGGTACGGCAGCTCAGAAAATTCATTCTGATCGTTCTGATAAGAAAAGAACTCCCGGGTGCCTACATCAAGTGCCTTGAGGAGGTAGTACTGCTCCGGATCAAGAGGGTGGATGCTGAAAGACCCTTATACTCGGAACAGAACGCTGCATCATACCACACAAGCAGGAGACCCTAGCGATGGCTGTCAAACAATTTCTGAGACCAAATCACCTCTTACATCTGACCAACTACTCCCCAGACTGCAACCACTTGATTATTATGTGTGGGGCGCGGTTGAAAGAGAGAGAGAGAGAGAGAGAGAGAGAGAGAGAGATAGAGAGAGATAGAGAGAGAGAGAGCAGCAAAACTCTTTGTAGAAAAGATTAACCAAAAGCAAGGATTATGGCAGCATTCAACAACTTACACCATCTTCTCCCCTCTTGATATCCAGGTCCATCGCCCTCATGTCCCTTTTTCGGACAGAGATGTGTTTTTCTCGTGCCCTCTTGACGGTGGCCACTTTCCCATAGAGAAGAACCTCCTGGATCCTCCTATCAGGAAACTGTTGCTTCCCGTGTTTTGCTGTCGCAGTGATGCGATGCTGGAGTGTCCTCTCCAGGAAGCTGGCCTGGTCTGGATTTTATAAGTGATCGGCGGCTGTTCATGCAGCACGTCTGCCCTCTCCACGCCACCGATGTTGTCTAAGGGAAAAGGTAGAGTCCAGTGCAGCTCGGCGACAGCGTCGTTGCACGAGTTGCCAGAACGACGTTGAACATAATATCGGGTTGTCTTAGGGACTCCAACTCCGGATTTTTCCTCAGAGTTTACTCCAGATGCCTTTCTCATGATTGGGTATAGCCGCAAAGCAGCATCGGTTTAAAATAGGAATTTTCCTTCTTTTAGATGGACTACCATCCCGGGATGACGAATTCCATCTACTCGAAGTATATATATATATATATATATATATATATATATATATATATATATATATATATATATATATATATATATACGCATAAAGGCACATACATATTTTATACTGGATTTGGGAATAAACAGTTCGTCATCAAATGTACCACTTTAAGAATTATTGTTATTATTACGTTAAGTAATAAGAATAGAACTCAATAAATAAATAAAAAATTAAAAGTATATAATTATCATCAAATATATGATAGTTTTTTCTTTAAAATATTTGAAAGATAAATAATACAAAAAATTAACTATTGTCAACCAATAATAAAAGTTGTAAACAAAACAAAATAACGTTACGACTCGAAACACTTTTCCTACAAATTTGAAAAAACGTACTCCCCCATAAAAACTGTTATAGAAAATATAATAAGAAAAGGACAAAGGAATACATTTATGTACAAACTTTTTTCAAAATTTGAATGATAAATGATAAATGATAGAGAAAGAAATCGACGATACTGAAACAACACTCAGTGTTAAACAATTCAAAGCAAAACAAATATTACAACTCGAAATGTTTCATCTACAATTAAATAATTCCTTCATCTTTAATAAAAAAGGCAAATGTTATCCTTAGATAAAAATATAGAGGAGATATACTTGTCAATATAGAAGTAATTTAACAAATACAACCCATTAAATATTCTTAATATGATAATTGTTAGTGAAACATTCTCAATAATTAATACTTGCTAAATAACGCTTATTTAAAAAATAAAGCAATCGATGTATACCACGACTTATCTTACCAAATAAACAAATATTTACTTTAATAATTAAAGATTATAAATGATTAATAATATAATAAAAATGGTAATATATTAAACAATCAAATATAACAATAAACAAATAAGTAAAATAATCAAGACTTACCTTTTAGAATACGACATCACTTTCCTTGAGCAATGAAAAGTACGTCTGTCTACTCTGTCATCAATGTCTTTCAATATATGAAACGAGAAAAGGTGGTTATAAAACAGCATGTATACATAAAATCTATAACACACATAACATGTGTAAATAAAATTTAAGGAACATAAAACATTCGTAAAATGAAGAAAATATTCACTTGTAATGTTAATGTGTAAACACTTCAAGATACCTAATCTTTTGACACTGTTTTTGAATATGTAAGCAATAATATATGATTTTGGAATAAATATGTTTTCTAATAAATTATAATAGTTGCCCAAAAATATATTACTCATCCTTAATGATTAAATTGTTCTCTTTGTTAATTCTATATCAGTGTCTTTCAGAGTGTAACTTAAAACTTAACTTAGAACATTAAAACAGAAGAGATGCGTTTATTAATGCTTTTTATTTCAGCAGCAGCAGCAGCTCAAGTTTGGTTATAATGCTTCTTGAACAGCTACCAACATTAACGCAGCATGGGGTGAAGATGATCATCTTGTGATCGATCGGTGATGGTTTCTAAAGTACTGAGGTGACACAAGTCTCGAAGTTCAAGGATGTGCAGAAAGTTAATCTCCAATTGACAACCAACATCGGAAAGCAATAGTCGAATAAACGCACGTCAAAGAAATAGCTCAGATAATGAGTGTCAGTATTTGAACAATATCGGAACATCTCCAGAAAATTGGCAAGGTCAAGAATCACTTGCGGAACGCCATTAACGTTATCTATTACAGATTTCTGGAATCTAACCAAAGCATCACTACCGAAGTTTACTCTCAGCAACTGGACGAAATGCACATTCATTCAAGCCAAATGCGGCCAGCACGAGTTGCAATTCTGTTTCATGAGGATTCTCGGACAGTTTGCTAGTCTGGCACCAACATGGGATACGACATTTTGCCACATCTATCATATCCACTTTATTTTTTATCCACTGACGAGAAACTTTTCAAACATTTTGATAACTATCTATATTTCTAAGATGAGGCTTTGTAATTATTTACATTTTCCAGACGGTCGTCCACATCTTTATTGCCATATTCACTATGAGATTAGGTGAGAACTGTCCGAAGAATGCAAATAATGTAAATAATCTAGATAATTCTTTAGGCGAAAAGAGCAAAGAAGATACAGAAATTGTATTGAAAGATTTCTTGGCGCCCAACCTATTAGAATTTTTTCTTACAGGAATAGATAATTTTGTAACTCGATAACAGAAATGTATAGATGTCCGGTTCTTATTTTGACTGATTATACATTGTTTAAATACATTAATACTGTAATGAAATTTGATTCTAAA
>OZ038477.1:39159389-39176889 GCA_964036315.1 Acanthosepion esculentum
TATTCTCTTATATTCTTTTAGCTGTTATTTCTATATCATTTTTATTACATAATTATATTCTGTTCTTAAGAGAGTTCATGATCTGGTCAAGAAACAACGATGCCTTTTCTAATCGAAATCCTTTATAAAGCGTTTGATTATATTATTAATGTTGCAATTTCTAAATATGTAAAATCATATTTTTGCTGTATTTAACGTAAAGAAACTCGGGATCTAATATCTCCGTGTGATTGTGAATTCTAAAATTATTTAAAGTGTTTAGTCGAATGTTGCTTTCATTCTTTTTTTAGTGTGGCTTATCTCTTCAGGAAGTTGATGAACATGGTCCTCCAAATCTTTTTATCTTTTGTAACTTTTAGAAAATTTAGTATCTTAGTTATGACTCCCAATCCCTGTTCTCTCACCCATTTACTCAAGCTCGTTATGTAGGCTACTCATAGCTTTCCTCAGTGCTTCCATCCTTCAATATTCCCAGTGAGTGTCAGATAATCAGAGGAGGCACGGTAAAGTAATGGACAGCTCTCGGATTGAGTAATCGGAGAGCCGAGTTCGTATTCCATTGCATTCACTTACGTGCTAATAGTCTATGAATCCACTTCTTCTCCTCCCACCCCAGCTATGGGTAAATAGGACAGGCCGGGCTGTCTTGGATGACAACTGGTCTACCGCAGAAAGAAATGCCAACCTACTGCGGGTAAAAAATCTGTCTCGTCAGTCATGTAACGAAAGATACATGATCGCCTAAAGATGTATTGCGTACGGAACATAACTGACTGATTCTTTCTACATATGCCGAGTTCGAATTCCAGTCGAAACCATTACATTCACTTACGTGCTAATAACCTTGGGAAAGGTATGAATCCTCTTCTTCTCCTCCCAGCTATGGATAAATAACAGGACAGACCGGGTTGTCTTAGATGACAAATGGTCTGCCGCAGAAAGAAATGGCAACCTACTGCGGGAAAAAAATCTACCTCGTCAGTCATGTAACGAAAGATACATGATCGTCTAAGCGTGTATCACGCATAACATATAACTAACTGACTGTCAGATTATCTAGGCCCTCCTTCCTCAATATGTTCCATTGGAATTTCAACTGTCTCTTTCTGATTCTATGTATGCGTCCTTTTTATTTAATTTTCCTTACAATATCAAGAGTATTCAAATGTTCAGTCATTGGCATTCTGAGAATCCTTCTATAATACCACGTTTCTGTTACCCCAAGTCTTTTCTTCAGTTGCGGAGAGATTGTGAAGCATTCACTTCCATATTTCAGGACCAATATTACTTAACATTTGTGTACTCTTTTTCTTTTGTTTCTAACGAAATGTTCTTGTTTCTTAATACTTTGGTTAGCTTCTGGAAGGCATCTTTCGCTAATCCAGTACACTATGTGATTTTGGTGTTGTATTTTCACTCCTCTATTAAAACAGTTCCCAAATAATTGTCTCTGTTTTGTTTTTCTTCTTACTTTCCTCGCCATCAAAACGGAATGATCCGTTATTTACCCGAGGCAATGGCAGGGTATAACACACATGTTAACTCAGTTATTATAAATAGAAGGGAAAACAGAATTACAATATAGTGTGGACCTTTTGTCTAAATCATGTCAATAACTGTGTGTCTATCGACAGGAAATAAAAATTATAAGAGTGCAGAATTGCAATGCAATCTATTTCTTCCTAGATGTCAGTGAATACTGGGCGATTTCCTCACAGATGTGGAGACCCGAACCAGCATGGACAAAGCGAGTCATCAACGACAAAGTTTTTAAGAAAACCAAAAGGATAGTTTTTACTATGAATCAGAAAGAGATAATTTATATTTAATGTTCATATAACGAGGAAAGAAAGCTCGAGAAATATTACACTCACAGAACATATTATGAATTGGAGGAGTAGACGGACACAGCGGGCAGCCTATCAGAAGAGCTTGGGTAAATGGATGGTTGAAAAGGGAATGGGAGTGACGCGAAAATGAAAAACAGGATAGGAATTTGAGGAGAGCCATTATCATCGGTGTTCCGAAGGGACAGGACATGCACAAGACAAGAGGAATATCAATATCTATTTGGTCAGCTGAATTAAATCCAATTCATTCTGTCCAGAGGGAAGCGTACGGCATCAGATTTTATATGAAATCTTTTGAATATCAAAGCTTTAAATCAATAGACAAATGGGCCATTTTAAGTTTTTATATGTTCCACAAGGCTAATATATTTTAATCATTTCACCGCAAGAAAGGCAATAAAACCAATAATACCCAAGGGATAACTGAGGATAAAAGATAATATAGTGAAGAAAACTGATAAACGTTACAAAGAAGAAAGGAGAAACACATATAACAGTATTGAAGGAAACAGAAGATAACAATTGACGTTGCTTTAAAATTTTTGTAGATTGTTGTTGACAGGCAAACAAGAAGATGGAAAAGAGGTCCACAGACGTGAAGTGCGATAAAAGAAACTCTGGTAACACGTAGCTAACGATCTAGTACGAATCTTTAATTTATTATCTCGAGAATTCAAAGTGAAAAACTTACCAGAACAATCGCCATTTTAAGAAAAGGCAGAGGAAACTACGTTGAGTCGATTCGAAAGTGATAGAAGCCGAGATGCCAGATCAAGACCAATAACACTGGATAAGCTTCTTTGGATTTTGTTCAGTATCTCAATATGAAAATTTAACCGAGGGTGAGACATAACATAAGAAATTCCAAAAAGTAGACCAACGCCCTAAATTACACGATAGGTCCCACTGAATGCTGAATACGTTCACTGAAGATCCGGGAAGACTTTGAAGCAGTGTATTTGAGGAGTTTATCCCCCTAAAACTTGTAAATATCGAAGGTAAAATTAAATTTGAAAGGTAATGGTGAAATAGCCGTTTCCATACAGAAAATAGTCTGCGTTTTTTAATGTTACTCTCGGATAAAATTAATAAAAAATTGCTTCAATCAGCTTTTTATGAGATTGGATTTATCAAATCAGTTGTTATCGTTCTATTATTTATCATAACATGTTATCTTCTCTTAAAGTGCACTGTTGTAGTTGATGCTTTTAGAAGTGTCAATGTGATGTGGTTTTTGTTATTTGGTACTGCTCTTTTTTTTTGATGTTTTTTTTATCGCCAGTCATTTGGCTATTTATGAAGTCTCATCTTCTATGATTTTAAAGACTCATTCATTTGAAACGAATTTGAATGATTGATTTGGGAAAAACGGCTGCAAATAACTGATAATTTAGAGATGCCTGACGCGTTTGACACTGTATAACATTCATATAAAAGTCCATATGACTTTTGGTTAGTATTTTGACAAAAAAAAACCAGTCAGTATTCAGGAAGACAGAAGTTGATGAATGACGTTGTATTTAAGTTTTTCAAGAATGTTGGTGACGGGGAAGCAAGAAATTGGTAGAGCGTTCCGCAGACAAGTAGTCTAAGAAAAGAAACTATTAGAAACCTTCCAATATTAAATAATATCGATTATTTTAAATGTGGATTTAGAAACTAGTCATAATCTCGCTGTTGAAAATTGTAAACCAGCACTCTCGCAGATAGTACTCACGTATTCTTGTAAAATCCGAAATACTGACTGGGTACATTTAATGATGCTAGACAAATGCACGTCAAGAGGAAACTACGCTTTGTTTAATTTCCTTATCTGTTATACTAAATTTTGTTAAAAGTGATTAATACATCGACTATTTGAAATGTTTAAAGTTTATTAATGTCACGTTCAGAATTTTTATGATGGATTCAGTGTATCATGACTTTCATTCCAGTTACATATCATAGTTTCTGTTATTGAAAATTCCAACTGATGTTTCATTACTTCGTATATAATGGCTGACATAATTACATATTTAGCAGTTGGCGTTTTTCTTTCAATCAGTTCCTCCCCCAAAAAGCGATAATGCCACTAAGACGCAATGGGTCACTGCGAGTGAAAAAGAATGAGATGTCTTTAGTGAGAGGAAAGACAATAAAAAATCAGGATTCAGGAAAACAGAATATGGTGATTGACGTTGCATTTAAGTTTGTCAAGAACGGTGGAAACTGGAAGGGCGCTCCGCAGACAAGTAGTCTAAGAAAAGAATGTATCAGACCGTCTCAAGATTAAATAATATCGATTATTTTAAATGTGAATTTAGAAACTAGTAATAATCTCGCCGCTAAAAACTGTGAGCCTGTACTCTCTAGCAGATAGTACGCATGTATTCTTGTAAAATCCGAAATACTGACTGGGTCCGAAGATATATATATTGATCCATCTACACTTTCTTATAACAAATCTCTATTAAATTTTTTTTCTGAGAAAAATTATTACTGCTCGAGCTTGTGGATAATTGATTTCCTTTATAGGAAAATAAAGAATAAAAAAAAATCATCAAAGGCGATTTCTTAAAGAAATGCAAGATTATAATTTTTAATTCCCGAAGAGAACCAAATTCTCGAGAGAATCACAAGCTTCGAACGATTATTTAATCTACAACTACAAATAAATATCTACTCCTCTAGTATTAGCAATTTGATTTGAACAAAGGGCAGTCCGACCGAAGGTGCGTGGCTTAACCACTTAATCACGCTGCACAATTCTCTCGCGGGTTGATTTTCGTCCGCACTGTTGGACCCGCATTATGAATCTGTATCGGACAAATTAAACTTAGGAGATAAACCTGGTCTTGCTGTTGTATTAGGGATCTGGCATAGTATAGTCGCATTTATCAGCAACATTTTCAATCGGCTCTGGATTTCTCCAATTTATCCAGGATAATTTAAATGTGTCCACCAAAAATGGCCATCGAAGTAGTTGTTGCTGACCGACTCGAGTAAATAACGATTAACATTTATCTATAGATATATGCATAAACCCAACCATTGTTTCCTTAGAGCAGAAGTTCCCAACCTTTTTTACCCATGTCCTCCTTTCCCCTTCTTTTTTCATTGTGGACCCCTTTTCCCTTCCTTTTTTCTTGATGGACCCGCTTTCCTTTTTTCTTGGTGGACCCCTTTTCCCTTCCTACTGACTTGATGGACCTCCTTTCCTTTCCTTTTTTCTTGGTGGACCCCTTTTCCCTTCCTACTTACTTGATGGACCTCCTTTCCTTTTTTCTTGGTGGACCCCTTTTCCCTTCCTACTTACTTGCTGGACCTCCTTTCATTTCCTTTTTTCTTGGTGGAGCCCTTTTCCCTTCCTTCTTACTTGATGGACCTTCTTTCCTTTTCTTTTTTCTTGGTGGACCCCTTTTCCCTTCCTACTTACTTCTTTCCTTTTTTCTTGGTAGACCACTTTTCCGTTCCTTCTTACTTGAAGGACCTTCTTTCCTTTCCTTTTTTCTTGGTAGACCACTTTACCCTTTTGGTTTTTATGGTGGACCCATTTTCCCTTCTTTTTTTCTTGGTGGACCCCTTAATAGCTATTTGACATAAGACAACAATATTCGATTTTTCACTAATAGAAATTTTGAGGTTTTAATGATCAAAGAATCATTATATAATTAATCAAAGAAATATTATATAATTAAATGAAAACAAATTTAATGCAAATGAATTATTCTACAATGATAATAATAATAATAATTTTTATTGACCAATATCTTGCATTATGATATTACAATGTTACAAGTATTTGATAAATTACGTCACAAAGCACTGTTTGAACTCCTAGGTAAGCTTGTTTTATTTGGGGAAGATATTATAATGATTCAGAACCTATACTTGAAACAAACCGCCTGCACATGAAACGGAAATAAATTCAGTAATTACATAGAAATAAAAAGCGGTGTAAAAGAAGGACTTATTCAACGTTTACAGTGAAACAATGCTGGGAGAAGTCCTAACTGGGTGCATTATTGGCGGTGATATAGTTAACTAGATATGTAGATGTTGAAAGCGGACAGAGACAGGAACCAGCAGGAACTCTTAAATAATATCGATTATTTTAAATGTGGATTTAGAAACTCGTCATAATCTCGCTGCTAAAAATTGTGAACCTTTACTCTCTAGCAGATAGTACGCACGTATTCTTGTAAAATCGAACCTTTATAAGCTTTATTTTTAAATGAAAAAAAAATACAAAAATGTGTACACCAAATTCTTTTCTTCTAACTTTCCGTAAAGGAAAGTTAGAAGAAAAGAATAAACATCAATTGCAAAGAAACAGAGTGTATGATGGTCAGCAAGTGCAGCAGCACCATACGCAAATTACAAATTAGAGATACCAAAATCAAGAAAGTGTAAAAATCTAAATATCTAGTTCAGTGGTTCCCAACCTTTTTTACACATGGCCCCCTTTTTCTCCCATCTTTTTTCATGGTGGACCAATTTTCCCTTCTTTTTTTTTTGGTGGACACCTTAATAGCTATTTGACATAAGACAACAATATTCGACTTTTCACTAATAAAATTTTGAGATTTTATCAACAAAAGAAATTATTTGGGACGCACCTGTCTACCTTTCAGGGTGCATTCAATGAGAAACGCTGTCTTAGAGATTCGATTATAAAACAATCAATCTGTAACCATAGACAATTAAAAAATTACGATCATTGTTAACCTATGGATTCATTTAAAAAATCCCGACCAATTTTTGCTTTTGTCAAGTATGACCCTGTTAACTACTGACGCGATTGTAAAATCGATTTATGTTTATCTATGTTAAATAATATTTTAGCAGATTATTATTTTTTTTAGTGGAAGATTGTCTTGGCTCCTAATTCCGGAAGTTGAACTTCGAGGTCAGATGGAAACCATAATAAGAGATAGGATTTAGATTGGCTGAGCTAGCGTGGGAATGATAGATAGTGAAAGGTTTTTCAGCCAATCGAGACTTACCGCTCAAGCAATGTAGCCATGTTCTCTTTCGTGGCTGAAACGGCTCCCCGGTGAAGGGGAACGATCATCACTGGATATCTAGTACATGTCCACATTAATAAAGATAAGTTAACATTCTGTGTTTAACGTACTTTCATCTTTGAAACATAACATCTAGCGAACACTGGCCGAGGGAGATATACAACATATAATTAAATTAGCGCATTTGACCTCCCAGCATCAGGAGACTATAAAACATCTATAGACTCAAGTATAAATCTGACCAATGTCTCTTTATAGACACGAGTATAAAGTGGCTAATAGTTATCTATAGGCTTAAATTTAAACACAACAAAATATTAGGTATTGGCTCAAGCGTAATAAAACATACAATCTGCAATATTTATTAACACCACAAGACTTCATATGATGTAAAATCCACTTATCCCAAGAAAATCGTCCTCTACTTAGAGATAAATAAAGTTGATAAATATGTAAGAGGCTTCTCCGCAGATTTTTCTCATAACATGGCAAAAATATAAATATCTTATTTGAATTTTAAATCCTGGTTTCAGTCGGTGTAAAATCGCACAAAGTTAATAATAAAATAAAGAACATATTTTCTGCTGACTTGTAGCAGATTGAAGCGTGTTTTGACTCTGCTTAGAAATAATTTACATTCACCAGGGCAAATGGAAGTCCGCTTTAAATGACAATTACTAAAACGACAATACTTGATTCTTTGAGTCTAGAAGATCGGACGCTAAAGAGTTCTAAGGATATTTTAAATAAGATATCGTTTTTTTTATGATTGCAATAAAAGCGGGCATAGGAAAAATCAAACAAAACAAAGGAAAAAAAATAAATGACAAACATTTTCCCATAAAGATGTCAGTCTAAAAACCGGTTGTCATTCCTCTATCGTCAGATTTCTAGCAAGTACTTAAATATGTGTACAGTGAATTGAATATAACAACGACGAAGATTATATATATATATATATATATATATATATATATATATATATATATATATATATATATATGTGTGTGTGTGTGTGTGTGTGTGTGTGTGTGTGTGTGTGTATAAAGGAAAAATTATAGTTATTCCAAGGAGAGAAAAGTGTATATTTTAATAAAGCGAAAGACGTGTAGCAAAAAATATGCAAAATAAAGTATAATATATTAAAAAAATTCACATTATAATCAAAACCGTTTCCGGCTTCTCTTTTTTCTTTTATATATATCTATATATATATCTATATATATATATATATATATATATATATATATATATACATACATTCACACACCCATATATATATATATATATATATATATATATATATATATATATATATATATATATATATATATATATATATATATATATATATATATATAGCCAATATTAGTGGTAAATATACATATGCAATTATATATACACATACGCTTTTTGAATCTGTAGGTCTGATGAATTGGATCGTTTTTACGATTCCAATGGAATAAATTATGACCATGGAATATTAGTGTTTAAGTCATTTTATTATATATATATATATATATATATATATATACATATATATATATATATATATATATATATATATATATATATATATATATATATATATATATGAATATTATGAATATATACTGACAAGCTCAACGACCCTATACAGCTGCAAAATTTATAAATTTTACCAAGACTGGGGAATTTTAACGGCATATGAAATTGGTTACTGCATATTCTAACGCTAGCATTAGCTACCTCAAACTATTTGCTTATGGATCTATCACTAAAATAGCCTTATCTATCTATCTGTCTCTATGTCTGTGTATCTATCAATATATATATATATATATATATACATATATATATATATATATATATATATATATGTTTACGCTTTTTGTGTAACACTTGAGGGGCAGTGGTCCAAATAACGACGACCCGCCCCCGGTCTCATGGTAACTTGGTGTCATTGACATGTACCGATATCACTTTTTCAGTTTTTTTACTGCTCTTTGGACTGACTGTCATAACTGAAAAGTTTCTCTCACTTTCCAAATATCATATGAATTGAGTTGGATCTTTTCTAACTGATCTCTTTAGCTCTAAGTTGAACTGATGATTCCGCTTCCTGTTTAGGCCTTCTGATCCGGTTTTCGTTTCTATTGTTACCCTTTTTTAAAAACTTATTATTGTGGGAACCTGGCATACCTACAAATGGACTCTTCCACACTTATATAATGTGGCTACCAACTTCTCTGTAAGGAGGAAGTCACCAGGTGTGAGTCACCAAGAGTGTATCACCGAGTGAGTGTATGAATAAGTGAGTCAGGGCACCAGTGAGTCATGTACTCTCCAGTCCACATTCTTTGTACTACATTTCCGTGAATAATATACCGTTTAACTTTATATGCGAGTCTGTGTTATTTTTCTAGGGTTTCAACACCATAACTGGCGACGAGATTCGAAACGACATCACAAAGGGAAAGACCAAAATTCTCTCTGTCGACCACAACAACTGGCGACAAGATTCGAAACGACTTCACGAAAGGGAAGACCAAAATTCTCTCTGCCGACCATAACAACTGGCGACGAGATTCGGAACTTGGACTCTGCATGTGCCTATCTAGATGACATTATTTTAGTAAGCAAATCTACCGAGGAACATCGCAAACAAATCCACAGGGTTTTTGAGAGAATTCAGGATTTCGGTCTCAATGTAAAATAATCAAAATCCGATTTTTATATGAATGAAATAACGTATCTCAGGCATGTCATTGGTAAGAATGAAAGACGACCTGACCCAAGGCGAGCAGAAGCTATCAAAAATAAGCCTCCCCCCCAAAAAACGTCAACGAGCGCCAAAGTTTTTTGGGACTTGCCAACTATTATGTTTTCATAAATTATATGCACGAGTTACGAGCTCCTCTGAATGAATTGTTAAAAAAGGGAAAATGTTGGAACTGGACAACGGAGTGCCAGTCAGCTTTCGAAAAAGTAAAAAATATTCTAACAGCAGACAGGATGAAGTGGAAGAACCCATCGAGATCATTTACGACACATTTGACCTCGAACCGCCGCAACATATGCCTGAATAACGAAGGTCGGGGAGAAAAAGGAAATTCACCGAACCTTTGACAATTAACGCAAAGAAGAAAAGGTATTAACCCTTTTTACCAAGTAAAAGGCTTGGAAGGGGGGTATTGTGGTAACCTGACATACCTACAAATGGACTCTTCCACACTTATATAATGTGGCTACCAATTTCTAGTAAGGAGGAAGTCACCAGGTGTGACTACTGTCGAACTCTCTGCCAGAGCAGAGAGGAACTCGGACGAGGCTTTGCCGCAGGGCAAAGTTTCGTCCGGGGAGGTAGACAGTCCCTGAACCCATTTATACGGGTTCCAATGGGCATATTTTTGGCCTAGCCTACGGGCTCGGAGAGCCCACATTAAACTGGCCTTGTGCCATATACGACCCATGTGGGGGGGTTGTTAAATATCGGAAGTCACCAGGTGTGACTCCTGTCGAACTCTCTGCTTTGGCAGAGAGGAACTCGGACGAGGCTTTGCCGTAGGGCAAAGTTTCGTCCGGGGAGGTAGACAGTCCCTGAACCCGTTTATACGGGTTCTAATGGGCATATTTTTGGCCGAGCCAACGGGATCGGAGAACCCACATTAAACCGGCTTTGTGCCACATACAACCCATGTGGGGGGTTGTTAAATATCGGAAGTCACCAGGTGTGAGTCACCAAGTGTGTATCACCGAGTGAGTGTATGTATGAATGAGTGAGTCAGGACACCAGTGAGAGAAGTACTCTCCAGTCCACATAATTTGTACTACATTTCCGTAAATAATATACCGTTTAAGTTTATATCCGTGTCTGTGTTATTTTTCTATGGTTTCAACACCATAATACTTATTCACCGCTCGCTTGATGGTTTTTGAATGGACTTTGTAGGCGGAAGCCAGAGTATGAATGTCGGTACCATTACTGCAGTCTTGAATAGACTTTTTCGTATAAACATTGGTCAGTTGGAAAGACAGAGTACGGCTGACACAAAATGATTTTAACCTATTGTATTTTTAGCTGAATAACTGAAAGAGTTTTTCAGTGATTCTTATGACTAAATAGTGTCATTATCGTCTCATCTGAAAACCCGGAAAAAAGAAACTCAGTTAGTTTAGTGTTTTTTTTTTATATATTAAACATTCTGTGGAATGGATAATTATGCTGTTACACGATTTGGACAATTTTTCTGTTACACTCGGTATACCGTGTTTTTGTTTATAGATATCTTATTTAGATTGTGTTAGTAGTTTCCTCCAAAATCGTATATTGCTACAAAATTTAAAAAAAATAACCTGAAAACGCCAGAAACCTCGAAACTGTCAGTCGTATTCAACCATTTCCACAGATCGATGGCTAAAGGTAGCCTCGAGCGAATGAAACCTGTAGGTCTTAGGGAGTACCATCCTTCTTCTAACATTGTTAACTACAGAATCACAAAGTAACAAATAACAGAAACAATACCAGTTAATGACTTTCAACAGCAGCAACAACTAAAGTGTATAGCCGCATGTAAATAATGACATAATCAAAATGCTGTCATTCGACGCTTCTTCAAACAGAAGTTAAAAATGGAGGCCCCATCAATACTGGGAAGATCAATAGCAGTTACTGGGTATACGAAATCTGTTTTTCTTAAAAAAATGTTTTAAGAGAATTTAAAAACAGTGACCGAAAGTAACACTGACTGCTCCGTCAATGAATGCCAACTATTTCCTTATATAGAAACTGTTAATATTGACATTGGCATGTGCGCAGCTTTGGTTGGGTTTTGAATTCATATATCCTACTAGACTGGTTGAAAATCACACCGAGTGAATCAAGACTGCACTGCTATTTAACCCAAAGCTAGGGAGTTATATTTTTCCTAAGAATATTTGAACAAATGTGACTATATATAAATTCTCCCAGAATTCGAATTTGCCGATTTTCTAGTTCCGAGTTGTGAACCATTGCATCCGAAATTTCAGGAGATTATTATATTATTCCTATGAATATTTGAACAAATGTGACTATATATAAAGTTTCCCAGAATTCGAATTTGACAATTTTCTAGTTCCGAGTTGTGAACCATTGCATCCGAAATTTCAGGAGATTAAACAAAAAGAATTTAACTAAGTAGCAAAGGATATTCATTTACTCTACTTATAAAATAAACTTTTCCTAAATAAACAGATTCATGAATGAACAAGTATTGAAAATCCTATTGAAGATTTTCTTTTAAATGCACCAGGTTTTTCGTAGCCATTTCGAAAACGTATTTCGTAGAAATTTTTTCAACTGTAAATTAATCCATCAAAATGTTTTAAAGAGTTTAAACAATTTGCAAACGCGAATATATCCTTTTTCTTATAGAAGAAAGCTGATTTTTTTTATATCAGAATCTTCTTCAGTCTCCTAACTTACTAACAGCACAAACATTAAGACGATAAACTTAACTATGTTTGAGGTTTTATTGTTTTTCCTTTGATATTGTGTTTTTTTCCAATGTGCGTGATGGTTATTAGCAAACATAGATCTAATTTCAGGATTTGTACTGGCTTCCAATATATACAAATAAGATAAGGTAATGCGTTGTATAAGCTTAAACCTGATCATTTCATGTCTTTCTGGAAAGAGGTAAATGTGGATCGTTTTATACACTAAGAAAATAAATATTTATGATTTCTACGCACAAAAACAGATCATTGTTTTGTCTGCGAATATGTCTGGTGAACTGAAATCTTTTTCAGCAATTTTCAAATACTTGTATGTGGAAATTACTAAATTACTGTATTTGATGTCATATAAAATCTATTTTTCCTTTAACAAATAGACTTAAAATATGCGAAATTGATCTGTCTGGTAGGCTAACCAGACGCTAGTACCGACCAGCATTTGCACC
The DNA here is from genome assembly GCA_964036315.1 of Acanthosepion esculentum. Classification (NCBI taxonomy): domain Eukaryota; kingdom Metazoa; phylum Mollusca; class Cephalopoda; order Sepiida; family Sepiidae; genus Acanthosepion; species Acanthosepion esculentum. The sequence continues at coordinate 39,172,170 of OZ038477.1, forward strand.
GAGCCTAACACCATAATAATGTAATATTAAATGTAAATAGCGAGGTCGGAGATGCTTTCAAAGACAACTAGACTTGGCTGTCGTGGAATAAAACTCATTTGAAACAAAGCAACCGATAATCAATATTATGTTTACTGAGGCATTCATGGAAAATCAAATCTATCATAAATATTTAAATATTGCTACGTGGGCCTAAATGGGAATAGATATTGAACCGATTATGTCTATTAAATTCATAAGTTTTGCTATTTCTGAGAAAATGGTTGAACTTCAGCAACCTTACAGAATGTAAAATAATATGCTTTCTGTAACCTTTAAATTTTTCTGGTCTGAAGAATAACTGAACTCAAATAGTAGTAGTAGTAGTAGTAGTAGTAGTAATAATAATAATAATAATAATAATGATAATAATAATAATCATCATCATCATCATCATCAATACTCTACACATTCCAAACAAGCTGACAAACCACGTACCAATCAGTGGCTACGTAGAGCAGGTTTAAAAGCTAAAACCGAACGTTCTATTCTTTCTGCACGGGGCCAAAGAGAAATTACCAAGCTCACATACTGGAAATAGTGTTAGCCCAAACTGTAGCATAAATATCTAGAAACAACTGACCATATTGTATCAGGTTTCCCGGTATTATCACCAAATGAAACCCGGCATAGCAGATTGGGCCAATATGTGCATTAGAAAATATACAAATTTTACGGAAAGGAAACTGCAAGAAATTGGTATAATCACAATCCACACCCGGTTACAGACATAGGGCCTGTAAAAATTTAATGCGACTTCACAATACACAGAGGCAGAACGAACAAAGATAATCGCCCAGTCATCGTGATCGGAGACGACAAAAACAGAATATGCCCTCTTATTAGTTCATTCAGACCGTAATGTATCTTTGAAGATCTTCAAAGGCTATCAAAGTACAAGGACCTTGAAATCGAAATCTTAAAAAAATGTGGCACGTGAGAACATCGACCATTCCAGTTGTAGTTGGAGCCCTCAGTTTGATTGGAAAATGTTCCGATATACTCATTGAAGGTTATAGTGGCAGCCCAATGTGTGCGATCTTATTTTTTTATTTAAAAAATGCTCAGTGGCAAATGTCATGATGCCATTTATGAACTTACGTCTCTGGTTGAGTCCCGGAAAGAAATGAGTTTATACCAGAGATCAAAGGAAATAATAATAATAATAATATCAATAATAATAATAATAATAATGATGCTCAGTGTACGTATGTCCATCCGGTCGTCCGTTTTTCTATCTTGGGGAATCATCGGCTGAAGTAACAGAAGTTGATTAATACACGGTTACCTCCCTTGTCAAGAAATGGAGCATGAATAAGGAGGGGAGATTTTAAATTGTACGCGTTAACGGGTCAGAACGTCTCTTTTACCCCTCCTGTAATTTAATACACGTAAACATCATGTCAAGAAGAGCTTACGTTAAAAAAAACTCCTTACCACGGACAAAATAAGGCATTGGAGTGTATAAAAGGTCTAAAAGAAAAATTACAAGCAATTGTACGTAAAGTCATTTGTTTCTTTTTAATTTCTTCTTTTCATTTAAACTACAAACAGTTCATAAATCAAAAGGAAATCAACTTTGTTCTCTTTGTTATAAAACGACTCGTTCGTTACACGAAAACCTGAACAAGGATACGATAGCCAAAGGCGGTTTAGGGGAAAATGTCCAAAATCCTGCAAAAAAGTTTTTTATCAGGGGATTTAGCAACTAACTTGAAAAGGTTTATTCGATATTTATGAAATAATTCAAAAGCCAGTTGACGCAACAAAGAAACGTATAGATCATACAATACATGTCTTTTTGTCAATTATAGAAGACGCATACGGCATTTACGAGGGTTTGAAATTCGATAATGAAGAGGAGAAAGAATATTTGAAAGTAGTAATAACGAAATTCGATGAATTTTTGTTGGTGAAATCCATGAAGCACACGATGCTTACAAATTTCATATTCGAACGCAAGATGCTTCAGAGAGCATATAAGCATATATCGCTGCGCTCCGGCAGTTGGCAATAGGCTGTAATTTGGGGGAAATGCAAGACAAGCAAATTCGAGACCAAATACTTGTAGGGGTTAAAGATGATGCAGTCAAGGAAAAGTTTTTAAAGAACAAAAGGGCTTACCCATGACAAATATATACACATAGGCAGGGCCCAAGAATCCTCCAAACAAAAAAAAATCAAAATATTTCTTTATGCAACAGAAGCAAACGTTAGCTGAGTGACACCAAAGAAATATAAAAAGAAGCATCAAGATAGAGTACACCATAAAAAAGTACAAATAAATGTATACGCTCTGGCAATATTCCATCTCACATTCAAAACGACTGTCCAGCCAAATGCAATTTGCCGAAAGTGTTCAAGAAAAGGCATTATGCAGAAAAGTGTAGGATTGGCTGTATGGATCAGCTAAAAGCCATCGGTCGTGTAGAGGCTTTATTAAGAAACTCCAAAAGCAAAGTCTAAAGGATTTGTTTGTTAGGAAAAATTTGAGGGAACCATTAGTGAGGTCACCAGGAATAAAAGGTCTTACCCTACAGAGCAAAGTGAAAACTATAAAATGTGAAGACCACAAATATAGAAAAGAATTTCACAGGTACTGGTAGACTCCATATATATATATATATATATATATATATATATATATATATATATATATATATATATATATATGTACAAGGTAACCAAAAAAGTTCTGTCCGTTTTTTGATTAGTCATTGAATGAAGTTGAAATATATACGAAATGCGTGTAGCAATTGTTTTCAAATTCGGACAGCCGGAAGTAGGAACATCAGATGTTATAAAAAAACACATGCACCGTGCCCGGTCATCAGTTATAAGCCGGACAGCTGTGAGAAGGATGGAAGTGTCTAGAGATCTCGTTCGAGGCTGTTTGCTTTACGATTTCAAAGTGCGCTTATCAGCAGCTGCATCAAGTCGCCGCATATGTCAAGCGTTTGTGGATAGTACTGTGGATGAACGTATTGCAAGGCGTTGATTTCGAAAATTCAAGTCGGGAGATTTGTCTCTCCCTGATGAGTCTCGCAGTGGACGACCACAGGTCTTGAATGACGGAGTCCTGAAGAGGACAGTAGTCTAACGTGTGGTGAACATGCAAGACAGTTCAACGAGACTTCACCTGCACCGCCTAGGTAAGACGTACAAACTGAGAAAGTGGGTTCCGCAAACGCTGTTGGAGGTCCACAAGGGACAACGAGTGGCAGCCTGCGTATCGCTGCTTTCTCGCCACGGTACCGCATCCTTATTCAATCGAGTGCTTACCAGTGATGAAAAGTGGGTTCTGTATGAAACTCCCAAGCATTGCAGACATTGGTTGTCTCCTCAGGATGCTGTCCATCACACCGCAAGAACGCCTATGCACCCACGCAAGATTATGCTTTCGTCTGGTGGACAGGTCGTCAAGTGCTTCATTATGAACTGCTACCAACGGGCCAAACGGTCACTGGAGACCTTTACTCGCAGCAATTGAAACGAGTGCAACAGGCATTGCGCCAGAAGGAGCCAGCACTGGTGAATCGCAAAGCTGTGCTTTTCCTCCATGACAACGCCAGGCCGCATGTCGCTCGAGTGGTCAGGGATACCATGCTGCTCTTGGGTGGGAGACTTTGCGCCATTCACTTTATTCACCTGACCTTGCGCCATCCGATTACCACCACTTCCACTCCCTGGATAATCATCTTCGTGGGAAATCCTTCACCAATGAAGCAGACTTTCGCAAAGCCCTCACAGACTTCTTTGCGTCACCCCCCCCCCGAGTTCTACCGCAAGGGCAAAGAACAGCTGGAGACACGTTGACAGAAGGTGCCGGATGCCGATAGCGATTACTTCGAAGACTAAATATAAGTTACAGATACTGTGAAAAATTTTCTTTTTTCCTTTAGAAACGGACAGAACATTTTTGGTTACCTTGTATATATATATATATATGATATTTTCAAAAGAGTTTGCACAACTAATGTCAATATCAACTCCTCAACACTTGCTACTTCTTATGAACAAAAACATCCAGGAAGAGTTATAGCGTTTAGACAAGGAAAATATTATACGTCCGGTAAAAACACAAAAAAAACTTCACCAGTAGTCGTAAAACCTGCTTCAGTAAAATCAATTGATTAGACAGAAAGTGAAATTCAACGACGAAATGTATTCCACCTAAGGCTAGGGACTGAACAGCAAGCATCAACAAAATTTACCAATCCACTATTAATTTTGTTTAATAAGAGAGACTCATAATGAATATTTTAATATTTTTAATATTTTTTTAATATTAGCAATTCTACATTAATTACAGCAAATGAGTTTTGTTCTATTTGCATATTTTCTTGTTAAAAGATGATTAATAATATAATTATATTCACTCATATATAATTGATGATCTTTCCCATTCCCAATATCTCGCTAATATTATATATATACATGTTATAGTGTGCTCCCTCTAAAAAGTCTATATTGGACTCTTCCGCCTACTATAAGAATAGTAGGAGAGAAGGTCTTGTGGGAACAGTCGAATAGATTCCCAAATATTGTGAACAAGTAAATGGTTAAAGAAAAAACAAAACAAGTATTGCAGATATGTCATATATTAAACAGTAAGTACAAATGAAGAGTATTACACGACTAGAGAGTGTGTGTCGGTTGACCCAGCGTTCAATCTATTCGA
>OZ038477.1:39184389-39189389 GCA_964036315.1 Acanthosepion esculentum
CGCGTCATTACTTTGATTAATTACAATAATTAACGATGCCTTGCATGCCTCATTTGCCGTTTACCACTGTTTCATCTTTGCCCAACGTTGATATATGCGTGGAAAAATTTACTGTTGAAACTGAATGAAATATACACTCAGTCAGATGCTAAATTTATACTAGCAACATGCCGCTTGCATACCGATAGATAATGAATTCAGTAAATATATAAAAATTGAAAGGGTTTATAGACAAGGATATATCTTCTAAACGGATTTATTCAACCTTTCCACTGAGATGATTCTGAGAGAATTAGAATTTCAACCAGTACTCATTACTTGTAACCGCAGTCTTACTAACGTCATATGTTCAGATAATACAGTGTTGCAAGCAGACAGTCAGTCAGTTAAGTGCCACACGAGGCTGATTTTTTTCCCGCAGTAGGTTGCCATTTATTTGTGAAGTAGACTGGTTGCCAACCAAGGCTAAAGAACCAAGTATATCCTGCTATTCAACCCGTAGCTGGTAGCAGACACAGAAAGCAAAATCCAGGAATTCCGGCAGAAGTTCGTGAAGGAAAGAGAGAAGAAATGACGAATCATCAGTTGTCAGTTTGGCACCTATGAGCATACGAATCAAATTGATTTCACAGAAGTCTAAAATTATATATTTAGCATCATCATCATCATCATCATCATCATCTTAAGGAAGTAGACGATCATAACTCTCCACAATTTCCTGTCCTTTGAAACTCTTAGTAATTTTTCGCTTCGCTATCAGTCCTAATCACTGTTCAGTCAAGCATTTATACAAGCTCGTATGTAGGTTATGCGCTTTTTTCTCAGCTTCCCTTGTCTTCTGTATGTCCTGCGAGTGTCGAATTTTCTAAGTCCTCTTTCCATATTATGTGCCTTAGAAATTTCAACTGACATTTTTCTGATATTGAGCTTGTGTTCTTTTTTTCCCCAGTTCATAGTATTCTAAGTATGCTTCTGTAAAGAAGTCTTTCTCCATATATCGTAAACATTTTACTTACATGTACTTTTCTACTGATTTCAGAGGAGAACTCAGAAAATATTCACTTTCCAAAAATATAGATTATAATTATAATTTAGTTATATGTAAATAAAGGAAGCATGAGCTTAAGTAGTCGCCAGATAGGTATGGGTTTAAAAGTAAAAGCTACTTTTCTCGGTTTATTTCATTTGATTGTCATTTCTTGATATAATGCATTATTTCTAAGGCAACAACTCAGTTTCTTTTGCATTTAATAATTCGTTACATGATCGGATTTCCTTCTACTGGGACACGAGAGCTGTGAAGTGGTTAAACATTAATTCGAAGTATAAAAAGGGTTAAGACCAAAATGAAATATAAAATGGAAAATAGAGAGATAGAAAGAGGGAAGATATTTTACCCGGTAATGTGGAAGTGAAGAATGGACCATCTGGGTTGCCTCACCTCTACGAATTATAACGATGCACTTGAGAATAGGTTTTCTTTCTTTCTTGTCAAATTAGATACACACATGTTATTGGCGAAGAGAGAAGCAGACGGGAAATTATATTTTCGTTGGCGAAAACGAATTGAAAAATTAAAACAGAGAATAAACTCGCTGTGACGGTTAGGATTATGAAATCGATCCGTCATAAAAGTCAGGTGATCTAGTTTATGCTTTCGCTAAAACGGCGATCGGCCTAAAAATGAAAAACATCGTGTCTCTTTGTTGAGAATTTAGGTAAATAAATATATTTACATTGACTAAAAAAAACTATGAAATAATTTTTACCTGTCGCTCGAAAGGTTAAAATCCGAAGGTAATTTGGTTTATGTTTTCGCTGGACAGGTGTGTCCACAAGTCAGTGAATTAAAATTAATGAAAATAAACCACGCCCCTTCTACGCACTTTAAGAATTATATTTGTCACAAAGACAGTTATACCAGACCCGAGAAGTAGGAAGAATTAGAATACCGAGAAGGAAGGAAGTAGGGGAAAAATTTAGCCTCGTCTGTGCGGGGTAGCGGTGCGAAGTGTGAAGTGAAGCAGTTTGGAGATAAGAGAAGAGCAATCCCTGTGACTAAGAAGGAATATGGATAATTCTCCAAATTTGAAAAGTTGATTAAAAAAGCAACAAGAAATCATTTATTGGAATAAATGAAAATTGGGGAATCACCGAATCCCGAGAAACCTTTGGCCTCGGGCCAGTTTTGGGTGAAAGGGCTTATAAACATATGATTATGGGGAGCTCAAAGTGTTTGGGATGAGATACCGCAATGAGTGCCTGTGAAATCCACGTCAGCTTTCCTGATTCCAAGACGATTTAGACAAAGCCCAGTGTCGCTATCGAGTTGATGAGGGAAGGGTTAACTTTTGTTGTACCAAGAGCTATATAAACCAATTGAAGATTAACCCCATAAATCTCTAGTTTTATTTTTCGTCGTGAAGATAATTTTTTCCTTAATATAGCACTCGCCAGGGATTGAACCAGCGCTGCGATTAGGACGACCTTCAATCGGCCGCTGCTCAGAGATCAAGAACGCAGCGTGGGTAGAGTCGGTGTGAATCGAAGGGGCCCTGAGGTTAAAACCTTGTCCTAAGAAACTGAGGACCAGACCAGTAAACTTGGTTAAACACCCATTTGTATGCAGCAGCGAAAGGTGTTATGCTAACACTATACATCAAAATATACACCAAAAATATGTCAATGAAGTCATTTTATTCTCGGTAAAGAATGTCATTAATTTACTTTGTAGCATTATTGTGCGCAGATATGAAAATTAATTAATGTATACAATTTGAAATGTTCTCATCTTGCACAATAAGCAACAACCGCAAAATCAACGGTCTGGTATGCCAGAACCGCATGTATTTTAAGATTTGGAAAAGGGGTTTATTTTTATCCAGTAATGAGAGTTAGATCGAGCTAATGCTCTTTTGCATAACGAGCAGTAATTTAACATTTAATTGTTAACAGCGTAATTGTACAGGGTGATCCGAAAGTCTTGTCACCCATTACCTCTCTTCCAAATTCTAGTAGCTTGTGTCAGTCATCTTAATTAGAAAATTATATAATTTCGGCCCACCTTCATAATTCACCATTGAATGAAATATAACTGGTGTCTTTCTTTCATGGTGACATAAAATATCATAGTCATTCAGTGAGAAAAAATCGAAAAGAGATATCAAAACGTGTCAAAAGCAATTCAAAAGTGACAACATTATCGTGTGGTATCTGAGGTAGATATTGTTAAGAAATATTAGATTTGGTATACATTAATTATTCAAGATGTTTTACAATTTCCTTCAATTCCAAACGGTGCTCTGCAGTTGTGCCGAAAATATAAGAGTACATCAAGATATAGCTACATATAACAAGTTCACATACATAGTCACCACCTCTATAAGAAATAAAGAACACAATCTAGCATGCCGTAGACCAAGATGAAGCTATATATCATAGGTTCACATCCCTATTTCTGAACATATTCGCCACCACTTTCAGTGGCAGTATTCCACCTACGAATAATGGCATGTATCCCAGCTTCGTATGCCTCCTCTGGCTGTTGATGTAGTCAATTCCTTATAGATGTTTTCGATTTTTTATCACCACCTAACATTAGTAATGTTCCATCTGTTTATTCCAATGAAAGCAGCACTGAGAAGCAAGCGTTATGGTGGTGATGAAGATGGAAAACTCCTGTAAGGAATTGACTATATCAGCAGCCAGATCAACTTTACGAAGCTGGGATACATACCCTCACTTGTAGGCGGGAAATTGCCTTGAACGCGATGGTGATAATGTTGAAAATTAGAGATGTGAAACTGTGATGTATAGCTATATTTTGAGGTACGATATGTTTGATTGCATTCCTTATTTTTTATATGACAACACCAATTGCATCAATGCTTGACTCATCCTCGTATTTGCTAAAATAAAGGGGTGAGAAATATTGCGTTGCGACAGATTTTAATGTAGAGATGGACACTCAGTTTATCTACTTTAAATTCATTAAAACAGTAATTATGAAGACTCTAGGCTGATTTATATGTCAGTGTTTTTGAAAACATTTTCTTACTTCTAGCCCTTGGCATATATATTCAGTGTTTACTTTTCGTGAGTTTCTTTCTTGTGCTTATGGCCACATCACGTTGAAAGACTGGTTATCGTAGGATCACCGAAGTTAAGCAATGTCGAACTTGGTCAGTAAATAGATGAGTAATCGATTAGGAATACCAGGTGCTGTAAATTTTGGATGTGAGGGTGGTGTAATGTATAATAGATCCAAATTGTTAATTCGAGAGACGAGATCACATTCCAGTTGGCTTCGTTATATTCACTTACTCGCAAATACCATTGGGAAAGATATGAATCCATATCTTCTCCTCCCAGCTATGGGTTAATTAGTAGGACTGTCACCATTAAACCATTATTATCTCCCCAAAAAAATAAAAAATAAAGTTGTGTAGAAAATATTTAGATTTCGGCATTAAATAACTCGTAGTTTCTGATATTCCGATCTGCGGATCTGGAAAAATATTACAAATGTCATCAACGTATAAAATAGCTCGATAGAAATTGAACATAATAGATCAGCTGTATAAACTTAATATTTTTTCGGTAATATCAAATTATTTCTAGAATCGCGATAAGAAGGGGATTCCATTAGATGTTTATTCAATTTGATAGCCACGATCTGGTTACAATTATGGCTTACATTCTAATAATTAATAATGCTAGTAATATTGACCATTAATCATGAGTTTGTTCTTCACTATGGAGTCCATTCTTAAAATTGTTCGTTATTAATTGAATAAATTTTATAAAATATCAGCTTTTCAACTTGCTATATTTTTCGCCAATATCGATTATGTTTCTAGAATAGGAAAAACAATTTCCTCACAGCTTTATTCAATTTGATATCCAGAATCTGCTAATAATAGAATATATTCTATTATTAAGGAAAGCTCTATGAGTGGCAATGTTAAACGAACTTCGTCCGATTGGTCATTATTTATAAG
>OZ038477.1:39191889-39356889 GCA_964036315.1 Acanthosepion esculentum
TTAGAATAACGCAGAAATGAGCGTACATTGTAGGTCTTGAAGATTGTGAGATGTTTTTTTTTTTGAGCTCTCAAGAAATAGAAATTATTTATTAATAATTCCACATAAAATATTCATTATATATACATATAAATTAAAGAATATCAAACACTTAAAATCCTACAGGTAATAAAGTTCAATACAGTTATGGCAATATCCTAATGGCTAAACGGCATCAAAATATCACTCGGCTCCTCTTACTCGACACAAACACGCAAGACTCACCAAACTTTTGTCGTATTCTGATGGAGGAAGCCGACGCTTTTCCCTCCTAATCTTGACTTTAAGCTGATGCTTAAAGTACAAGTGAAATTTTCGCCTTCATAGAATCCCTTCTGACGTGCCGTCCAAATCATGACTCTCATAACCCCTAGCAAGCGAAAGAACACGAAGTGTTCAGCCTTTATCAACGGCGGCATCACATTGCTACAGACAGAACTGGCCTCGAGGATGAAGTTCTTTCCGCGCAACATGTGGACCATGATGCTTCCAACAAACTTTCACAACGGAACTATGGTTATGCAATGAAGGAAGGAGGGACCCAGGGTCTCTACCTTCCTATACAACGAACAAAGTTTTTTACCGACCCAGAGGGACATAAGAATCGCTAGACAGGGCGTCCAAGGTCATATTGAGCGAACCTCCTGCATCGTAAGACCGAGCTCGTGAAGCAGATAATCTCGTACCGGCCCCCTAATTAATATATGATATAATGCCCTTCGAGACAACGCTTGGACATTGGAGAGGCGATTCGAAGCCCGTAAGAGGTGTTTCAGAGCAATATGACATCCACGATAGAAGGAGCACTCGTCTCGGGGTAAACGGTGGACCTATTCCGCACACGAAATCACACTTCTCAGAGATGGGAAGTTCTTACCTCATTCGAATCGTAACACATTCGTCCTACGAACGCGATGCGAAGCTTATGTTGACGAATCTCAACGATAGTCATACCCAGACCACTTTCGGAAAGGCGGAGATAACAGATCTCCCGAGGTACCTTAGAGGCCTTGCCTCCCCCAAAGAAGGTGAACACGACACATACTGTTGATATTAGTGTGGTATCACTGAGTAAAGGAGAATAGAGTAGATTTGCGAGGCACATACTTCCACCCTTCTCTTTAAGGATAGATTCCTCCAGGGCTACAGACGAACTGCGTGCTCGGCTTTCTCTTGAACCGCCGACCAATTCATTCTCAACGGAAGATCGGGTTCAAACCAGACGCTGTATAAATTGACCGGTCCGACCGTCCAGAGGAAAGGTCCGGAAAGATTAACTCTCTTCCATGCACCCAACCGCAAGCCTACAAACTTATTTTGGCCCATGTTACAGTCTCGTACCCTTTGATTTCTTTGCTGACTGCGTCAATTTCGGCTCTGCTCGACACAAAAACCGAAACGTCGCCAGCATAGGCAGAATATCTAGCCCAGGTTGTAGCACCAGGTAGTGAAATTCAGCCTAGGACCGGCTTCATCTTTATCTTGCGAAAACATTTCCAACGCAGGGACGTAAAGCAAAGCGGACAACCTTGGCGATTGCAGCGAGACAACACGAAAGGTTCCGATCGAACCCCATTCACTTTCACCAGTGCACGGGGAATCGCATACAGTAGTCGGATTGAAAAAAAATAAAAGAAATAATACAACAATAGGAAACACTGGTTAAACCAGTATAAACAAAATAATCGAATTACCTACATAAATGTACTAATTTATATTTAAACTTGAATAAAAAAAGAAAGAAAGAAAGCAAAAAACTAATTAATTTAATTAAAAATAGAGAGATTAAGCTAAAAGCTATCAAGCCGAATTAAAATAGAAATCTGGGAAACCTGAACGTTAACCTCAAAATAAAATAAACGTCAACCGAAACCAAAGAGGGTAAAATAAAAAATCAACGACTGACTGGGAAAAATGCTATGACATAAAGAAAAAAAAACCTTTCAAAAATAAAAATAAAAACAAAAAAACGGATTACTTTTTAAAAGTTTCTTAAGTCTCTTTCAAAACTAGTCAATAATAAAATTAAAATAAATTGTAAGTTAAATACAAAAGCAAAATAAAAAATACAGTAGTTTGGTATGAATTTCGTCAAACCAGGAAAATAAAATAAAGATGGCGGCCAAAGTCGACGGGAAAACTGAAAAAAGACTGGCAAGAAACAAATTAAAAGTAAATTGAAACAAAAAGGAATAAAGTGAAAATAAATTAAATTAACTTAGCAATTTGTCTGTAGGTCGCAAAAGTTCGTTATATTATCCAAAAAAGGTTGCTTTAGAACGCGAGCTCTCTTTATCTGCACTGATCCGAAACTAGGTCACTTGACGCCAACAAATAGAACTCTAAAAAACATAGCGAAAAGCTCATCCGAACGATAAACCATAAAAAGTATTTATAGAAATGGCACAGGGATTCAACTGGAAAGTGACTGATGTCTAGTTGCCAGATCAATAATATTGATGATTCTTGTTTATCCAGGGTATCTAGATATATAACTGGAGCTCCAGACCAGTTGCCGCGGCAATATTTTCAGCATTGACAAATGGTAGAAAAATTGTCTAACACGACACAGTAAGTTAGCAGTGGATTCAATATAGGCTTTTCCACTTCATGTCACGAAAACGTTATCCCGAGAAGGCGCAACGAGTTACTCCCCTGGAGGTTAGCATCAGCCATGCTGAGGAAGGCAGGAATGGGTCTGTCAGATGTTTAATAGAGAGGAGTTTAGTTTTAGATGCGTTAAAAATAATAAATCATTCTTTACCCGATACATGTACACACACATAGATGCGTAAAAGCCCCCTTATATAAACACATGCATGCACATAAGGGTGGCACACACGTACATACATTCATACGTATATACAAACACATATAATATATGTATTAGAGACATTTTATATAGGTTACGCTGTTTTTTTTTTCACATGACATTATATTTGTCGTTCGGATGACTAGTTTGTTTGCTTGTTTGTTGTCACACACATACACACACACACACACACGCATATATATATATATATATATATATATATATATATATATATATATATATATATATATATATGTATAAGTAGCTCTTAAAAGGTGTCTGCTGTGTATGCTCACAAGAAAGATAAAATACTCAACACCATCCAATATGGTAGAGCTTTTCAAAACAAAACAAAAAACACTTTCCAGGTGTACACAGTCCTACCACTACTAAGCAATCCTCAGGGGTCGGTAGCTGCAATGCGATAATGGGTGCTTTTTTCATACTACAGTGAAATTGTATGGTGCGCAATCACCGACCATATTTTTTTTTCCATCTAAGTCTTTCCTGGAGGTATAAAAGCAATACATCTACAGACCGCATGGCGATTGCTTAAAAGTATGGAACATAGCAGTGGTCAGACTGTGTAAACCTGAGAGACGATTCTTTATATATATGCGGATATCTATGTATTTAATCACATCACCCCATGTAAGGCAGTAAAGCCACTAAGATACAATGGGTTACTGAGTCTGGATGAACAAGGACGATGTAATACATCAGGTTATTCATTGACAGAAGATTTGTTTTGGAAGCGTTAAAATTAATGGCAAATATTACAGCATGACGTTTTCAAATTTCTGTCGGAGTGAATTGCGTTATAGTGCTTTTATTTCGCACAGACGGTGCTCAAGTGACATACTGTGCAGTATAGTAGGGTTAGTTTATACAATCTAAAAAAAACAACACGCGCATGCGCGGAATTAAAATTATAATTTGGCAACAATTTGCCCATCGCAAACATATATATATATTTGATAAAAATATAATACACCAGTTAGAAAAATTGATAGCTGCCGGCATTGTTGTTCATGTCTTTAAGATTGTAGTGATATCAGCCCATACCTCAACTGCGAAAAGCGCTGTTTCAGAAAAAGATAAATTCTGCACAGTATTAAGTAAACTGTGTATATCAGAAGAAAACAATAGAAACTGTGGATGAATGATAATTTTAATGCTACATCATGCTTTTTTTAAACGCCATTTTCTTTGGTAGTAAGATGACATCACTCATTTAAACAAAAGCCTCAAACAGCAATATAGAACTTTTACTAAACTTTTGTTACTCGAAAACATATTACATCTTTAACACGGGGTTTGATCATGCCATAAAACGCCACATCACAAGTCATCGCCCAGATAATGCAACAAAATATTATTGACTTCAAATTCAAACTCTTGAATTAGTTAATTAGTGACAGAATCAGAGCATAGAATCCTTGTAACTAAACGGACAAAACCAATCTCCAATTGTTGTGTCGGAAACCTACCACCCCTCTTGAAGATGAACTTGTCTGCGTATGTGAACAAAACTTTAAATAGTGGCATGTCGAGAGCCAGAAGACCGAGACGTTCCTGGCTGCGGCTAGGGAGTCGTGCTGTCGAACTCTCCGCCTCGGCGGAGAGGAACTCGGACGAGGCTTTGCCGTAGGGCAAAGTGCCGTCTGGGGAGGTAGACAGTCCCTGGACCCGTGTATACGGGTTCTAATGGGCATATTTTTGCCCGAGCCTACGGGCTCGGTAAGCCCACATTAAACCGGCCTTGTGCCACATCGACCCATGTGGGGGGGTTGCTAAATACCGAGACGTTCCTGGCTGAGCTAGTTATAGACTACTCAGGCGACTTCTGTACCTTTTTACCAACCTATTAAAACCCTTTTTATTGTTACGTGTTATTTGTCGTTTGTCTCTAGAAACCCCAAACCAACATCATAACACCAATATATCTCGTTTCGCTCCACATAAAGCAAGAAGAATACTGAAGTATAACATCCTCTTAAAATTACTTAAAAAAAAGGATATATTTAGAATTCAGTAATAAATAAAAATAATGATCAAAGCATAGAGAAATCAAATAATGTTATCTTATATTCCATAGCCGATGCACGTGCAAGCATTCCGAGAACAACTAGAAGTAAACAGATACACCCATGGGACGACAATCCTGAAATGAAGAAAAAAAAGAAATAAATGGAAGAGGAAAATGGGAGGGAAAATGCTAAACAATTACCAGAAATATTTTTAAAATAGGTAATTATTTGAGATACTTATATATCCAGAAATTAGGAAAGGAAATTAATGAAGCCAAGCAGCATAGCGAATGTGTTCAAATATGGAGAAAAAGCAGAAAGTCATAATAATATCATACAATCATAACTAGCACAGAAGAAATGTGCTTGTTTTAAAAAACACTTTGAATAACATTTCAACCACGACGGCACAACTCTTAAGTAGCGCAGAGATATAAAACATATACCAGCATATATTTAATCATTAAAAGAAGTCTGTCTTTAAACTTAAGCAGTCACGGACCTACTGATGAAGAGATTAAGAAATGTATTAAAAAACTAATCAATAAAAATGCGTCATTGAGGCTGAACATTCTATACAAATTTCTCTATTTTAAGAAGGAAGTAGCGAATCAGAAATCCATCTTCAAAAAGTGGAGATTATTATACATTAATTCACTATGGAAACAGAAAGGCAGCCCTCAAGACCCTCACACATACACAGGTATCTCAATTCGATCTATCATCGTGAAAGTATTAATGAATATTATACTACCTACGTCTTCATTTTTTATGAAAAGCAACTGATTTCCGTTCTGGTAAAGGATTGCAATGACAACATATATGTTATCAAACAAATCCCCCCCGCCAAATTGCTTACCTCTATAATAAGAAAATATATACCTCCTTTGTCGACCTCAAAGCAGCGTATAACCAGATCAATAGACTTCCTCTTATCATCCGTCTTTCATCTTTTCATAGACTAAGCCATGTAAAATGAAAACTGGCAAGTCCCAACCCATCTAGCAGAACTACACAATACATGGTCTTGTTTCGCTCTTATGAAAGTAGAGCGTATTAGGAAGAGCCTGGTACTTAATAGAGCAGTACAAGGAACTAACCGTTTTATTTTGCGAT
The DNA here is from genome assembly GCA_964036315.1 of Acanthosepion esculentum. NCBI lineage: Eukaryota > Metazoa > Mollusca > Cephalopoda > Sepiida > Sepiidae > Acanthosepion > Acanthosepion esculentum. Next base: position 39,197,887 of record OZ038477.1, read on the forward strand.
TGAACGTATATGAGTTCCACTTGAGGTCATGAAGTGCAATAGGCGTTCAAGGCAAGGAGCCTCTCTGGGAAAAAAACTAGTTCATGGCGGTAGCCGAAAATTCCCGCTCTGTTCGGAGATTAGGGAATGTTATTTGTTTGATTTTTGAGACAGTGATTAAGTGAATGGTTAAGGATTCACCTCCTTTAGCTAACTCTACCGAGGCATCGTTAAAGCAAATTTAAAAACATTTAAAAAATATTCTTCATTCAGTGATGTTAGCATTTCAAGAATTTTTTAAAATGCAAAGTAACATTTTTTAGACTTGGAAAAATTTTTTTATTCTTTTGAGAATCGGATATTTCCGATTGACTAACGTTTTTTAAAGATACACAACCATGTTACAAGAAAAGCAGTAAGCACATTTGTGTAATTGTCCGATTAACATCAGGACAAATAATACTTAGGCTTAGCTCAAGGAGCGATTACGAGATTAAGTTAGAATGGCGTGGCAGATTTCAATATTACGAGCTTTCCCTTTTCTGCCTGAAGCACAAATTTAATTGAAGACTTAGGGACGCAAGTAAACATTAAATGTTTAAATTAAATAAAACAATTGAAATGCTCATTATAAACAATTTGAAAAAATACATTATTTAATATCTTTTAATGCAGGATATATGCGGAAAATTTGCGTTAACTCAACATCTGCACTTAGAGTGAAATATCAAAAAACAAAAAAAACAAAAAAAAGAAATCACCATCATGTTAAATATATGTGATATTTAATTAAATTTCATGACGCCATACTAGAATAGATACACATAATAAAATATAATCTATATTTATGCAAGAAGTTATAATTTACATTATTTATATTCGGGATAATATCCTCATTCTGTTGTTGATATCACAACGTTCTGGCCATTGTGTACGTCAACCTTCACGTGTTTCTCAATTCGGATTTTTGAATTGAAACTTTTATTTAATCTACGCAGGTTTGGTTTGGTTTGATTTGTTTTACGGCATATCAACCTCAATGGTTCATTTAATGCCGACAAGTTTTTTTTTTCCTGGTAATATTTTGTTTTGTCAAAAATCTATTTCTGGTAATTTTTTTTTTTTAAAAAACGTATTGCTGGTAAATTTTTTTTCAAAAATTTATTTCTGGAAATAAATTTTTACAAAGTATTTCTGGTATTAAAACCTATTTTTACACATTCATAATGCTTTTTACCTCAGTTTCGGTGTTAACTATTTGCTCATAGCTGGGACCCTAAGAGGTGCTACCACTGTGGGTCAGGGTGGACCTGGGAACACCAGCAATTAAGAGGTGGTTCCACGCTCTTCAAAGCCTCCTGATCAGAGGCCTTGCTGTTGGACGTAGTTTATCGTCTTACCCTGGGCGCGGATGTAGTTTATCGTCATACCCAGCAATATTATTCTATGCAGGTAATTTGTTCTCGTTCAATATTTCATGCCTGAAGATATCCTGATTAATTTTTCCATTTAGCTCCGCTCCTTTATTTCTGGTTTCATTTTAGCTGAGTCCGAGTATCTTCATATTCGCATGGGACGCTAGCCTAGAGGATTATGGCGTTGGTTAGCGAATTTGTCGGCATATTAATTGCCAGTTTAATCCCTGGGATCGGTAGTAAAAAGGAAATATTAACAAATACGAGAACGAGAACAATGTATCGGCGTGAATTTAATAAAAGGTTAATTTCGAAATTCCCTGAAGGTTTTCTGGATCGACACACAACTCAGGAAAACCGGAGGGTAAAACTGCCGGAACATTGTGATAGCTTGATGAAAGAAGATATTGGTCTATATGATATATAAAAAAGTAATCTGAATTAGTATTTACTAAGCTTTTCTCAGTACAGTAGATGAGGTCGAATGAATATAGAAAGCTATGACATTTTCTTGATCTTAATGTGCATTAAATATCATGATTTTCGCCACACATTCAAAACGTCTATTGTCAATCATTTATAAGCATTTTGACGAGTATTTATTTCTATCTTAATTCTTAGTTAATTGCTCAGCTATTTTGTCTTAGTTAATTTGCGATAGATTTATACCAAGCGTGTAAAACTTTGACAAGTTTTATGAGGATATGTAGGAAATATAACGGAGAACCCTCTGTGGTTAACCGTTATCTTTCTTGCATATCCTCATAACCGGTACATCTTACCACCTCCGTTTACGCCCATGCAACAACCTCATTTAATAACCTTCTACCTTGAGTGGCTCTTGGGTCTTGTGTGAAAAATTAGTAAAAAAAAAACGAGACTGACGAAGATGTGCTGGCTTAAAAGTCTACAACTTGAAATTTATCGCTTCTGTGTTTTGTTTCTTTAAGCTATGAGTGACTATAGCTCTCCTCAATGTCCTATGTTTTTTATCTTTTTAAGTGTTGTCTTTTCACCATCCATACCAATGCTTTTTCTGCCATCCACCTACACAAGGTAGGTAGATTTCTTGCTGTTTGCTTCCGTCCCCCTGGACTTCAATATGTCAAGTGTGTGTCAAATTCTCCAATCCCTCTTGTTTCAATATATGTTGCATTAATTTCAACAGTCTCTTTCTGATTCTAAGTATAAGCATATTTATTGTTTCCATTTCTTATAAAACTTCATCGTTACAAACAAGTTCAATCCAATTTATTCTCAGCATCGTTCTAAAGAACAAACTTCCTGATGCTCAAGTATTTTTTTCATAGGCAAGGATATTTTCCAGCATTTACCGCCACAGGAGACAGACGGTATTATCTATCAGATTTAGTTTCTACTGGCAGTTTGCTGTTTCTTAGTACATTCAGTTTAGTAGGTGTCTTTTACAAGTACTTACTTTTGGAAGATTTTGTTTTATTCTAATACTTTACTTTTGGAAGTCGTCTTTTGCAAATACTTTACTTTTAGAAGGCGTCTTTTGCAAATACTTTACTTTTGGAGGGCGTCTTTTGCAAATACTTTACTTTTGGAAGGCGTCTTTTGCAGATATTTTTGGAAGGTATCTTCTGCCAATACTTTAACTTTGGAAGGCGTCTTTTGCAAATACTTTACTTTTGGAAGGCGTCTTTTGCAAATATTTTACTTTTGGAAGGCATCTTTTTGCAAATACTTTTGGAAGGCGTCTTTTGTAAATACTTTACTTTTGGAAGGCGTCTTTTGCAAATACTTTACTTTTGGAAGGCGTCTATTGCAAATACTTTACTTTTGGAAGGCATCTTTTGCAAATACATAATTTTGGAAGGCGTCTTTTGCAAATACTTTACTTTTGGAAGGCGTCTTTTGCAAATACTTTAGTTTTGGAAGGCGTCTTTTCCAAATACTTTAGTTTTGGAAGGCATCTTTTGCAAATACTTAATTTTGGAAGGCGTCTTTTGCAAATACTTTGCTTTTGAAAGGCATCTTTTGATAATATTTTATTTTTGGAAGTCGTCTTTTGCAAAAACATTTCTTTTGGAAGGCGTCGTTTGCAATTACTTTACTTTTTGTAGACGTCTTTTGCCTTCTATTTTAAAACATTTCTCAGATCTACACATTTTCTTAGTTGCTTGACTTTGGTTTCTGCAGGTCATAGTTCGATTCTTGGGCTAATTCTCTAGCTGGCATTCATACATTCTGTCATCTTACAATTGTTTTTTCTTCCTTTGTTAATTTGTGGAAGCCAGCTCTCGCTATTCATTTTTGTCTATATCACATTTCTGTTATTAAAATATCCAGATATTAACAATTCTTATGCTGCCTTATTTAGACAAGATAATTTATATATTAAGTTAATATTCGACAACCAATTACAGTAACTTCCTTTTCGAATGATTGCAATTTCCATCGTAGACAATAACTAAAAACCAACTACCAGAGAAATAATATCAAATTGATGCAAAGTTTTCGATGAGTGTTAATCTCGATTCACATAAGTCTGGTTTTGTAGGCTGTTGATAGCTATAGATGAAGCAATACTATTAAAGCCTACTACCAAAATGTTATCACTAAGCCATCTTCCTGCTCATTGATGTAGGTAATATGATCTTCCACCGAGTAAGAAAGCATAGATACAATTCTCTCAATTACTAGTGTATAATCTTGTACGCGTGTACGTTGATTTACGTTGTCACTTTTTATCAGAGCCAAACGAGAACATCAACAACTTGACGCATTTCCACACAGATGTGCCAGTACCTGGCCCCTGATGTACAAACGCCATCTTTCTTTCGTTTGGCCTTCGTCTCAAGAGGAAGCGAAGGGAATATAACAAATGGCTTTTCAATAAGGGGTCATCAGAAAGTGCAGCTTGAATTACTGGCACATTGGTAATCATCTACCCGGAAGATCGTAAATTTCCGACGCTATGAACCTAGCAGTTTTATACGAAATTCTACAGAAGCCGGATTATTACAGATGCTATTAATCTTCAAGCAGTGTTGCAATTCCTTGCCCTCGCCGCGCAAACCACTATTCGACTTTCACCTATCGCGGCATAAGAAGGAAAGAGATAAATTCGCCGAAGATATGTCTTGAAAGGGTTTCCACAGCTGACGGCAAATCTTGGATGAATAAGTAGCTCTCTAAAGAGTTTCAAAGAAACGGTTCAGACAGAATCAACTCACCGGTATAGATTTTCCACAACCGTCTCATTTTTCGATTAACGGCATTACGAATCGCACGACAACGGAAAATCAACGGGTTACATGAGCGATCGATGATTGTTAGATCAGATCGATATCAGGCGAACGTTTCGAAGGCAATCAATAGAAAGTTCTCCTTCTCATACTACCACATCTCCTGAGATATATATTGTTTCATTTGGAGATTATCTGAATTCCGTATTTCTGTAATATTAGAAGAACATCCAGATGACAATTCCTGTAATTGAATTTAATTTGCGTTTCTTGCCTGAGGTTTTTCCTTTAAATGTTATTCGGAATATTTATCCGTTATTTTATTGCTTTGAAAACTGACTGTAGGATTGGGTTTCTATGTCTTTTCAAATATTGTCTAACATGCCGAGAAAAAATATTTTATACATGAATTATTCATAGTGGGATCTTACTTTTTATTGTTTTGAAAATTAGATTTATCTTGGTGCACTCTCTATTTTTCATAGTATTTTTAATGTAGTGACCTGATATAATATCACTTTTCAAAACGATCATTCCTTCGACAACTAACCCCAGTTTTGTTGTATGGATCACGACATATTGGTCAGTACTTTCCTCAAACGTCTACTGTATCAAGTCATTTAAATGCTGTATTATAATTATCTTATGACTTATAATCATTTCTATTTTGGTTGAACATTTGCCGGTGATTTCACTAAACGTCGTTAATGTATAACGATCTGAGACGATTTAACAATTCTCTGAATCATTCAGACTAAAATCTCAATTTTTCCAATTTTATTATAGCATATTGGTTGGTGCTTTCTCTAAAAGTTTAAGTTATTTGAAGGTTTGAGATTATATATTGTACGTATTCTTAGACTAATACGTTATGTGCTGTATCGATGTTTGTCGTAATTTCTTCAAGTTTACCCCGTTCCTTAGGTTCTGAGATGATGTATATTAACTATTCTATGAACTATTCAAACGATTAATCTATTTTTTGCTGTTGCGTTCACTCTAATTACAGTGGGCCGACATTATTTTTGGGAAAGTGTGCTTAAAGGTGTTTTTTTCTGCCGAGAGCTTTTGTATGGTGAGTAGGGAGTTCAGCAGTAACTATCCATTAATGGCATGAACATTGATTGATGGGTTTGTCTTTGGTTACATGTTTTCTTTATTTTTACTTCAACTTAGGCGACACTATTTTTCGGACATGACACAAATTCCGGCTTTTTTAATGATTTAGTCGTCGAACGTCTACAATATGCAAATTTTCTGCAGGTAAATTGTACACTGACCATTACATTGAGTATCGTTACCATTCACTGCGAAAACGTACTAAAATCCTGAAGAAGAATGCATTCAAAATAAGTCATCAGTGTAGTCCAAAAGAAGAGAGAATACGGGCTCAGCATCCGAAAGATCGCCGCTGAGATGAAGCTACAGAAGTCAACATTTGAATACATGTTAAGTACAGACTATGAGCGGAAGAAGAAGAAGAGAGGACAGAAAAAAACAATTTCCAAGAGAACAGAAAGAAGAATGAAGAGGAATGTTACGAGGTTGTTATCATCTGGAGAAAAGGTGACAGCGAAGAAAGTAAAGAAGTGTGAACTTGACGTCAGTGTTCGAACTTTACAAAGAAAGCTACATGAAATTGGACTTAAGAATGCCAAATTCAAGAAAAGGAATACACTAACGAGAAAACACAAGGAGGCAAACCTGGAAAGCGCCAAAAGATGGATAAAAAACCATGTCGACTTCAAGAAAGTGATATGTACTGATGAAAAACCTTTTAAGTTCGATGGACCTGTGGCCAAATCAGTGAAACATTGGATGTGCGAAGCAAATATAACTACTCTGGAATGGCCTGCAAGAAGAACAGACTTAAATTTAATTGAAAACATATGGGAAATTCTTGCAGAGCTTGTTTACGACGGGCCAGAAATAAGCAGAGAGGCTGAACTGTGGCAGCGCATAAAAGATGCTAAAAATAGACTGCTTGAAACACGAAGAGACGTTATTATCAATATGTACGAACATTATGAAGATAGACTGATAGAAGTCATTGAAAAAAAGGTGCTGCCATAAACTATTAGCATTGTTCCTGCAATGTCCGAAAAATACTGTCGCATGCATAATGTGAAAATTTGTAAAAAAATAAAAATACTTCTAATATGAATTCTGCTTTTCCATTTGTAGTATTGAAACAGTTTTTAAATGTTATTGCCATTACACTAAAACAGTACAGACTGCCTGTGCTACCTAAAACTTGAAAAAATAAAGTATCTGAAAAATAATGTCGGCCCCCTGTATGTCTGGTAATTCTTCAAAATCCCCAGGTATCTGATGTTCTGAGATGGCACGTTGAAATGATTCTATTAATTACTCAGACCCGTACTTTTCTCTTTATTTTTTCCTGATTGCTAGATATCAACTGATCCTTCTCGTACCCTTCCTCATTAAGTGAAAATTCTACAATGCTATAATTATCTGTAGATTTTTAGTCTAGTACCCTCATATTTGTTGTTTTGATGAGTTAGCAAGCATTTTCCAAGGGAATATTTCTCCTACCGATTTCTTAAATTTTGCCTAATTTCTAGTTACTGCTTATTTAGAATAAAATCTGAACGTTAAAGTTCTATGCTACATTAAAATTTGTTTAGTAAATGTGAACAAATCTCAAGAAACTTTTACAAAAGTTCAATAAACGTACCAATATATATGCGTTAGCTGTCATGAAACTTATGTATTATTTTAAGTTTCCCGTATTTATTATATATGGAAGAACTGGACTGAACGCGACCAAACTCCGAAGACACCAACGACGGAATAGGCAAAGATCTACACGATCTCAGTGGTCAAACCACCGGAAAAGGGCAGCCTCAGTCTGGCTGGCGTAAACAAGGTGGACCCTGACAGACAAAGCATCCGACATGTCGATGCAGCCAGGTTTGCCAGGTCTCGCATGTCTCAGTCCACTTTGAGCCGGGAGATAGGCGCTTTTTCTCAAGTGCGCGGGCTTTTTCTTGGCGCAGAATTGCCCACCAAAATCGAGTTCACGCAAATGGCCTCGTCGAATTCTCCTTGATTCACAGTCATACCCGCCACTGACACCAGGAGAGACAAAGGGAATAGGGTAAGGGGATGACGATTTCGATGCTCGGATGCAAGTGGGTACCGACAACATAATATATACTAGACTTACAGGCGATTTTGTATATTGAAATGTTACTTAATACCTGACTACTCACTGGGATATTTGCGTCTTTCACAGAGGTTGTTACTTGAGTTTGTGCAAAAAGCCAGAATAACGGTTGATGATTTTCAAAGTAATGAGTCAATGTTTACTCATTTGCTACAAAATTGCTCTTTCAATATATCCTTGTGCCAGTTAATGCTAAGATTAGTATATATCAACATATAGTGCCTTTAAAGTTGCTTTAAGTCGAAACGAACGTGTGGAGTTAAGGTGAGTCAGTCCTTTTTGGACGACTCACCTAGCAGGTCGAACTCTCTGCCTCTGAGGCAGAGGGGAACTCTCTGCCTTTGGGCGGATAGGAACCCGGACGAGGCTCCGCCGAAGGGCAGAGCCTCGTTCGGGGAGGTTGACCGGCCCGATCCCGTTTATACGGGATCTACGGGCTATTTTTTGGCCGAGCCTACGGGCTCGGGTACCCCACTTTAAACCCGGCCTTGTGCCACATCTGTCCCTCGTGGGGAGGACACTAAATACAGTGTGGAGTTAATGCAGTCTAATATATATATTGCTTATTAAAAAAATAAAAAATTACTCATGCGAAATTAGCGTACATGATTGCATATAAGACCGACGTCCAAGCTAGACTATGTTTTAACCAGACAGTGTAGACTATCAATACTTACAGTCAGCTAAGTGCCATACGTGATACCCGTTCGGGCAATCATGTCTCTCACGATTCAACACAGAGTATTTCTCCACAGTAGGTTGCCGTTTCTTTCTGTGGTAGACTGCTTGCTAACCAAATCTAGAGGATCCATTCTGCCTGCTCTTAAACCCATAGATACGGGAATTGAGAAAAGAAAGTTTCATACTTTTCCCAGCCGTATTTGTCCATCAGTGAATCTAACGACTGGAATTCGAACTCGGCTCTTCAATTTCTCATTCCGAGCTCATAGATAGATTAGCACACTGGCCACAAAAGTCCAAATAAACGGTGGAAGAATTTTAGAAATAAATATATAAAAAATAGTCAACTGCCTATATCCTGGCGCGTCGAACTTTCGGCATTTTGAAAACAAGTTACCCGGGACGTCATCCTACGACGATACTTAACTTAAAATGCTAAGCCAAAATTTATTTAGAGGCTCTCAGCGGCATAAGACACTTCGAATGTTTTGTTTGAATTTTACATTTTATTTTACTTTTAATTTAACTTGTATTTTACTTTAACTTGTAGTTTAAACTGAATTTCACCTTGAATTTTAGTTTGAAATTGAATTTGTATAGTTTACAGTTTACCACCTTCTCGAATCTGTAAATTTGATTTATTTTAATGTATAAATTGTCCTTCTTTTATCTGATATTCTGCGTCTTTTGAGATTAGCAGAGGGTTGTAATGTTTCGTGACTCTCGGGATAGGCTAGCACTCCTGCGGCAAAAGTCTAAATAAAGGGTGGGAGAATTTTAGAAATAAGTAGATGAAAATAGCCAACTGTCCATATCCTGGCAGGCCTAACCTTCGACATTTTGAATATAAGTTATCTGGAACGATATTCTAAAACGATACATAACTTGAAATGCCGATTCAGCCTTTTCTCATACCACATGACTAATTTCAATTGTCCACCTTACATTATTCTGTTAATGGATATTTTCACTTATATCAAATTAAAACTGACAATTTTCCCGGTTCTTAAGAAACGTGTCTGTCAAGAATCTTTGCTGATATGACTGGATTTTTCTTTATATGAGTGGATTTTTAGTTATATGATTACGTCTCTTCATACCGGATTGACAGTTTTCTGGTTGCAGCATCCCGACTGGTAGTTAGGAGCCAAAACTCTTGTGTAGCGTCTATAGAGGCTGCTCTGATCAACAGTCGCATAATATCGGAGTACTTGCAGTGTTTTGTTGTACATAGAAATGTATCCCTGCGAGCACTTCCGGTGGGAAACCCTGAGACCACACAATGCTACGGTCTGTGCCAATTCCCCGCCAGCACATACTATCTTAGAAGACTGACATCTGTTATTACTCTTGTTTTTTTCCTCCTGTAAATAAAACACAATAACAAAATGCAATAAACTAAATACAACTAAACCAGGTCGTCAACCCCCTCCCCACCAAAAAAAACAAAAACAAATCTATAACCACTCAACCTGTCTTACTCCAATATTCATGGTATTTCTGCAGTGTTGATTCGTTCTTGGAACATTTTCCGGACATCCTAGCTCACTGTGAAACTAATATGAATTCTTCAATCTCTACCTATGAATTTTACCACATGCATGGACTTGGTGTCTCCATTCGTGAACATCTCCCACTGGCTAGAAAAATCTCTCTTAAGTCTCCTGACTGTTTTTACATGTGCCGCCAACTTTTTGTATAAAACTCGGTTAGCTAACGTTTCTTCCCCTATCGTTTCCCTCCTCCTCACGACTTGCTTGCTACATAGTAGTTATGATAATATATATATATATTCCTCTAACTACTATATTTGCAAATATATTTGTGTTCGGCGACTTCAATCGCCACCATGTCAGGAGGCTTAATCACTCTGTCACTGACATCGCTAGCATACAGACCATAAACATCACTACCACTCAACATGTTAATTAGTAGAATTCGCGTTTCCCCAGTAATCCTGAGAGGCAAGTTTTCTCTACTTGATCTCTTCCTTACCCCCAACCCCATAATCGTGTCGTAGTCTGCAGCTTTGTCAATTTAGGAACTCCGATGATGTGATGGTGTATGTAGATATCTCTTTCTGTTCTCCAGTATGTCACGTGCCTCCTATTAAAAAATATATATCTCTCTTATCAAGGTGCTGATTGGGACTAGTTCCGAAACTTCCTACGTGACGTTCCTTCAAATGTTGTGTACAGTCATCCTGCTCATAAACGTTCCAATGAGGGTTTTTTTTTTCCTTGAGTGAAAGTCGGAATCGAAACTTTCGTTCCAGCACGGAAATACCAAATGAAACCACAATCATCTCTTTGGTTCTCGCCTGCCTGCTATATCAGTGCGACATGTTTGATTGTAACAAAGGTCTCTTTGTCATTGCTTGTAATCAGTGTAAGCGTGTTCTCAATAGAGGGTTTTATTCTTGAACCTACACTGATTCTGATCTTCATCTAATTAAATCCTGGTGTCATCAGTTTCAAAACTAAATATTTATGCAGATGTCAAAACCTCTCTTAATAAAATATTCGAGAGATCTGTCAATGTAAACCTGGCAGCTGCTTTTGTAAAGGACTCAAATCAGTTGTTAACTGGTCAAGTAATGCCTTATTAATTTTAACTCGACTAAAATAAGACTACTCTCATTTAATCACGAGAGAGAAGCTTAGTCTGTCTGCCTTCAGCATAGCTGATGCTAAACTTTAGCAACTACTTGGCCTCACTTTTCCCAGTGACATTAAGGGGAACAAATATATCGAATCAGTTACTTCTTCTGCAGCAAGGGAATTTGTTTTACTGATTCATGTCAGGAAATCTTTCTCCTCAGAATCCATTTTACTCATTTATAAACCTAACATTCGTTCATGCATTGAATACTGTTGCCGTATCCGGCCTTGTGCTCCTGCTGTACATCTGGAGATTATTGATAAAATTCCAAAAAGTATCTGTAATTTAATCGATTCTGACCAGGCTTCTCGACTTCAGCCACTTTCTCACGGATGTGACGTGGTTTCCCTCTGTCTTTTCTACAAATATTTTCATTGCAACTGTTCTGAAGAGCTTTTTCCCTGGTACCGCATCCCCAAGAGGTACGGTGGAGTAATGGTTCGGCATGAGAAATCGCAGAGTCGATTTCGAATTCCAGTCAGATCTGTTACATTCACTTACTTGCTAATAAGGCCCTTGGGGAATGCATGGGTTCTCTTCTTCTATGGGAAATAGCAGGACAGACTGGGTTGTATAGCATTAGATGACAACTGGTCTACCGCAGAAAGAAATGGCAACCGACTGCGGGAAAAATCGGTCGCATATCCAAAGATACATGATCGCCTAAGCGTGTATCACGCATGGCACATAACTGACCCCCAACTACATAAATTTAAGCGGGCTACTAGAATGCCAAAAAGGTCCCCCCGTTTTACGCTTGAAATAGCCAGATGCAACCGTCACTTCTATTCCAACTCTTTTCTCGCACTTCCCACTTGTGGTACTCCCATCCGATTTATTGCTTCCCTGATAAATCTTCAAAAATTTAAATGCAACATCAATCGCCATCTTTCCGTCTTCTTGAAGTCTGTTCCTTTTTTGTCCTTTCCTCAATCATCATTCTTCTTGTTCTCTTTCACATTTACTCCTTGTAACCACCTGTGTTGTAGTGACATTACTGCCTTGCTTGGGGTGACATGATTAAAAAAATCCATTAGGACACAATGCACACCAGATCAATAATTATACCGAACACTAATTTATACTGCTATAATGTACTCAATTATTGATTGACAATATTAAATGAGAGAACAGCACGCTTGGGTACACATATATCAAGAGTAATATGCCTATCATGATACCCAGACGGATAGAGCTATATCAGGCATAATCGCAAATTATTGGTTCCAAAACGCATTATTATTATTATTATTATTATTATTATTATTATTATTATTATTATTATTAAAGGTTCTGAAACGAAGGAAGTAATTAAGATGAAGAGCAAAGTTCGATGATGTCAGGATAATTTTAAACCGTTAATTCAATGCATCTACGGATGGAAAGTCCTTAAGATATGTTATTAAATGCAACCTTAATAAATAGCAGCATATCTATATCTCTGACATGAGGTATTATGATTATTTACATTATTTATATTATTCGGACTGTTATCATCATCTCCATTGCCATATTCACAAGGTTTCGGCTGTTGTAGGCTCCGGCCTTCTTCAGGTGACTGAAATTCCAAAACGAACCATTTATTTCGTCAACCGGGGTAGATTGTTCTAGTTCCACCTGCCTCGCCTCTTCCGGATGTCTCAGATATTTCCCTTTAACTCAACTATCCAAATTTTCTTTTCTTCCTTTTTTTTTGTTTAACACTGCTGTGACCTGGTATTGAACATATTGGGTCTAGTTACTGGATCTAACCAACGACTTTATCCACTGGGCGATGTGCCCTTGAACCGAGTGGATAAAGACTTTGGTTAGATCCAGTGACTAGGCCCAAAGAGTTGTGAGTTGAAATAAAGGGTTTGGTTCAAAATTCTAATCACCTGAAGAATGCCGGAGCGTACAACGGCCGAAACGTTGTGAATATGGCAATGAAAATGAGGATAACAGTCCGAATAATGTAAATAATGTAAGTAGGTAGCAGTATTTAATTTAAAAGTTTTAACTATCGTTTAACATGCACGTGGTCCTGGACGAAGATAACAACTTGAATAAAACAACTGTCTAAATAGAATTAATAAACACACAGACGGCTGATACTTTCGATGGCGAAGAATGAATTCAAAGAAAAGCCAAGAAAAGCAATAATTTATATAATATAACCTCGCCTATTATTGAGCTAGATTCACGTTCAATAAGCGATTATATTCAACTTAATTAAAATTAACGGTAGAAAATGTAGTAACAATAGTTCACCTAGAGAGAACCGATAGTTCAATGTGACCCGAAGTGTACTTGTCAAAATATTGTAATGAAATACTATCGCTGTTTTAGTCAATTAGTCTGGTTCTTTTATTCGTGTCTGTGGTCAAGCTTACTTTTATAAACGTTTTTTCTCGATAAACAATAGTCAAGCCGACTAAAATAATGTTTTTAGTTTTTTCTACCATCATTATATATGTTGGCTTGTGTTTACTCTGATTAAAAATGCCTAGTATCTTTTATCGCATACTTAAATATACCTCTGTCAGTTGAAAGTAGAAGATGGGAAATAAAGGATAAGTTTGCGGTGGGATTCGAACTTAGGTCGTTGTAATAAAATGCTGATTTTCTTCTGCTTGTGAAAATAAAATTAAAAAAAACAAAAAAAAACAAAAAAAAAAACACACACATATCAACTCCAACACGTGTATCGTCTGAAAGTAAGGTTTATTGCAATAAGAAATAGTCGGATTAAAAAAAAAATCAATTAAAAATACGCACGCACACAGAATGAGAAACAATGTCGAGCGAAAAATTCTTTTAATTGTTATTGTTGTTTATGTTTTGTGCACAAAATTGAACCAGATATAGATTTGTAAAAATCACAACGAGAATTACAGAGGTTCTTCTGTCAGGCTGGTCTACGTGGCCAAGTCGGTAGCGATAAGCTTTCAGTAAAAACAACCCAAAACAAAACCGGTTTCCTATATGGAAAAAACGGGATGCATGTAGAATGCAATTTTTCTTTAGGTGAGCTTCTCAATTTAGACCAGTTAAATTTATTATCTAAGGAAATAAAAAAACAAAAACAGAAATAACAATTCAAAGACGTTGCTGTTTATACGTTATTTTTTTTAATGGATATCTATAAAAATAACGTTTAAACACAAAATATAATGAGATAATTGTCGACATTGAACCATCTCATTATATGTTGTCATAGTTTGCCTTAAGATACGTTTCGTGAGCAGATATCATCGATGGATAAAAATGATCGAAGATTGTACGTTTATAAGCAGTAATTTGGACTTTTCTGTGTAGCTGAATGGTATAGCAAGTAAGATCAAATGACAGCTTCCGTATAGGAATACAGGTTCTATTACTGTCGGAGAACACATATTTTCCACGCAATTCCTCTAATAGTTAGGCCAGTAAATGTAATTAATACTGTTTAATGAAAAACAGAGGATTTTCTTTGATCAATTGTATCTAAAAATATAGATAACAGAAAATAAATAAATACATGCACACACACACACACACACACACACACACACATATATATATATATATATATATATATTTATAGTAATGATAAATATGGTAATCCGTATGGAATTTCCAGGAGGATATAGATACAAGGAGAGCTCTATGTCAAATGACAGAGCAAAATTATTAATAATTAAAGAACATTAAACACTTAAAATGGCATAGGTAATAATTTTTATTTCATGAGAGCTCTAAAAAAGAAGCTCTCGATCGTCAAGACTTACAAACAAATGTCTTGAAGATTGACAGCTGCTATTTTAGAGCTCTCATGAAACCAAAATTATTACCCGTTGGATTTTAAATGTTTGATATTCTTTTATATATACATATATATATATATATATATATATATATATATATATATATATATATATATATATATATATATCCCGAGGAAAAAATACTTTAAATGTTTATTCTTAGAGGAATATATAAAATGGTTGCAAAATAAATAGATTAGAAATATGTTGTGTTATTCAATAAAGAGAAAAATGAATCATTTTATTTCCGTGCCTAATTATATTCGTGCACTTATCAAGTTTTATTTTTTATCCTTAGATTTTATCTTCTTTAACGAGAGGGAGAGAAAGAGAGAGAGAGAGAGAGAGTGAGAGAGAGAGAGAGTAAGGAGCACAATGTCCAATGTTGGAAATTGTACAAAAAAAAAATTATGCTCTTTCTAACTATGATATTATTCAAGATAATATTTTGAATTACAATGCTCGTGTATAATTGTTTTATTTTCCTGCATTTTAATTGAAAATTACACCGTCCAGAACGCTGGAACGAATTTACACATCGCCGGTCAGTAATGGCTAAAGAAACAATTTAAGAAGAAGAAATGACATGGAAACTTCATCAAATACAAAATGGCTGAACACATCAAAACGAAAAGAATCAATAAAACGACCAGCCATGAAGATGGAATAAACAAGTAAAAAATAAGTATTTTAAATTACAATAATTAATACACACACCGACTCAAGCATATACAAAGCGGCAACCGAGTTTCAAGCTTGATTAAGAAAAATAGTTATTTTTTTTGTTTCTAGATCAATTAGTAAATGGCAGTCTTTTTTTCATATCGAAAATGAGTTACACTTCACTAGTCAGTATTCATTTCCCATTACGTTGCAGTTGTTTCGGCGTGCAGATTAGTCTGAGGACGGTAATAAACTTCATATTTGAATTTCACCTGCCCACATCTTATTGCCAATTGCAATTAATCAGCTGCATATTATATGCAGCTGTAGGCCGTGTTTGAATTTATTTTCTCGTTAGAAAGATTTCAAAATATATATCGCTCATTCAAGCGCTACTGAGAAGTGGGTGTTGTATAATGAATTCGCCTGCTTATTAGATGTAATATTAGATGGAACTTTCTGTTTTCTTTACTTGAGTTCGCATCATTAAGCCTGTCTTTTTACTTCATTTCAGACAAGCTCTAGTTCTAAAGGACGCATTATGAACGTTTTCAAAATTTACATTAATATATATATATATATATATATATATATATATATATATATATATATATATATATATATATATATGCATATATATCGGTAATGAGCAAATTGCAGCACGCTAAATTTATTAAGCAAAATAACGTTTCTTAAAATTTTATTTTATTTCGTTCTCATTTGTACACTCACAGTGTCTTATACATAACCACAATGATTAAGTAAAATGATTCTTGAATTGTGTAAACTTTCGAAGAAATTAACGTTGTCACTATTTTAAACCATTGGTGATATTTCCTAAGGAAGAACATACGTGTAAACACAGTTTGCTTTGAAACAGTAAACGTTGATAAGAATTTTCTTCTCTAACGTAGAAATGCTTTCATTTTCAGAAGAATAAATTAGAAATAAATCCTACGCAGCGATCAGTGATAATATTATACAAAGACTTCAATATTTAATTACAAGAAATATTTTCTAAGAAATTATTAGAAATTAAACTATGCTCCTATTTCTAAGGTATATGCTTACGCATATGGTTTTCTGTAGTGAAAGTTGCTGATATATATATATATATATATATATATATATATATATATATATATATATATACAAAAGTAAAAAAATACGAGGAGTAAGATTTCAGCGTCCAGAACATTAATTTGAAACAGGGCTCGTAAATATTTATTTATTATGCAGTGTTACATTATAACATGCACCTACCCACTACAAAACTGTACATCTTGTTTAAATATTAAAAAACGAAAACAGTTCATAAGGTTTCATCAGGTGGGGAAGCTTTAAAATAGTTTTGACTTTTTAACGTTGAAACATGATGTACAATTTTGTAGTGGGTATGTGCATGTTCTAATGTAACACGGCATGTTATATATATATATATATATATATATATATATATATATATATATATATATATATGGTCACTCGTATTGTAGGATACCCGTCTACTAGGGCGGCTAGCCAATCCCTATTGCAGACGCTTACTCAGGCGTATTTGTGTTTTTTCAAAACTCAGAGAGCCCACCGGTGGTTTATACTGCAACTATGTATATCATACCTTAGTTACAGTTTCTGGGAAAGAGCGTGTTGTCTAGCGTGATCAACAATTTGAACAACGCCAGCATGTTCAACATCTCGGCCATGATGACTTGTGACTTCGTGCTAGCAGAGTTATCGACGGCGCCCAAGAGCTACGTCTAGCCAATTTCTCTCACAACGCGTGTGTCAACCGTGGTATTGATGTCAGGCACTTTACAAAGGTGCCGCACAATGTTCGATAACATCTGGAAAAACTCATCAGGTACCGACTACGAAAAAATATCTCAAAAGTTTTACTCGTGCGGCTCACAGCTCGAGATTGCCCGTACGTGATACATTATAATGATTGGCTACTCGTTTCCCGGACACTGCTGTCTGCTAGGTGGGTTAGACAATACCTGTTGCAGAAGCTTGCTCAGGTACATTTGTGTTGTTCCACACACAGAGGTCCGAGCTGTGCTTTACACTGCAACTTTGCTGAGGGGATTATAGAGTTTCTGTGGGTGAATGTTGCAGGATCAATAGTTTGAACAACGCAAGCACGCTCAAAACCTCGGCCATGATGACTTGTGTCTTGGGGCTAGCACAACCATTTCGACGGCTTTTAAACAATTCCATCTATCCGAATTCACTCACAAGTTTTGGGTTAACTCGTGATCGCCTTCCTAGGCCGAGATCGTCAAGAAGTCACCTTCCCGAAAAATTGAGCATGGTGAGATTCGAACCAGGATCTCATGGTCGGAAAGCGAACGTTCTAACTCGGTCACACATATGTATATATATATGCATACAAACATTCATAGATTTGTATTTACTCAACCCACCACGAGGTCAGGATGTGACAAAAGGTTGGTTTAATGTGTGGATCCCGAGCGCGTACACCCGGGCTAGGAACAAATATTGCCTGAGCACCTACAACCTTTGGTTGTGCTAGTCTCGGTGCGAGCACCGATCCATCTCTCTGGTTCAATGACAGGGCGCGGCCTCGAGTAACTGTTCAACAGGGGTGGGCACATCTCAGTATAATTTTCCTCAATTGCGACTCTGTCTTTAGACATCAACAAGGAAGACTCGAAATGTTGGGACAATGAAATCTAAAAGTTAGCACAAAGATGGTGAGAGACAGTAATACAAAATATCGCATAAATGAGTTAATAAATCTCTGTAAAATTACCTAAATATTGTTGACATTCACTAAGATCTATATGATACTTTGTTCCAACTATAACATAATTCATATATATATATATATATATATATATATATATATATATATATATATATATATATATATAGTCAACAACGAAATTATTCGTACACCCATCAATTTTAAATATGTTTGTCCCACACCGTTAGATGCTACAAAACCAAAATTAAAACTTCGACTCGTATTCTCACTTAACCTCGACAGATCAATATTCTCACACGGATGCCATGTTTGACATCCAGCACCATCAGAAATATCTAAAGCTCCCGCTATATGCAATCATTTTCTCAGATCAATAATTAAAATGGCTTCCAACCTATTAATCCTCAATCTGAATAAGAAGAACCCTTGATCCGATCATAGTCGGGCTCTACAGATTTAGAGACAAAATATTTTAAATACTAAAAAAAAAAAAAACCAACAAAAAACACTTCACTTCAAGACTACCAACAGCAGCAACAAATATAATCGATAGAAGACACAAGAAGAAAACGTAATGATATAATCAATGTGTCGACATTCCACATTAGCTTAAACAAAAGGTTAGGAAGGAAACACTAATCAGTACTAGAAAGAATATAAAGAGTTTGTTGAGTTGAGAAGGATATTTTCCGAAAAAAAAACTCTGTTTTAAGAGAAAAGTATTACAAATTCCAACCGACGGCGATTATTCGCTCAATGAATATCGAATGGTTTCTGTATGGAAACGACAAACATCCCTATTCTCATGTCCATCCTGGCACAGGTATATGGACCAAATTCATATAATGAATTATTATTCTGAAATATTCAAAACATGTGATTAATATTCAACTCGCATCTAATAGGAGGCATCTACAAATATATTTTTTTTCTATAAAATTGATTTTTCTTTCCTTTCCGGTGCGAATTTGTTTGTGCACATAAATATATATACGGGTGAACATTGAAAAGTTTACGCTTTGACTCACTTGCATAAATCTGACTATAGGATCACACATCTGAACTTTTCATTCGTCTAGGGCCAGAACAGTTTCTTCGATTTCTATATAGGGAGGCGCGGGAAAGTAAAGGATTGCGACACGGATTAAGGAATCTGAGAGCCCAGTTCGAATTCCAGTCGAGTTCATTACATTCACTCACGTGCTAATACTCTTGGGAAAGGTATGAATTCAACTCATCTTCCCACCAACTATGGGTACATAGTTGGACAGGCCGGCATCGATAGCCTTGTGTGGTAACCGGTCTACAAGAAGGAAAGCTCTGAATCCAAAACCTTATACAAAAAAAAAACTTTTTTCAGTAAAATGAAATTAAGGTCTGGATGAGTGGATTTCTCTGTATCCTTGGAAACACTGAATTATGAATCTTAGCCGTGCCTTTAAAACTCAGTAAATTTAAAAATAAGTTACTACAAAATTCGCTTGAGGATGAAATGGAACTAATGTTTTTAATTTAATTACGAAATTAAATTCGAAGCTTTTATTTTCCATTTTGAAACATGGTTATTACTATGTAGCGAAAAAAAACATATTTTAAATAAGTTAATTTATAATATTAATGCTCTGTAAATTTCATTGAGCACTATTTTGTAAAAATAAAAATATCTATAAGAACACCGGATTATATAACTTACAGTTCTTTCTTTCTTTCTTTCTTTCTTTCTTTATATATATATATATATATATATATATATATATATATATATATATATATGTATAGTTTCAGGGTAGATAAATGAAACGGCCAGGTATAAGCAAGCGTGTACGCGTATGTTGGTATGCATACGCAGGTATGTAAATAAATAATTGTCAAGTACATGAGGTGTAGTGCTCGAAGCAGTTAGACAATGTAAAGATATATATTGATTAGTACATATACGTGTACCTACGTTTTTGTTGTGCGACTATAGTCGCAGACCAAAACGTAGGTACACGTATATGTACTAATATATATATATATATATATATATATATATATATATATATATATATATATATATATATATATATATATGGGGGCGTGTGTGAGTGCTTGTAGGAAATAGAACTAAGCAGATTGTATATCTGTGTAAATATATTTGTGTATATTTATAAATATATATGTTTGAGTGTAACTGTGTGAAAGAAATACGTAGCTTATATATATATATATATATATATATATATATATGTGTGTGTGTGTGTGTGTGTGTGTGTGTGTGTGTGTGTGTGCTTGTGTGCGTGAAATTGACTGAGAGAAATAAGCAGTTTGAATCACACAGATATATAAAATGCAACCACTCACTCAGGTAATGTATATATATATATATATATATATATGTGTGTGTGTGTGTGTGTGTGTGTGTGTGTGTGTGTGTGTGTGTGTTTGTGTGTGTGTATAGATATGTGATACTTTAGAATGTTATACATGGCGTGAAGGAAGGGAAGAGCATTTTTCCAGTCATGTAATATTGCAAGTAGAACGTTCAATCTGCACTGAATACTTGTCTTTTTCACCCATTCTAAAATGGATGTTCATGAATGGCCTGGTGTTGGCGTTAGGTAATCTCATTCTTATTTTCTTGAGAAAGAAAAGAATCCTCCTCTTGAAAGCGCTCCAACGCTATCTGGGATTGTCGGTCTATTCTGAGAAAGAATTCCAAGAAAGATTTTGAGTTGGCTCTCGGAAATAAACACGTGACTCACTAAGGTTTATTTTTGAAAAAAAAAAAGGATTGGCAATTCACTCCTCAATCTCCAGTCATTTAAATAAACCAGCCATTTAAAAAAGGAGTTCCAAGAATAAACGATTTTATCGGAGAGTTCATTGGTATTTTAAAATAATGTTAGTTTTTCGCGATATCTATATAGCCACATATATTTATACGATCTAGTATACCTAGCATTGCTTTAGCACAATAGAAAAATGAACCATTTTAACTATGATTAGAGAATATCTAGTAAATATGGACGAATAGTGTTAAGGGTTTCGATCTTGCGTTTGCTGGTATCACTACCATTTTTTGTATGATTTTATTATTCGCATTTTCGGAATATTCAGTGTCTAGTCATTATAAGTGCCGAATTACTGATTTCTCATTGAATTGGATCATTCCTCTTCAGATGTTTCTAAAACAGCATATATACTTTGAAAGTGTTTTATTTCCCAATTAATAATCGGTTGGGTTCAATTATGTAATCGAATCTCATTTCAGGGTAAAGAAAAATAAATCTTGAATATGATGCTTTACATTTAATCTACGTAAAAGTCTTCCGCTAAATGATTATTAAAGTAAAACGCTAAAAGCTTAATTGGAACGAAACTGGGTGTTGATCGGACGTCAAATCTTCCGGATGATATAAAAGCTTTTTCTAAAAGATTTAGCCTGTCTCGATGTATCTCAGTTATCCGCAATGTGTTATGGAGTCTCGACACCTATGTCAAATCACGAGGATTCCTGGGTATAAACTACATTCTACAACAAGGCCTTTGCTTGGGAGATTTGAGGTTTTGAAGAGCGTGGAACCACCTCATAATTGCTGTTGTTCTCAGGTCTACCATCACCCGGGTTCGTAGCACCTGCTAGGATCCCAGCTGTGGGCAAATAGTGATCCCTCAATAAAAACAAAAGAAAACACTATGAATGTAAAATAAAAATACATTTTATAGTAAAAATACCAGTAATACATTTTTCGTATAAAAATAAACAACAAAACATATTTATCGTAAATACTAATACATTTTATCTGAAGATGGAGGCATACAATACCCTTCAACATACATATAATTGCAGCTCTAAAAATGTTCAAATAATTAGGTTATCCCATAAGTTATGTCCGAATTTTAACTTTTTGTTAAAATGACCGAAATTTAAAGAGTATTTTATAATGTCTAATGGAGCTGAACATTATTTTTATGTTTAGATGCATTTAAACTGATCAAATTTTATTTCAGAGAACAATAAAATTAAATTTTGTTTCATTAAAACCCTGCTAACATGGAAGTATCCAAGAATCATTTGAGGCACATAATGCTTTATGAGTTCAAGAAAGGAAACTCAGCAGCCGAAGCGGCTAGAAACATTCACTCAGTTTATGGAGAGGAATGTGTGAATGAAAGAACTTGCAGAAGATGGTTTGCAAAATTCAGTGGAGATTTCACACTTGAAGATGAAGATCGAACCGGACGTCCAGTTGAGTTTGATGAAAAGCTTCTTGAAGCAGCCCTTGAAGAAAATCCTGCTTTATCAGTTGAGGAATTGACACTGGTTTTCAGTTCAAACCATACAACTGGAAAAGTTCCTAAACTTGGAAAAATGGCTGCCTCATGAATTATCTGAAAACAACCTCAAATCCCGAGTTGACATCTGCTCTTCTCTCCATTCTCGCCAACTTGTTTCACCTTTTTTGGATAGACTTGTGACTGGCGACGAAAAAATGGATCTTTTATCGAAATGTTAAGCGTCGTAGACAGTGGCTTGGTAAAGGGGAAGGACCCCAGCCACAGCCGAGAAGGGAACTTCATGGGCAAAAGGCTCTTCTTTCAATCTGGTGAGATTGTCAAGGAATAATCCACTTTGAAATCTTAACACCTAATGCAACAATTAATGTTCAAATATGCTGTCAGCAATTAGAGCGTTTGAACCAAGCTTTGAGGAAAAAAGACTTGCTCTAGTGAATCGAAAACGGGTGATGATTCATCAGGACAATGCGCGACCACACACAGCAAGAATCACGTCACAAAAGATCGAAGAACTTGGTTGGAAAAAATTCCTCATCCACCTTATTCTCCCGACCTTGCTCCTTCAGACTACCATTTGTTTCGTAGCTTACAGAATCATTTGGAAGAAACAGCTTTTGTAACACAGGAAGAGGTTAAAACTGACATTTGTGAGTTCTTCGAATCAAAGCCAAAAGAATTTTACAGTAATGGAATTAGTAAGCTTGTTAATAGATGGAAGGAAGTCATAGATAATCAGGGAAATACATTGTTGATTGAATCTGTAATTAAATGTAACATCTGCTCACTTGTTTTCTTTATTCAAAATTCGGACAGACCTTATGGGATGACCTAATATTTAGGTTCCAGCATTAATTAACCCATAGAGGCTGATATGCCAGTAAGCAAATCCAAACAATCAAAATGACAGAAATATTTCATGGCATTAATCCATATAATATTCTACAATTTCTTAAAGAAATTGAACTGTGTTCCAAAATATAACCAACAAAACTACAACATAAAACACACATATCCTAACCTCTAGTAATTATGTCCACACAAACATGTCTATCCACAAAAGCTGAGTATCATCTACCATTTATTCAATTGTGAAAGCAGAATAACATATTATCTTTCTCAAAGCTCCCAAGAAAATTAAAAGCTGGCATTAAATGGCCCATAAGACGTTGATATGATAGTAAGGAGCTAACAAGATATAATAATTTGTGGGCGGACTAGACACCGACTTGAAACCGGAGGTAGTTTTCTTCATCTTTAATATTATCAAGAAATAAAAATACGCTAAAGTTGTTACTTCGTATTTACATGTCTGTTGCCATATTAGATGCGAACACGTTATCTTTCTTAATGTAGTGAAAATCTAAATGCTGGGAAATGTGTAAAATGAACGATACATTCATTGTTCAATGATCTACGAATAAACCCGTCATGTATCTAATTTAAACTAGCCAATATACAAACGCAACACTCGGTATCCTATATTGTGGCAAATAAATTTGTAAATACCCTTAATTCCCATGTAAATATTGATATGGCTTTAACGCCTATTACAATATTGAGCATATATGTCCCTTGTGTGTGAAGATTAATTATTCAAGAAGAACAGATAAATATTTTGCGTTGAGGCAGAACATTATTATTATGTATATAAATATCAAGTTGCCATATCTGTCTACATTTCTGAAATGAGGTATTATGTACACTATTTACATTATTCGGACTATTGTCCTCATTTTTGTCGCCATATTTATTACGTTACGGCCGTTGTATACTCCGACCTTCTTCAGGTGGTTGGAATGTCGAACTGAACGCTTTATTTCGCTCACTGGGGTAGACTCTTCTAATTCTTGGAGAGGTGAATTAACAGGAGATAACTGACAACTGACATCCACTAAACATGGCACGTGGAATTAGAACAGTCTACCCCAGTGAGCGAAATGAAGTGTTCAGTACGACATTCCAGCTACCTGAAGAAGGCCGGAGTGTACAACGGCCGAAACGTTGTAATAAATATGGCAACAAAGATGAGGAATATAGTCCGAATAATGTAAATAGTGTATCAAGTTGCTATGTTTATAAATTAAGTGGGACAAATCACAAGTAAAATCCAAATGTAAAGCGTGAGAAAAACATACTGAAATAAGAGTAAAGTCAGCCGTCAAATAGATGAACAGAATTATACATCTTAGCTAAAACAATGATGTCACTATACCATTTCTGCAGTTGAAATGAAAGAAGTGATTGCACTTACTGTAAATCATCATAAACATTCTGGATGTGTTTTTAGTAAATACACAAATAAAAATGTATACAGGTTAAATTGGGCGTGTCTAGTAAATCAGCATATATTAACTTTCAAAAGCTCAAGTATCAATGTCTCGATAGGGGTAAAATACGTCACTCTCACAGCAAGAACTAGCTAGTGTATATGACGTGTTTGGTTGGGGAGAGGCCTATACGACAAAAAATCGAAAATTGTTTATTTTCACTGCAAATTATTCATAATATGATATCCAAGTATTTTACAAATAATTAGATCCGATTACACAAGACTTCAATCTCAATTTATGTTTATAGTTCGTAACCATGCAATGAGATGAATTAATATACACCGTAGATTAGTCTGCGGAATATTATTACATTATTGTTACATAATTATAGTGAAATCTTTAAGGATTGTTTTCTCAAAACCATTTCATTTTTGGTCGCATATTAGTTTAAAATATTCCTTTTACAGACTTTATTTTTGAAATGTAATGAGATCATTCTAAATTTAAGAATTTCACTACTGCGTACCAAGATGACCTGAAGAAAACGATCTGAAAACAACAATGGAAAAAAGGGTCAACAAATCGTAAACGAAATAGCTCCAGTTTGTTCAACTTAGGAAACTTAGCATTGCAGCAAAAGTATTCTAAAATGCTGCAAATAGTAAAGGAGAAAATGAAAAATATCTGACAAAAAATCGAATTTAGCATCAAAATTTATATTATTTTTGTTTTGTACTAAATTCTTAATAAATATTATTATTGTTATTAGTTTACTTAAGTGTAAGGTAATCTTACATTTACAATTCCTTACGTCTAACCATGAAAAGAAATGTTGATCAAAATTGCCTAAAACCTTTAACCGCGTATTGTCGCAAAATTACCAATGTTGAATACGCCCCTCCTCCGCTGAACGCGTCATATATTTAACGCTATTTCCCGTTAGCTACTAAAAGATCAAGCATCATTTTCTTGATGGCGATAAAATACGTCACTCTCACAGCTAGAACGAGCTGAAATGTATCTTTCTTTAGAAAGGCTAGTGTGTTTTGCGGGGAATCGAGAATAAAAATATGTTTGTGTCATAACAGTAATATTTAAATGCGGATTATTCGCATTAACTTGTTTTTATTGCACGAACGTTTCGGCGCTCTTTCCCTCCGGCCTTCATCAAAAGATTGTCAATCCGTGTGACCTTCAAGGAATTTCGAAATGAAACCTTTATTTAGTTACGGTAGTAAATTGTTTTCGTTTCTCTGACTCTGTCTAGGGACATTTCGTCTAGTATTTATTTAGTACTTTTCAGTTGTTGCTCGCTCCATTTCGACTGATTCAAAACCTGCACTTCCCCACCCAAGGATTGAACTCATAAGTTCTATGTTATGAAATTCATTCGGCTGTTGCCCTGTGGGAAATAAGTCTTCCATATAAATAGTGAAAAAATATCGATCACTCCTCATCCAAGAAATTCAGAGAGAAATTTATACAGTCGTAGTAGTTCAAAATTTAAAAAGTAGACATGTACTAATGTTAGGGTGTTTTGTATTAAGGCTTTAACTGTAGACTCTCAAACGTAATTACTGTCTATGTATGTAAACATCAAATCTGAAAAACTTGTAGAAAAAAATAAAATCTACTTATATTTGAGTGTATTCTGTAATTATTCCTTAAGCAAAATCCAACGTTTTCTCTAAACCGAATCGTGCATAGGTCGCGAGCAATGAAAACTGTGAAAACTTATATGCAGTAGCAGTAACATTAACTTATTGTTGCCTGCCGGACAAAAGATGTTGCCGACCATAGCTCTCCACCATTTCCTATTTGTAGCTCTGAGCAATATTTCTCTTTTTACTATCCCATTTACTTCTTTCTCATGACTACTCTCTCTTTCCCCCTGTATCTCTTGCATTTAATATGCCTTGTGAGTATAACATTTACCAAGTCTTCTTTCCTAAATAGAAATTTCCGATTATCTTATTCCATGTTCAAGTGTTTGGTTTCTTTCCATGTTTTCTTAAAACTCCTTATTACTCACAATCAACCTCCATGGTATTCCCAGCATCCTTCTGAAGAAACATATATCTGTTGCTTCAGTTCTCACCTCCACCTGTGAGGAAATTGTCCAGCATTCATTGTCATATAGTAATACTGAAATTATTTAGCAGTTGATAACGTTTTTTTTTTGTTTCTAACGAAATCTTCCTGTTTCTTAATATTTGCGTTATGTTTTGGAAGGCATTTTCGCTATTACAATGCACCTTTGTATTCTGGTGTCTCATTATCTGTCCTCTGTTCAAACACTTCCCAGAAAGTTAAATTCTGTACTTGTTTGTTTTTGACATCTCCACTTCGTAATTTCCACCTTGAGTTCTCCTTCCTCTTGCATTTCGACTTCTTACAATAGATGATTAGACCTTTTTCAACAATTGGCTCCCTGAAGATTTCCTTTTAGTTTGAACTATCAACACTCTGTCATTTTCTTAACTTATGTTATGAAATGGACAAAGTCCGACAATTATGTAAGATATTTTTTTATGTTTATACGTTCTTTTATAGATACAAATATTTAAGTAAATACTCTGGTTATAATAAACAGTATTAACAACATTTACCGGCCTAAATGTCCGAGAAATCTTCATAGAAAATATGCGTCCTCCAACAGGAATCGAAACTGTATCCTATACGGAACCGTCCTATAGACTGACGTGCCTTAACCGATTAGGCCACAGAGCAGCGTTCGATTTTGCAAGGTCGATTTTACTGTTTTTAAATACAATTCTCCATGATTTACTCTCATACATTCATATCTGCTTGATGCCTATCCAAATGTAAACAAATGACGTCATACAAAGTTTGACAATTATTTAAGACATTTTTTAAAACATTTATTTATTTATATATAAAAAGAACGTATTAACATAAATGCTCGTCTGTGGCGCAGTCAGTTAAAGTACGTCAGGCTATATGACGGTTCCGTACAGGATACGGGTTCGATTCCTGTCAGAGGACGAATATTTTTTGTGAGAAATTCTCCGACATTCAGGTCGGTAAATGTTATTAATACTGTTTATTATAAACAGAGCGTTTACTTAAATATTTGTATCTATAAAAAGAACGTATAACCATAGAAAAATGCCTTTAATATCTCATGTTGTCAAGTTGGTCCCGCCAATAATAAATCCTAATAGGATTTCTAGTTTACCTATGACCGCTTTTCTATATATCTTGAAGAAATCCGGTGAGAGGATGCATCCTTGTCTTACACTAATTCCTATTTTTGTGTAATTAATTCATTTTCTATCCGAATGCGGGCGGTTTTATACCACTAAATATTTTAGATTATTTTAATATATTTTTCTTAAATAATTAAGATTTTCCTAGGATTTTAAAAGGTCATTCTGTCGTAAATTATCAAATGCATTTGAATTAGTGTACGGAATATAGGCACAGGTCATTCTGAATCTACTCATCTAGAATTTAAAGTAAAGTATACAACATGCAAGTGGTTGACATTGATATACAAAGTATTATTTGGAAAATATCGAGGATTACTCGCATTTTCCCCGAGTACTTTCTGTAATTCTATATCTTCATTTCTAAAATACTGTCTAATGCTTGGCACAAAAGTTTCTGAGTTGAATTCAAAATTCCTCTCAATATCTAGAAAGGAATGCCGGAGATTCCACACTATCTCCAAGAATAGATTTAAAAATAAATTATGGTGTTTGATCATCTGGTAATAATAATGGTCACTTTATGCGAAAACAATCGGCATTCTTTGACCTGTTGATATTTAGTGTTTCATGGATTTTAAAATTTTTAAATGAATAATATCCGACGATCTTACCACCCGCAGAACATTACTTTTTTTTCATGCAACCCAGTTTTTGTTTCACGTGTAGAGGTTTGACGATATCATTCTAATGCCTTATATGGTTTACGCTTTCTGTATGCAATACATTTTCCCTCTCTTCTTATAGTTATGGTTATGTAGGATGTTATTTTCATCATTGCAACTTGTTCACAAAAACGGAAATTAATTATAACTTAACTTAATAGTTAGGTTTGCAGTGTACAAATATCTTGTTGTATTTGTCAAGTGGGAGACAATTAATACTTGGGCTACAGTTGGCGCCATATCTGTCCTTGTCAGTTTCTCTCCTTTGGTTTATTCTTTGTTTCCTTGGCATGATTTTGTACTTATGACAATGGTTTCGCTGTGCTCAAACGCGTTCTTTTATATTTAACTTAATTATTTTCATTCAATAATCACCTCCACTTTTTTTGTTTTGAAGCCTCATATCTTCTTCAACTCTGTTTCGTTTCGAGTCAATTTCATAGAGCGTTGTCTTTCGTTGTATGTGATTAGATTTCTCTTTCTTCTCACGATAGAGCAGCGTTTCTCAACCTTTTTATCCTTGCGTAAACCTTAAAATAAATTACATGTCACAAGGAACCCATGCGAAAATTTAAAAAAATATATACCATATCTTTCTCATTTTACTTTCATCGTAGTTCATGCGGTAAATATCATAGTATATATTTTTGAATAACTGGTTTAAGGAAAAATTAATAATTCTTTGTCAAATTTCTTCGGTAATGCTAAATAAAATTCATACTGTTCGTTTATAATACTTCATCAGGGATTTTTCATTCACACACAAAAAAATTCTAAACTCAAACGTAAAAATAAACATAAGTAATCACTATCATATACATATAATATAAATGTAAACAAAACGAAATCAGATAATTGTTGTATCAGTTTTTTATATTTTTTTATCCTTTACTGGAAAATATATAAGGTAAACCAAGGCAATATTACAATAACAAAGAAATATAAAGGGGAGACAGGCCGCCCCTTTAAGATAAGGTTTCAAGACCACCAGAAAGCTGTAACACGAAGAGAAGTGGAAAAATCAGGCGTGGCTGAACACATATGGAAAGAAAAGGGAGATAACAGCCCTCTGTGGGATCAGGTTGAGATCATAGACAAAGAATACCATTGGAAAAGTCGTAAGCTTAAGGAATCAGCACATATATTAGACCACAAAAATCTCCTGAGCCGACCAAGCAAAGAAATGAATACAATATGGTAACCAGTAATAAGAAATGCCAGAGAAAAGCGATAATAACAGCAAAAAATTGCAATATGAGCACTGGTATAAAAGATGGTGCTGAAGACATTAAGTTTATAATACACAGAAATCCATACATAGATGTCTTCAAGGACACATGGCACAGTGGATAAAGGCGTTAGTTAGATCAAGTGACAAGATCCAAAGAGTGTGAGTTTAATACTCGGTTAAGGCAGTAGAGAACTTGGAGATGGGTATTAACAGGAGATAACTGACAACTGACATCCATTAAACATGGCACGTGGAACTAGAACAGCCTATCCCAGTGAACGAAATAAAGGTTTCAGTTCGACATTCCAACCACCTGGAGAAGGCCGGAGCGTACAGCTGCCGAAACTTTGTTATAGACAGAGATGAGGACAATTGTCCGAATAAATTAAATAGTATGTTTTCTTGCTTTCATAATAAAGTTTCACTGATTAGACTGTGTCCTCTTCTCTCTGCAAGGTGTGCTTTTTGTTTCTCTACTTACTTTAGATCAGATCTTTTGCAACCAGAAATTGTAAACATACAATGTAACTACACAATAATGTAATTGTAACATACAATGAGCTCGAAAAAGTGCTAGATAGATATTTGTCTGAGAAAGGATTTGTTTCTGTTTACCCCTCCCACATTTTTATCTTCTTTCATTCACTCGTTATCTGATTATCTTTCTCTCAGTAATTTATATATATATATATATATATATATATATATATATATATATATATATATATAGTAGACGCATGATGTGTCACTTATCAGATCAAAGTTCTATAAAACATCCACCTAATCACAATTTAAAAGAATCCTTAAAATAATTCTGATCGAAAACATTAGATTTGCGCTGTGGGAATAGAGTACTGAACTTGTTTATACAAATAGAAAACAATTACTCGAATTCCAGCTGCGCTTAACAGTCAAAGGCTCGGAATAAACGCTCCTGCTAGGAATCCAGACAACACCAAAAATAAAATACATCTTAAACAGTGAAAACATGTAGAGAAATTAAAAGCACTTAAAAACAAAGCTTGAAAATGACTAAAGAAGTGGCTGAAAGCACGGGAATAAATGATAATCTTTGAACACCATTATTCCCATCAAATGGGAAAATGTAAGAACACTGGATAAACTAAATAAAAACATTAAGTGAATTTTCCTTGTCGGTCATATTATTTATATGTATTTTAATCTACAGTGTAATGAGCACTGTTTTCTGAAAATAAATGCTAAAGATCTCTGGATTATAAATGTAAATGTTCTTTCTTTTTAATATATATATATATATATATATATATATATATATATATATATATATATATATATATATATATATATATATTGAATGTTAAAGACAACATAGTCTTGCATATTTTCTTTTGAATTTTCTCATATTCTCTAATGAGACTTTTTATTTGAAAATGATTTCGAAATAAGTATTGTCCATACGATGACCTAGCGCTTTCGAACATCATTGTTCATCTTCAGGGTCAATATTTTTAGTCAAAATTTTTTTAACAAACATTTGCCAATTATCTTGTAGCGTAATCCTGTTGCTACTATTTTACAAACTAAATAAACGTTAAAATCCTTTTAATTTCATATGATTACGCTACAAGATAATTGGAAAATGTTTGTTTAAAAAAATTTTGACTAAAAATATTGACCCTGAAGATGAACAATGATGTTCGAAAGCGCTAGGTCATCGTACGGACAATACTTATTTCGAAATCATTTTCAAATAAAAAGTCTCATTAGAGAATATGAAAAAATTCAAAAGAAAATATGCAAGACTATGTTGTCTTTAACATTCAATACTACATGTTTAAAAGAAAAGTTGCTGCCAAATTACACACACACACATACACACACACACACACATATATATATATATATATATATATATATATATATATATATGTATGTATATATATATAGATATATATATTGATATATGTTTCATTAAATAATATAGACAAGTTTTGTATATTTATTTTATGTAAATTCTTTTCATATCGTCTGATAAGCTTAACATTATCATTAAAAGAAGAAATTTCAATTTGCCTTTTCACAAGGCTACATTTATAATTCCAAGTGTTGATAGTTTGGTGGGCTGCAGAATCGTGTAATTTCAAGTGTGTGTTTTTAGGCAGCATTCTTCATTGAAAGAGACAAATGTAACTGTCATCTTTGACAATGGCCTATGTAACCCGAAAGCTTAGATAGGATGTTTAAAAAATATGTATCAATATTGTCATTTTCTTTCTTTTCAAATCTGTCTATATTATTTAATGAAACATGCATGAATGAAAAACTGATGCCTAAATGTTATGGTACCTACCTTTATGGACTAAATGGACTCGTCCTATTACTATATATACGGGGAGATTATGCCTCTCAGGATAGCTGTCCACCGTTGACAGCCTTGCTACGACTTGTTCCAGCAAGTTGGTCGAACTCTCTGCCTCTGAGCAGAGAGGAACCCAGACGAGGCTCCGCCGAAGGGTAGAGTCTCGTTCGGGGAGGTTGACCAACCCGATTCTATTTTTACAGTTTCTACGGGCATTATTTTGGCCGAGCCTACGGGCTCGGGACTACCCACGTTAAACTCGGCCTTGTGCCACATCTTTCCCTCGTGGCCGGGCAGTAAATATCGCTGTCTACAGTTGACTACTGTACTTTGCCGTCAGTCGGACGTGCAACACTTTGGTATTCGTTCTTTTGTTTAATAATATGTGTTCACTAAATTGCTGAGTTCGAGTTTACTTTTGAGCCTATTCTGGGTCCACAACACTAAATATACACACAATATATATATATATATATATATATATATATATATATATATATATATATATCTATATATATATATATATATGTATGTGTGTGTTTGTGCATATAAGCTACTCTGACTCGATAGCGAAGCATTCCTGAAGTACTTCGTTCCTATCAAATTTTCCGAGAGAGACGTTTATTGGTTTTTATAATCTAAATATTAAGATTGTTTCAATCACTGATAGAGGGGCAGTGAGAAAGATTTTTATTTACCCTGACAGTCTGTACAAGTTTTTCACTGGTCTCTACCCAATGCATACGTATTAGTATCTCTCACTCTTTTTCTCTCTGTCTCTGTGTCTCTCTCTGTGTCTCTCTCTGTCTCTGTCTCTGTCTCTGTCTCTCTCTCTCTATATATATATTTATATACTGGGGAGAAAAATATTTGTACACATGCAAATTTTTAATTTATTGTATTTCCAACTAATGAATAAACGTACTTTTTATATAATTAACTGTACACATATCCATAATAACGAAATATGCATAGAAAAGAGAAAGTGGGTGAAAAAAGTATTCGAACAATACAAAAAAGAATAAATAATCTTCATTTAATACTGTGTAGAATAGCCATTATACATTTCTACATGAAACCACCCTCTTCTTTTAGTTCTCAATTAGTGATGTGCAAATTTTAGTTGGCATTTTGTTCCATTCTTTTTCGCATATTGTCTTCAGATCCGGGATGTTTTTTTGATCTCCCGATTGGATTTGAAATTTCAAATAACGCCACAGATTCTCGATTGGGTTTAAAACAGGTTTTAAATCTGGGTTTAAATCTTAAATCTAGGGACTGAATTGGCAATTCCAGTATATTTAGCATTATGTTCAGCAAAGCATTTCTTTGTAGATTTTGCAGTTTGTATATGATCATTAATTTGTTGGCATATCCAATCAGAATGAAGTTCAAGATTTTCAATCGAAATCATTAACTTTGCTTCCAAAATAGTTTGATAGGCTGCGGTATTTATTCTTCCATCTATTACTGATATGATACCAATACTTTTTTCAGAAAAAAACATTCCCAAACCATAATATTGCCACCAACAAATTTCAGTGTTGCAACTGTGTTCTTTTGTTTGAAGGCATCGCCATCATTCTTCCAGACGTGATTTCTAGAATTACGTCCAAACAACTCTGTTTTGGTTTCGTCTGTCTACTCTTTCCCAATACGATTTTTCCTTTGTTCAAGAAGCAATTTCAACGTGGCATCTCTGTGTCTTTTAGCGAGGAGAGCGTGAATTTAGATTGTTCCTCTGAATTTCTTGCTTATTGTCCGTTTAATAACACATATTCCTGATGAAAACAAATCATTCTGCAATACTTGACGATCTAACATTGGATTTTGTTTCATTTAACGCATTAATTTCCTCGAAAATCTTGAAAAAATCTTCCGTGGAGCACCTGTTTTCGGGTTTCAAACGTTTTCAGTTTTTTTATGCAGTTTTGAGGTTTTTTTATGAATTAACTAATAGTAGTAAATGGAATATTCAGGTTGTCTGAGATTTTCCTGTATCTTTTACCTTGTTTCCAGAGCTTAACAATCAGTTCTTTCTGCTAATTTGTCAATTTTTTACCTCTTGCCATGATGATAACCTGTTCGTACTTTTTAGGTTACAAATAACTACTGATAACATTATTAGAACATTCTAGAATATTCAATTTGGGTAATCTACAGTATAAAAGCAATTAAAAAGTTTCAAATCTGAAATTTGCATTGTAGGAGTACATTTTTTACCCATTAAAATGGATAAATAAGATTTATTTGGATTAAATCCATTTTTTCTGTTTTCTATGCATATTTAGTCATTATGCATCTGTGTACCGTTAATTATGTAAAGTATGTTTATTCATTAGTTAGAAATACAATAACTTAAAATTTGTATGTTTACGAATCCTACTGTATATATATATATATATATATATATATATATATATATATATATATATATATATATATATATATATATATATATATATCACCGAAACCGTGAGATCAGCCCTGGTCGGCGGCTGATGAAGACAG
Organism: Acanthosepion esculentum; assembly: GCA_964036315.1. NCBI lineage: Eukaryota > Metazoa > Mollusca > Cephalopoda > Sepiida > Sepiidae > Acanthosepion > Acanthosepion esculentum. The sequence continues at coordinate 39,232,733 of OZ038477.1, forward strand.
GGCATCGTACGTGTTAACACACGTTGTATGTTAGAAAAAGGAAATAAATGTATTAACGTAATAATACAAACTGGTAATACAGGTTAGTAGTTCCAAGAATGCGGGGTTAGTAGACAAATATATATATAAAGTCTTTGGTATCGACGTATCGCTGTATGACTTCTTACTGAGTCTAAGTGCTCGTGACTGACTCTTGCCGCTACGTTCTACTACTACTACTGTCCGACTTGACTTAAAGTACTCACTGACCGAGTATTCACTGGTAGTAGTATATGTATACCTTGGGCGAGTCCATTTGTGCAAAAAGGGGAGACCTCTCAATATTTGGAATGTGAAAAATAAGTGTCAACTTCAAGCGTTAAATCAGAAGTCTCCGCTATAATAATATTTGAAGCAATATACACACACACACGCGTGCGCGCAATACACACACACATGCACACACACACACACACACACACACATATATATATATATATTATTAGAGGATAGATCGAAATACGCTGGAAACTGTAAATGAAAACAGACCAAATATCTCGAAGCCGCGTCTACGAAATATTGATTTAAATTGTAGGAAAGTAATTATCAGAATAATCTGATAATGGATGATAGAGATCCTGTTTTTCCACCCGAGGTCATTTTATTGAGATTGAGAAGGACAATGTCGATGACATTTTAATCGTTTTGTTATGAATGCTTTTGAATTAAAAATCAGCATCCTCTATCAATCGTTTCTAGATGTAAAACTAAATATAAACTTTTCCTAAAGAGAAATTATAATTTGGAATTGGAATGAAAGCAAATCTGGCACGTACCCGGAAACCATCGATGCACATTAGGTAAATACAAATGATTTCAAATACATTGGTTTATGGATAATTAAATAAAATAGTATAGAAGAAAAAGATATTTAACATATAATGATCTGTGCAAGGGATAGTTTCGCCTAAAACCGCAAGGGGTTACACAAACAAAACATTAACGTAAATGCTCGGGTCATGTTCTTAAACAGATCGGGACCTTAATATAGATGCAGAATTATATAAACTATCGACTGTATACAATCGCTTTCTAAGGACAATGTTTAAAAATGGATTCGAGTGAATGAAGACTGTAAGTCGTAGCAAAGATCACCCTTCTAATTTGGTTTGGGCTACAAAATCACAAAGGACTCTGCCAAAGAGCAGACACCAAACAGCATAAAGACGTTCATGAACAGTAACAACTAAAATGGATAGAGTATGTATCTCGAAGAAAAATAACAACAAAACAAAGATGAAGATGTTGTACACTATTTCAAAGAATTAGGAAGTCATCCCCGTCGATACTGGAAAGAGCGATAACAGTTCGTGGACTCGAGAAACAAAAAGAAAAAAAGAAAAAAGTGTGAGCTATTTTCTTTGAAAAATTATTTTAATAGATAGATTTCATTAATTTCGACCGAAATTTTTCCCAGGCTGCTTTGTCGGTGAATGCTTTATATTTCCTTATAAGGAAACGGCTACTGTTATTACCATTAAAGTGTCTTTCTTTCTGGAATCTGTAATACATACTCTCCTACATAATTGTTATGGTCCAAGGTTAGGATCAAGGAAGAACAACACGAACAGAAGAGTAGAAATAACAAAGATATATTACACAGAATAATAATACAAGATGTGGAAAGTGTTAGTATGACCGTCAGTCTGATTTGGAGTGAACTACTATTGGCTCGACTCGATTCCGTCTCGTCCCTCTCTCTTGAGAGGCGCAGTATTCATAGTGTCAGGAAGAGTTACCTCTGTCGTTATAGGTAAGGTCCCATAAAAATAAAATAATGATACGATACCACCTATTATGCATAAAATACTGGTGTGCACTTACGTATATCGATTAATGTATCACCATCGATTCTTTATAAAGCATACATATTAATGGAAAGAGTAATTCTATGTATAGCATTAATATAGAATGCTATTCAAGATCAGTGTCATACCAGGGATAAAGCAGAAAATGGAAGTAGATTGAACGCGTTAAAACAAGAAAGGTTAACTACATTTGTTTAGTACGTATCAGCCAAATTACTGTTAGCGAAAACCATTGTGTTTCATAAGAAATAGAATGATTAACTGTTAAGCTGTTGGCAGATACGTTTCCAGCCATGTTCTTAATGACAAGAATTGAGAAAGAATTTTTTAAATAACTAATGCTGCCAGTGAAAGTTAAATTTGAACTTTGGCTCTGCTTTTTTACAATCTTGTAAGCAAGGGCTATTCAAACTTTAAATTCTATCTTGTCAGTATTGCCTCAGCGAGTCGATTTACAATGATGTCCACGTCTCCTGTCTTCTCTTTTGCCTAAATTCCCTTGACAAATGTATGAATCTATCTCTTTTGCGACCTTCACCCAGTTATGGACTAAAAGCTGGATAAAACAGGCACTGTAGACTTGGATATAAGTATAAAAATAATATATAAGTATATAAGTATAAAAAAGACTTTGGTTTCAAGACAGTGCAGATGGCAACAAGAACAAACACTACTATCTTTCAAAATATGCCAGGACTATTCGCAGTTACTGAAAATGAATATGCGGACATTTATGATAACCTATGTATTGATGGGACATGGGGATTAAAAAAACAAACGCCATTTTGCCAGGTAGTATATATAACAAGCTAAAATAGTGTCTCTTAATATGGCACTGGTATCCACTTTTCATTTCGTGGGTAAACGTAATAAAATAGGAAGTATTAATTTCAGAGCGTATGTAACAAAGGCACACGCACACACGCGAACACACACATACACACAGGTGCACATGAACACACACACGCACACACACACACGAACAAACACACACATACACATGTGTGAAGTGAAATACGCTCCGAAATAAATGAATGTATGTGTGTATATGTGTGCGTTTTTATGCATGTGTGTACATGTATGTTTCTATCTGGGTAACAATCCCTCTTTTATATAAGTCTTGTTGAAAACGACTGACAAGGTACTGCGGTTAAATTTTTTATTTGATTTTTTGTTGCGTAATTAAAATGTCTTTCTTTTCTGGGCATAAATTATGTAGACATGTTTCGAATGTTCCGTATGTCCCAACGCTTTCGGATTTTATTTTAGTCATTATAAAGGATAATTTTTATTCTTACATTTAACTGGATGTCTATTTTGTTTATAAATGTAGCTAGAATTATACAAATGTTCCTCAAACGCGGTCAGTAAAAAAAAAAAAAAACACGGCAAAAATAAATAAATAAATAAGGCCAAATAAATCTGTTCTTTTAAGACATTTTTTTTAAGAAAACGATCTCGGTAATACTCAACAAAAGCTGTTCTTAAGGCTGTTGCAAAATATATCTCAACGAACAAATTAACTTTTACCTAAAATAAAATAAAATCTTATCAAAACGGTCAATTTATTTTATTTTAATCAGATGCACCCAAAAGATAAAAGAGAATAACTATGAAAATATATTACATAGATACATATACTGTATATATTATATTTTATATTGTAACATCCCTAGATTCCAGCTCTACTGAGTTAGGGCGAAACCGGTCGGCTGTTTTCTTTTGTTTTTTGTTTAGTCACGAACGGTAAAGTCTTGCCTTTATTATTTACATAATTGATACTTAGATACATAAAACTCGCACATAAAAACAGGAATCCGTGATAAATTATCTATCAAAAAATGTTAAATGATTAACTTACAACTCCCCAATAACAGTATATTAAAAAGTGCCCCCTACATCAGGAGGCTTGCAGCTGATCAGAGCCTCGCTCAGCTTATCAGTGGCTTTGCTCTCTAAAAATTCAATGGGGAAAACTGGCTTTTAAATTTCAATACCTCTTAAACGAAGCTAGTGATATTTCGTCATCACCGGAGCTTTCTGGTATCACAAATAAAGGCTGCACTCTCAAAACTCAAGTCTAAAAAAATCAGAAGAAAAAGTTTAAATTTTTAATATTTAAAATATATACCGTATATAATCGCGGATAGGTCGCCCGACCGGATAGGTCACACTCCTACTTTATGGTTTAATAATTGATCATTTACTGATAGGTCGCACTATAATTTGTGGTGGTATACGGCCATTTTAAAACGTACGAATTATCAGATATCTACTTTAACAATTATCAATTAAAATTATAAATTATAAATTTGGCTACCAACTATATCGCTGCGCAATGCAAAATAATGCAAACGTTTGGGTACATGCGCTTTGTTATCTGTAAATAACACTTAAGGATGCCTTTAAATGTTATATGAAACAACCATTAAGAATGATCTCATAAGGAATATATTTCATTTCTTTAAGTCATATTTTCCAACGTATTTAGCATAATGAATCGCGGGACTATTTTTTCTTTGTCAATTATCATCTACATGCGGTTCTTTTACTTATGTATGCATGTTCAGAGTTTCTCTATGAATCTAGTGCGAGAGTCTCGTCCGAACGGTGACTGACGGATCAATGAATATTTTATAATTTTATTTATTGTGATGGATATGTGAATCTAGCAGCATGAGGTACGTTTTAAGCCGTGAGTCAGTATATATGATAAATAAACAGTTTCTATACAGAGAAAAAAAAACACAGCGTTAGGGTTTTGGGGTATCATCTTCGATTTCTCAGAATTCCTAATGACAAGGTAGTGGTGTTTTACATTTGTCGAGCGAATAGGTCGCATCCCTAATATTTTGTGAAATATTTGCTAAAAGAAAGTGTCAGCTATCCGCGACTATACACGGTAATACATAATATAATCCCGAAGTAAAATGATATGCATAATAATTACATTATAAAATATTCAACAGCAACAATAACAACATTAGCTTATTAGATATTAAATTAAACAATTAGCATCCCAGATAATTTACCTCGAATTTCAGTTAGCCTAAAATATATTCATAACGTTTTTACATTTAAAAATTCTAAAAAAAAATAACGATACTTGTACTTCTGTGTATAAATACTGTGTTGCAAAATATAATTCTGACATTTGTCTTGATAAAGACGATCAGAGATCGAAATTCGTTGGCTTATATAAATTTCTTTTTAAGTCATTATTCATATATAAATGAAATACTGTGTTGAAGGTTTTTTTTTAAATGTCAACTCGTATTCCAACAACGTTGAATTCGCTGGGCTCGGAATGAAGGCTACTAATATTCTGGTATTTCTAAAAGAAACATTTTTATCAGATAAAGATGAAAAGAAATCAGCAAAACTTAACCCCCCACACACACTCACCCATGAAAATGGCTGACAACACTTGAGACAATAGACAATCCTAGACACTAGCGACAATTTATATAATACAAGGTAACCAAAAATGTTATGTCCGTTTTTAAAGGAAAAAAAGAAACGCTTCACAGTATGTGTAACTTATATTTATTCTTCAAAGTAATCGCCATCAGCATCCAGCACGTTCTGCCAACGTGTCTCCAGCTGTCCAATGCCCTTGCGGTAGAATTCGGGGGGGGGGGGTTGACGCAAAGAAGTTCGTGAGGGCTTTGCGCTAGTCTGCTTCATTGGTGAAGGATTTCCCACGAAGATGATTATCCAAGGAGTGAAAGAGTTGGTAATCGGATGGCGCAAGGTCAGGTGAATAAGGTGGATGGCACAAAGTCTCCCAACCAAGTTGCTGTATGGTAACCCTGACCACTCGCGCGAAATGCGGCCTGGCGTTGTCATGGAGGAAAAGCACACATTTGCGATTCACCAGTGCTAGCTCCTTCTGGCGCAATGCCTGTGGCACACGTTTTAATTGCTGCGAATATAGGTCTCTAGTGACCGTTTGGCCCATTGGTAGCAGTTCATAATGAACCACTTGACGACCTGTCCACCAGACACAAAGCATAATCTTGCGTGGGTGCATAGGCGGTCTTGCGGTGTGAGGGACAGCATCCTGAGGAGACAACCAATGTCTGGAACGCTTGGGAGTTTCGTACAGAAAACACTTTCCATCACTGGTAAGCACTCAATTGAATAAGGATGCGGTACGGTGGCGAGAAAGAAGCGATACGCAGGCTGCCACTCGTTGTCCCTTGTCGACCTCCAACAGCGTTTGCTGAACCCACTTGCTCAGTTTCTACGTCTTACCTAGGCGGTGCAGGTGAAGTCTTTTTCATCGGAAACGTTGGACTGTCTTGCAAGTTCACCACACGTTAGACTACTGTCCTCTGCAATGGCCGCCTTCAGGACTCCGTCATTCAAGACCTATGGTCGTCCACTGCGAGGCTCATCATGGAGAGACAAATCTCCCGACTTGAATTTTCGAAACCAACGCCTTGCAGTACGTTCATCCACAGCACTATCCCCAAACGCTTGAAATATGCGGCGACTTGATGCAGCTGCTGATAAGCCCACTTTGAAGTCGTAAACCAAACAGCCCCGAACGAGATCTCTAGACACTTCCATCCTTCTCACAGCTGTCCGGCTTATAACTGATGGCCGAGAACGGTGCGCGTGTTTTTTATAACGTCTGATGTTTCTACTTCCGGCTGTCCGAATTTGAAAACAATTGCTAAACACATTTCGTATATATTACAACTTCATTCAATGACTAATCAAAAAACGGACAGAACATTTTTGGTTACCTTGTATATTGTTTAATATAGCTGACATTGTATGTCTATTATATTTGTAAACTTCGTATGGGTGCTTTAAATTCGGGTGAAAATAAAGAAAAAATTGTCCAAAATTTGAATATTCTTTTTATTAAGCTTTTCCATGATCTGGTGCAACAGTACACTATATATATATATATATATATATATATATATATATATATATATATATATATATATAGATAGATAGATAGATAGATAGATAGAGAAAGAGAGAGATAGAGAGAGAGATAGAGAGAGAGAGACAAGTACTTAGTTAGTGCAGATGGAATAAAATTGCGATAATCAAAAACAGTATTCTTAAAAAAATGCCCAATACCGAGTAGAGCAAATAAAATTTATTCCAAAAGAACATATGCATGTTATAACATCACTACGGAATTTCAACTCTTCTGGTGCTTTATCAAGTGATGGAGTTGATCAACACAATCACTTGATAAGAAGTGTTGAAAAAAATTTAAAAATTTTTTAGTGATGTTATAACATACATATGCTATATTTTCTGAATATATATATATATATATATATATGTATATATATATATATATATGTATATATAACATGTGTGTATATATATAAATATACCATCCATGTGTGCATATATATACATATATCATGTGTGTATATATATATTGTTCAGGGATCTCCCCTTTTTACACAAATGGACTCACCCAAGGTTTACATGTACTACTACCAGTGAATAACCGAACAGTCGGTAGTCAAGTCGGACAATAGTAGTAGTATTAGAACGTAGAGTCGGTCGAGTAGTAGATAGACAGAGTCACACACAGGAGGGTAGCACAAGAGTCACAGTAATGAGCACATTGACTCAGTAATAAGTTATACAGCGATACGTCGATACCTAAGACTATCTTTTTATTTGTCTACTAACCCCGCATTCCTGGAACTACTAACCTGTATTACCAGTTTGTATTATCACGTTAATACATTTATTTCCTATATTGATTCTTGTCGTTTGTTATTATTTGAACCGGATTTCATCCCGGAATCCACAACTTGGGAACGCGGTATTCGAACTCGCACGGGAAGGAAAAAAAAACAAAAAAATTCTCCCTCGCTGTACACAACAACTTGGCGACGAGGTATTCGAACTCACACGGATGGAAAAAGAAACAAAATTCTCCCTCGTTGTCCACAACAACTTGCCAACGAGGAATTGGAACTCACACGGGAAAGGAAAAATAAAAAATAAAAATTCTCCCCTACCGACCACAACAACGTGGTGACGAGAAATTGGGACCTATACGGAAAGAAAATATTTCTCTCTTCTCAACACAACAGCTTGGGCGACAAGAATTTGCACTTCTCGGAGACTCGATTTTTGCCAGTATCCACAACTTGGCGACAAAGATTTACGATGATTAAAATACAGAAAAGCAAGTTTTTCGTATGACTCTTATCATGGAGGATTTCAAAAGTATTTTAGTAGAACTTGTAAAATACCAAAATGAACAGCAATTACAACTCCAAGGAAGAAAGGAAGAGAAATGGTAAAAGCAATTACTACAAACGCAGAAGGAAAATCACGAAAGACAAATGCAAAATGAAGAAAGACAAATGCAACTCCAGGAACTAATATTAAAGGTAGCGGTTAACAAACAACAAAATATCAAAAAAGAGGGGACTTTTTCCCAAGACGCAGTGTGGAATACGATAGAAACATTCAATTTCTCCCTAGAAGTATATAAAAATTTCGGGGACTACTTCAGACGTTATGAAGACATATACAACATCGATTGTCAAAACTGGACAGAAGCAAAGAAGCAACGTCCTTTACTCAGAAAATTAGGAACCGAAGAATACGCAAAATTTGGGGATTACATCTTGCCAAAAAAGACAAATGAGTTAACGTTTGACGAAGCAGTTACACGCCTTACAGAGGTTTTCAGTCCAAAGACGTCACTATTTCACAAAAGGTAGAAATGTCTTAACCGTCTAAAGGACGAAAATCAGGACTACCCCACGTTCGCCGCAATCGTGAACAAACATTGTGACGACTTCAAGTTGGCAGAAATAACTCCGAATAATTTAAAGTGTATTATTTTTCTACAAGGGTTAGTCTCAGCTAAAGATAGTGAAATGCGCAAAAGTATGCTTTCAAAACTGCAAAATGAGCCTGGATTAACACTATAAAAATTATCAAAAGATGCCAAAAATGCCTCAGTATAAAGAAAGACTCGAAGGATATCGAGGAGTCAGGTGTAGCACACATACGTAAGTTGAACAAAAGTTTATGTTTTTCACCCTCCCCGGAAAGAAAACAAAAATTCTATAATAATGAAAAAAGTTTTTCACCCTCCCCGGAAAGAAAACAAAAATTCTATAATAATGGGAAAAGTACAACGTATAGGACAAATTATGACAAAAATCAAAACAAATATAAGCTCCCCCCATCTGCATGTTATCGATGTGGGGACTACACTGGAATAAGGATTGTCGTTTTAAATATAAAAAAATGTCTAGCGTGTGGAAAAATGGGTCACAAGGCATCTCAATGTAGGAACAGAAAATTTAATAGTAAGATAAGAGCTACTAGAATGCACGACGAATACAATATTAACATAAGAAAATACGTGGAACTTGAAATTTTAAATAAAAAGATAAAACTACAACTAGACACAGGTTCGGATTTAACGATAATTAACCTACAGACATGGAAAAAGCTTAACAGACAGACCATGATACATACGCAGAAAATTGCTAAGTCTGTAACAGGGAAGCGTATAAAATTCGAAGGAGAAGTGATCTTAAATGTGAAATTCCACGGAAAAACTAAAAAAATCAAGATATTCATAATGAAAGATACAGAAAATCTGGTGGGCACAAACTGGATACAGAAGTTCGATGTATGTGATTTAGCTATCAGTTCTTTTTGTGAAAAGATAAAGTGCGAACCATCAGAAGCGACAAAGTTAAAGGAAGAATTACATAATCAATGTCCCGAAGTATTTGCGAGCAGTTTGGGATGAGGTAACATGTTTACCGCTAGAACTGAATTAAAATAAAATGTTCAAACAGCAATAAAAAAGAAAAGCGAGACGTGCCGTTTGACCACAGAATACGGTCTGTGTGTGATAAGTTATTGCCGAACAAGAACAAAAACCGGCATACACCTATAGAACTCAAGAGATCATTCGAACCTGGTACAATAATTAACAGACTAGGAAATGTGATGTACACAGTAGAAGGCGACAAGTCTACCCACAGAAGACATATTGACCAAATACAAAAAAGACGGTTTGAGGAGCCAAGCTCGTCTCCTACAGAAAATAACGATTCAATGGATGCAATCTTTGAAGCTTTTGAGATTCGAAGACCACAGGAAGACACAGAAAGTAGTAGGTCAAACAGGAAGAGAAAATTTACCGAACCTCTGATTATCGACAATAAGATGAAAAAATACTAACTCCTCCCAAAAGGGATCTAAGGAGGGGGTGTTGAGGGATCTCCCCTTTTTACACAAATGGACTCACCCAAGGTATACATGTACTAATACCAGTGAATAACCGAATAGTCGCTAGTCAAGTCACACACAGGAGGGTAGCACAAGAATCACGGTAACTAGCACATAGACTCAGTAAGAAGTCATACAACGATACGTCGATACCAAAGACTATCTGTATATTTGTCTACTAACCACGCATTCCTGGAACTACTAACCTGTATTACCAGTTTGTATTATTACGTTAATACATTTATTTCCTATATTGATTCTTGACGTTTGTTATTATTTGATACCGGATTTCATCTCGGAATCCACAACATATATATATATATATATATATATATATATATATATATATATATATATATATATATATTATGATTATTTTTTAAAAATATGATTCCATCGCTACATAAGAGTTCTCATGTTTCAAAAACAGAAGCTAAAACTTCAATTTCATTTATAGAAATTAAATTAAATTAAAGTACCTAGTTCTGTTTCATCCACAAGCAAATTTTGGTATAAAAAATGTTGAAACATGAGAACTCTTATGTAGCGATGGAATTATTTTAAAAAATAATTATAATATCGGCTTTACTGTTGTATCAAGCACTGATTTAAAAAAATAAAAACAAAAATACTACAGAAACTTGGATTAATAAACTAACGGTTATTTCGAATTATTTTATATATTTACACACACACACATACGCGCGAGCGCGCACACCCACACGCACACACGCACACACACACACACACACATATATATATATATATATATATATATATATATATATATATATATATATATATATATATATATATATGTAGGAGAGACACACACACAAACATCGGTAGGTAGAAAAACATATGTCATTGCATAGAACAAAAATAATTAATTCTTAAGCCATAGGAACTTAAATTGTATCTAATATTCGAACTATTTTTGACTGCCTTTGGTAATTTCCAGGAAGAAAAAAAATTAGAAATCGCGAATAGAACGTTTAAATTTGTAATGTTTCAGACTTTGAAATAAGCGTGGGTACACATGATATGATAGTGGAATAGATTTTAGATAGACGTGACTAAAATAAAATATATTTATTAAGTCTGTGCAAAAGTTTTTTTCAAATAATTTAATTAATCATAACTACTGTATTTATTTTTAATCATTATAATATTTCCTTTGACTTTTTATGAACTTACGCCGGCGGTCCGGATGTTTTCGAATTTTATCTTGATAAAAACGACTCTGGTTTCGTAGCAATAAAGTTTTTAATCAAATTTTGAACAGCGAAGATGTCCTTAAATTTTTGATCAGATAAAGAATGCTGTATTGATTGGAAGTAACGATAATACAATGGCGCCATGTCTAGTGACTATGGCGCGTTTAGAAGAAATTCTTATTTAAATATAATGTTATTTTTGTCTGCAAATAACTATGGAAGGACGTTTAATTTTTTCGAAGAAAGCTCTCAGACATCGAATGTGACGACTGTAATTCTCGACAGTTTAAGTTCGCTACACACGAGTAACAGTGATGTTCTAATTTACTTTTGATACTAGAGGCTGTCCTGAATGCTGACATGATTTTAGACGCATCGGATGACGTCACTAAATCTACATTTCATCTATATTTACAACCTTCCAGAAAAAATAGTATTTCCTATGAAGTCAAGCGAATATTCTATGATTCTGTCCAATGCATCCATTTGCCAATTTATCTGTAAGGAATCTTCCGTCTTTTAGAATCTTTCTGGGATTTTGCAATCGTCTTACGACTGGTGAGAAAGCAACCGTAAGCTTTTCAACCACTTGCGAAGTTTGTACTGATAATAGTAATTGTGAGATTTTCCGTCTCCTCATACGGAAATATTCGACATTCATTGTTCTGTCGAGATTTATGAAATCTTGCTTTTAAAAGAATTTTTTTGAGGACAATATGTTGCCTATGTCCACTGTTATGACTCTTTATAGTATTAATGAAGGTTTCCTTCCTGAGTTCTTCAACATCTTACTTATGTACTCATATTCTCTTCGTGATACATGGGCTACTTGTTTTGCTTGTTGCTTTTTTTTTTTTAAATGTTCAAGTGATTGTTTTTTTTATTTGGTACAGTATTTTGTTTGAGATTATGTAGCGTAAATCTGCAAGATCCGACGAAGGACAGTCCTCTTCAATACACAAAAACTTCATCCGACTGACACCATATTAAAAATAGACTATAAAAAACGGTTGTACATAACTAATAGTTTAGACATTTTTCAGCTATGCATGACTTATGAGAGTCGTGATCTGACAAGGCTATTTGAGACCATGACTCGAATTCTTGACTTACTTTTTCGATTTTGTAGTATCTCGTGGAGTTAGATAAAAATTCCGGCTAGCGCAGCCCCATCCTATGTTTATTTTATACTAAATTCGCTACATGGCCATTTCCATGGAAATGGTTCAGTCGAAATACATTCCTTAGTTTCACTATTTCTAATGTTCACGGCTTAGACGCGCCATGCCACGCACACTGCAGTGAACCAGCGCCATTCCCTTCGTAATCCTCACACACACACACACACACACACACACACACACACACACACATATATATATATATATGCATATATATAAATATGATAAAATAACTGGGAATCCGTATGGATAATTTCAAAGAGGATATAGATACTGAAAGAGCACAGTGTAAGAACAGAGCAAATGATAATTATGAAAGCGGAGACTTTAGAAATCCATGGTAATATTTTATTTTTACGAAATAAAAATTTTATTTGGTTTTCTAAAGTCTCCGCTTTCATTATATATATATATATATATATATATATATATATATATATATATATATATATATATATATATATATATATTTCCGTTTGGTGAGAGTATGGGAGTAAAAAAATGTCCATATAATCCATTCGGTTTCTTAATTAACCATTTCCAGGGGGGGGGGTGTTGGTTTTGGTGTTGTTAGTTTCTTTTCATGTTTTGACTCTTTGAGATGCATTATTTGTGTGGTTTGGAATACAAGTAGGAGCATTTATTTCGAGCCCTTCGCGTTTTGAACACGACTGTAATTCGAGTGAGCGCCTTTTTGTTTTCCCAAATAAACACTTTAAGTACAGCTTGGGATAAATTCTCCTACTACTGTTCATAGCCACACAAATAATACATCTCAAACATTCAACACATGAAAAGAACCTACCAATATAAAAAAAAAAACCACTTGAAAATGGCTAACGAATTGGATGAAAGCGCTTGGGACAATGGACGTTATGGAAAGTGTTTGTATTCCTTCACTCCCACCAAACGGAAAAAGTAAGATTGTTGGAAAAAATAAATGAAAAAATTAATAATAATAACAATAATTATATTTATATATATATATATATATATATATATATATATATATATTAGTAATAAATTAAATGTATTCGTGTCCATACTTAGAGTTTCACAGACATTAAGAGACTTGATTGTAAAATTGCGTATATATTAGCATTCTATTTTATTTATTACTGTTAATGCTTTATCTCTTGGAATCGAACACTTTAATTAATAAGACTCTTAACCTTAAAAACTCATCTTCTATACATACTTTGGTTGGCTGCTTTTTTCATGGTGAAACAAGTTTTTATTTTTCATTCTAAAATCTAGCGAGTCATATGAAGACATATCCATATGTGTGTGGGCACTTCGACGTGGTTAATATGCTTGTCTCGCTAGATCAATTAAGACTGAATAATGAGTTCAACCCTCACTAGGTACCGCATACATTCAGCATTATGCCACAGCTACACTACGCTTAGTAAAAGGGCATCTGGCCGTGGTCTAATAGTTAGCAAGCTTGTCTCGCTAGAACTTATTAAGACTGAATCGTAAATTCGATTCTCAATGGGTTTTTTTCACTTTTGTCCTTGTGACACAAGCTACTCTACGCTTAGTAAAAGGGCATCTCAACGTAGTATACGTTAATATTTACCAAGATTGGCTGGCTAGAACAATTATCAGTAGTGAGTTCGATCCTCACTGGGTGTCCCACACCTCGGCTTTGTGCCAAAAGAACGCTACGTTTAGTAAAATGGCACCTCGACCTGGTGTAATAGTTAGCAAGCGTCTCTCACTAGAACAATTAAAAGTAGATAGTGAGTTCGATCCTAACTGGGTGCGCCGTACTTTGGACCTTGTGCCACATCTTAGATACGCTTACAAAATCTCCATACCTGTGTGTTTGGGTTTTGTTTAAATATTTGCATTACTATAGATATTTTTTAATATAAAAATATGTGCGTATACCATGTCGGACATCATTATCAGGCCTATGATATAATATAACAGTGTGTGCTTTTTTGTCTCTGTGTGTATCTACATATATATATATATATATATATATATATATATATATATATATATATATACAGACACAATATATATATATATATATATATATATATATATTTTATATATACAAAAGAAACGATACACATGCCTAAATACTGAATGAAATGCCTGCAGACTAGATTTACTGAATTAACGCGTGCATATGAGATATTTCTTTCATGCTTTCTTGCGCAGTTCACTATAATCTTTTGATAAATACACGCCGTGACTGCCAAATTGCTTAGCTGCTTCAATATGCAAGCGTAAACAAATCTGATTCGCCGATATATCACGACATGCGCAGGGCAATCTAAGAAAAACCAACAAGTCAAATTGAAAACGAATGCTCAACTGTATTGATAACAGATCAGAATTACATCATTCAGATTCATATGACTTGTCAATATGTACCTGACGCCAGTCAATGTAATGAATGCAGAATAGGTTGTCTTCCTTTTGTATTGTAAAGGCGTTATTTAAGAAACCGCCGTTAGTGCTGATTATACATAAAAGGTAAAATATGTAAGAGCTTTTGACTGACCTATATAATTTACTGAATTGGTACGATGCATTCACACATCATATCAATAACTAGTATATGTCTCTTACATCATGGTAGTTCAGGACGTCATCTATTATTTGTTGTGTTCCTTCAGGACGTGGGCGATCATGACTTTCTACAATTTTCTTTCGTCTATGGATGTTAATAAAATTTGTGTTTTTGCTATTTTTCCTACTAGAATGAAAAGTTTTTAGTGGCTCTATTGGCTTCCTTGGGGCGAAATGATTTTCAAAGATCTTTCTCTTTTTTAAAAAACGCTCCATCCATAGAATTTTCAGTATATTTCTATAATACCACCTTTCTGTTGTCCCCTCCGTGAGGAGATTGGCTAGCATTCACTGTCATATATGAGGATAGATATCACATAGCATTTGAGCGATCTTTTTTGTTGATGGCCAAATTAAGTTCCGTAAAGTCTTCTTATTCTATAGGTCATGCCATCATGGCTTTCAACAAATTTTTGTCCTTCGTAGCTCTTAATATGTTTTTTTGTATCTCTCCTAAACCTTGTCCCACCATCCATTTACTCCAACTCGCTAGATAGGTTGATTTCTTTTGTCCCTCTTACTTTCATTCTTTGCAAGTGAGTCTCAATTTTTCTGAGCACTCTTTCCCCATTATATGCCGTAGAAATTTCGTCTCGTTCTTATGCAATATATAACTTCACTTTTTATTTCCATTTTCTCTAAAACCTCAGTCCTTCTGTAGAACCACATTTTTATTACCTCAAGTTTTTGTTCTTCATATATGATGCCATTGTACAGCATTCACTATCATATACGTGGACCTTATTTTCATAACAGTTCAGGAATTTTATTTTTGTTCCTAACGACATTTTTCGCTTCCTTAATACTTGCTTACCTTTTGTAAGGTACCTTTCGCTATCGAAATTCGCCTTCAAATTTCGGTATCGCCTCCTCTTTTAAAACACTTCATAGATATTTAAATATTTGCCTTTGTTTAATTTTGGTGTCTCCTATTTGTAATTTTATGTTGGCTTCCTCTGTTCTCTAAAAACTATAATTTCTCTAGAGATTCATTTTCTGTATAATGTTTACATTACCATGATTCTTAGGAAAGATAGTGCTGTTTCCGTTATTTATTAATTGTTTTGTTTCCGCAATACAAGATCCAAGGTCTGCTTTCATTTTCAAGAGAGGCTGCCTTCCCTATCTATAAAACTCAATTTACGCTGCTATTTAATACATTAGTAGATTCCGGTAGAAATAGATTTATACCTTCCCCAAGGGCATTAGTGCAATGTGTACCCTACAGACCAGATAAGAACTTTAACTCGTGCCGATAATTGCAAACTCTCCATGCATTCTAGCGAGAAATAATATCACTCATCCAGGACAGATGACATTCAGAGTACACAGAGAAGTATTACCAGCAAAGAGAAATATTTTCGAAGTTGAAAGAAATTAAATAGAATTGCAAAGTCAAACGACCATCTTATATAAACTTGAGATCATTGGATCTCGTTGTGACTGCTATCAGAAAGATATATAGGGTGACCCAAGAAAACGGGAACTTTTTAAAAATCCAATAAAAAATAGAGTGATGGAAGAAAAATATTTACTTCATAGTAATTGAAACCTTAAAACATGCCATTTAAGAAACAATGATGGAATTCTCAATTTTAAAAAATTACGTCCTGTAGATGGCGTCCTCCTGTACGAATGCGTTCTTGAAATCTGCTGTTGAGATTCCTCATTGACAGCTGCAACATCTCAGCTGGAATACTGTGAATTTCATTCTCGTTACTAAAATGGCGAAATGTTTACTTGCTCAAGGTCACTGTCTCGCAGTGTTGCCATTTGCTCATGTCTGGCAATACGCACTTCAAAAATTCCCGTTTTTTTGGGTCACCCTATATTAAGAAATTTACAATCAAGCGAGATACAAAACGAGAGGTAAACCCTAAAATCTCCTTGTAAGTTACCCATCTATAACCGTGATTGTCTCAAACGAGAAAATGCATTGACTTATTCAGCGGAAATCATCCTGGTTGGTTGGTTTTATTTAGTGGTATATCAACATCTCTATGGGTAATTTAATGCGGAAATGTACATATTTTGTACGTTATTTTATTCTTTCAACTAATGATATTTTGTACATAATGTTATACATTCAGAGTAAATGTATGTTTTTTCTTAGATATATAGTTTGTAGATCATAAAATGTGTTGTTGGTAATTTTACTGTAAAAATGTATTTATATTTTTCATTCTGCTAGACAGGTTGATACTTCAAAGCAAGAAAGCCCAATCCACCTTGCTATTTAATCGATAGCTGCCGAGTAGACAGAGGAGATGGATTCATACTTTTGCAACTCTATGTATCGAACTCGACGATTCCCTTTTCGAAAACTTTCATCCGCCACAATGAAGAACAATGAAACCAACATGGAGAAAACAGAGTAAAGTAAAAAAAATGACATCTGTTTGGTGACAGACTGGTTGGTTCGCTGATTTTGTTTAGCGGTATATCGACTTCTATGTGTTAATGCCGAAATGCACATATTTTAAAATTAATTGTATGCCTTCAACTACAGATAAAATTCATTGTTGGTCATTATGATTTAAAAATATATTGTTAGTCAATTTACTATATATCGGTACTATTGGTTGGTTTATTTTATTTAGCGGTATATCAACCTCAATTGGTTATTTTGATGCCGAAGTCTAAATATTTTGTACGTATTTTTATGCTTACAACTGCAGATATTTTGTACAAAATTTTATAGTTTCAGTGTAAAGGTTATGTTTGTTAGATATATACAGTGTAACCCGAATATAAGAGAGTTGTCGGGAAGGATAATAAGTTTCTCTTATATCCGGGTTTGGTCTATTATATATACATTAACACAGGCTCTAATTTGGTACCAGAGAAAATCTCTCTTATATCCGGGTTTCTCTTATATCCAGGTCTCTTATATCCGGGTTACACTGTAGTTTGTAGATCTTAAAATATGTTGTTGGTAATTTTACTATAAAAATGTATTTATATTTATATTTTTTTAGTGCTGCATTGATAGTCATGTTGCTATAAAAATCATTATATTATGAAAATGTACAGCTGATCTCTGTTTGGGGGGGGGCACTATTTGCCCATAGTTCGGATCCTAACAGGTGCTACCACCCGGGTAAGGATGGAGCTGGGATTAACAGCAATTAAAATGTTAATTCATTCTCTTCAAGACTTCCAATCTCCAGATCAGATGCGTTGTTGGCGGATGTAGTTTATTATTATACTCAGGACGAATTAGAAATCAGGATTCATGGCTAGGAGACCCTAGAAAAGGTCCTAGTATATTTTACTTTTTTTTTTCATCTTTCCTGAAACTTGTTCAGTCAGTAATGTAAATAGGATACTTAGATAGGCTATGCACTGTTTTCCTCTGTACTTCTTGGTTTCAAACAACCCTGTGAGTATCAACTTTTCCAAATCCTCTTTTCTCGTTATGTGCCTTACCAATTTCAACTTTCGCTTTCAGATGTTAAGTATAATTGTCTTTATTTTTATGCCCATTGAATGTGTGATGTTTTTAATTTGCTTGTAGGGATTTTAATGTCTTATAAATGCTCACTGATGGTTTGGATCCTGCGCGTACATAGGTCAGCGTAATGTCATGCCTGAGGTGCTACTGGAAATAGATTCCTGTAAACCATGGGATGTTGCCTTACATTGCTAAAACCCCTAAACAGAGTGGGAATGATGACGTGTAAATTATCTGCAACAGTTCAATACGTAACGTCAGACCTCAGTTTCAAAAGTGATCCTTTCTAACCACAACAGAGCACAACACGCATCATTATTATTAAAATATTTCCCAACTCTTGCTCACACGAACTAGTCCGTTTGTCCGCAAGATATTTGTTAAGGGGTCTCCCATTTTCACACAAATGGACTCACCCAAGGTATACATATACTACTACCAGTAATACCCGAGAAGAGTAGTGGTACGTTGAGTCACGGAGTCGAGACAGAACGACAGAAGAGTTCAGTAGTAGTAGAGTAAGTCACACACACACAGACGTCAAGCGTCACAGTTAGCGAGCACGTAGACTCAGTAAGGAGTCATACCGCGATACTTCAATACCAAGACTGTATATTATATTATTCCTACTAACCCGCATTCCTGGATCTACTAACCCGTATTACCAGTTTGTATTATTATGTTAATACATTTATTTTCCTTATCAATTCCTGGCATTTGTTATTCATTGATATCGGATTCATCCCGGAATCCACACCAATATTCATACTATTTTACCAGATTTCCTTGACAAACCGCTGAAGCTTAGGCAATGTGCGGCAAACGATGATACTGTGTCAGTTATCATATTGTCGGTCGACAGCCAACCTGCAGTAGAGTACATTAACTGACGCCAGGATAGACGTGATATAAGTTTTAATGTAATGTTCTCACACTCTATGTAATTAACATATTTTTATTAGTCGGCACCCCTGTTGTTTCATTATCTGCAGGCACCGTCATATTTCATGTGTCGTTGACAACTATCTAGTATTCGTACACTCTGAATACTTTTGGCCGAGTTGAAGCTAAAGAAGCTGCTTCCTTGAAGATATCCCATCTCCAAAATCATTACATATTCTAATGGTGGTACCTGCTGTCAGCAACCACAGCTACACTATCGTAGCTAGACTTGTTCTTCAACTACGACATCAACCATGCGTCGTCCAGCTCTGTCAATTTCTACAGGCGATCTCAGGTGGAATCATTCATTGGCTCATATCTCAGTTCAATATATATATATATATATATATATATATATATATATATATATATATATATATATATATATATATGTGTGTGTGTGTGTGATAGAAATAATTAGGAGGATTTGAGATATTAATTAATTCATCGCGTCTAGAAGAAAACTCAACAGAATGCAGAAAGCACTGGACGGCCGTTTTGTTCTATATTTGGGACTCATCGTAATTGAAACCCGAACAGTTACGATAGGAGGCAAACGCCATACCAACTGTACCAACGGGTACAGTTAGTATGGCTCGATATAGCGCCGCTCGATCACACCTTTCCGTGGTTGAACTCATCCGAGTTTCTCTTTAACCATAGGACTGTGCCTCCGCGAGCTACAACTACCACCCCCAAGCCGCTCAGTCCAGAGCATTAGAAGCCGGTTCAAGCAAGGATATACAAGTGATAGAAATAATTAGGAGGATTTGAGATAAATATAATTCAGTAATTCATCGAGTCTAGAAGAAACCTCAACAGAATGCAGAAAGCAATGGACGGCTATGAAAATTTCTAGGACATTCAGGGCGGTAAATGTCGTTAATACTGTTTATTATAAACAGAGCATTTACTTAAAATATTTGTATCTATAAAAAGAACTCATAAACATAAAAAATGTCTTAAAATAATTGTCGAACCTTGTCCATTTCATAATATATATATATATATATATATATATATATATGTATGTGTGTGTGTGTGTGTGTGTGTGTGTGTGTGTGTGTGTGGTGTGTGCCTTTCTATAATGAATAGTGAAAATATATATATAATTTGTTGATAAAACACACACATGCCCGAAGAAGCTGAAATAAATTGTATTGCTAGGAAAAATATAAACAGAAGTCTACAATCTATTTGATAAACAGATTCTCTAAGCAGGAAATAAAATGAGTGGTTTTATCTGTTCCTTTTCTTATCAGCATATCTACAAACCTTCAGACGTGTAGTTGTCTCTTTGTATATCTTTGTTTTTACACAAAGAAGGAGTCCCACACAAATACACCGATCCCTCTTATACAGTAATTTGTCTCCATATATACACGCTTTTATGAATTATTATTATTGTTGTTGTTATTTAAGATTTAATTAAACTCTTTCATTATAAAAGATTGAATGTCATAAAAAACATTGATTTATTGCTTTTAATTGAGAGATAATACTCTTCAATAAAATGTATGCGCAAGATATTCACGGCTTATCATATTATTGCCAAACACTTTATCTTCTGAACATTTTAGGCTTTTAAAATTAGCATGTGCAGACGAGATGTCTAATGATCATTGCTAATGATTGTGTGTTTGCAGGTTTTTTTTTAATTCTCAAACCATCCTCTCAATATCCTCCCACCACCCCCAATTAATACGTGGTCTGGATAGTTTCAAATTAATCTCATCTCGATTTCAGCGTATTTGGCACGTTCACAAATGTGCCATCTATTGCATACATGAGTTTAATATTCATCTTACATAACTTTTTCAGCTCCCGAGCATGATCCTGATATATATATATATATATATATATATATATATATATATATATATCGTGGCCCGACGATTGCATCTACCATGAAACAGTGTCATCTCTAAGTGTTGACTTCTATGTTCACTTATATATTTACACACCCTCTATCTCTGATATTGAGCACTTTATCCCATAAATATAGCACACTTCAAGACTATATTACTTCATATATATATATATATATATATATATATATATATATATATATATATATATATATGAAGTAATATAGTCTTGAAGTGTGCTATATTACTTCATATATATATATATATATATATATATATATATATATATATATATACTAGCAGTATAACCCGTCTTCGACCAGGTGTTTCATTACTGGGAATTTTTGCCGTTCAGTTGGGGTAGTTTAAGTTTAAAGTAAGCCCACCCGAAAATCAATATTAGTAACAACAATTGGGTGAAAGTGAGGTGCATCCCCAAATCTTGGTGGTGGTGGTGTGGGTTAAAACTTTGCATGGGGTTTGGCTCTAAAAAGGGACGTTTTTGTGTTCTCAATCTTGCAAGGAAGGAACCTCTTCCATGCAACGTCATAATAATAATATACGATAATTTTTATTCTTTTTTATAATTCTAATAACCTTTTGCGATAGATTTCAACCCACTAAATTGATTGTACGCTGTTTTTACAGACATTGAATTTTGTGTTTGATTTTTGTGCATAGTCAAAAATCACTTTTTTCGATATGCACTTTCAAAGTTTTCGTTTTTTGCAGAGAATTTGGACTCAAAACCGGCCTTGAAGAATTATCTATAAAAAAAAATAAAAATAAAAAATAAACAAAAATACATCGAAATTGGATGAAAACTGTGGAAAGGCATAAACTTCCGATCGCACACACACACACATACATACACACATATTTTGAGAATTATAGATATAGATAGATATATACCTGGTGTAACAGAAATTATCCATCCCACAAAATGTTTAATATCTCAAGCCGCATTAAACTAATTGAATTTCTTTTTTTCCAGGTTTTCAGAGAAGACATTTAGCCATCTTGACACCATTTTTCGTAAGAATCATTGAAAAAACTCTTGGAGTTATTCAACTAAAAACAGAACAGGTTAAAATCGTTTTGTGCCAGACCGACTGTCTTACCAACTGAACAAGTGTGAGGCGAAAAATATAATTCAGGCCTTCAGTAATCGTACGAACATTTATAATCTGGCTTCCATCTTCAAAGTTCATTGAAGAATCATGAAGCGATCTGTTAATCAGTTTAAAAAGGAGGGAACAGTAGAAAGGAAAACTGGATTAGGAAGTCACAACAAGAAGAGGTATCATCCTTTCAAGTTAGAAGTAAAGATATCAATTAGAAAAGATCCAAATCAATCCGCGAGACGTTTAACACTTGAGAGAGGCGTCTCGCTTATGACATTCCAAAGAGCAGTAAAAAAAAGAATTGAAAATGAAATCGTACGTGACAAATATGAGCCACCTTGTTACTCCAGGACAGAAACTTAGAGGTTAGAGATGGCGAAGATCATAGTGAATAACTTAGAAAATGATACTGGAATAATATATCAATATATATTTGAACATTATTTCTATATTTCATGACCTTCCAATCCTTAGCTATGATTAATTAATGATAAACATGTTATTTTCTTTCATGATCGATTTCATCACGATTCTTCTTTTAAGTTTTGAACACAATTATAGCTCAAAGCTGAGTCCTACTTTTGTTATAAAAACTTCTGAGAAACCCAGTAAGATATCTTTAATCATTTTTAAGATGCAGCAGGTCGAAGCTTAATGTAACAAATGGACAATTTTCCTTTTACACTATTTGTACAATTTTGGTGTCAGACCATATATATATATATATATATATATATATATATATATATATATATATATATATATATGTATGTATATATATATATATATATATATATATATATATATATATATATAATATTCCATTTTTGAAACATGGTTATTACTGTGTAGCCAAAAAACTCATTTTAAATCAGTTAATATATATATAAATATATATATAGATAATATTAGTGGTTAATATATATTTACATATATATATATATATATATATATATATATATATATATATATATGTAAAATATATAACTACATGCATATACATACATACACATACATATATATATATGTATAAAAATGGAGGTGTGTAAAGTTTGATGTATATATCATTATGTGCACGTATGTGTATGTCCATATGTATATGTGTGTGGATGTGTATATACGCAGGAGTAAATATGCATAGATGTATGTATATGTATGTATGCGTGTGTATGTGTGTGTATATATATATATGTGTCTGTGTGTATGTATGTATGTGATTATTTGTATGTGTACACGCGTATATGTATGTATGTACGTGTAGATATAAATGTGTTGTGTATGTGTGTATATATCTATGTGTGTTGGGGCATAGAATGAGTAGGTCCTTGCTAGATTAATTATTCGTTATTTTTTATATGTTTATATTAAATTTGTAATCTGCAGGTGATATTACTTTTGTCAAATTTTCTTGATTGTACAGCGGCTCTTTTAGAAATATCCTTCGGTTTTAGTTGCCCACCTCCATGTTTCCCCTTGATCTTTTCTTTTCTTTTCTTTTCTCTCGATTTCTCATCTTCTGATTTTTAAGTTTAGATTATTGTGCGTAATATCTCCACAAATGTTTAAACCCATTTCCGGTCTCAGTTTTTAAATTAATTTAGGTCAGCGATTCAGGAATAAATTATGCATCGGAAAATAAAATAATTCAAATTTATTTGTATCTCACTCATTTACACCGTCTTCTAACTTCTCTTTAGAATTTCTCTCTATTAATTTTAACCCCCACGTTCATTTTAGGCCTTCCTGTTCTCCTCAGGTCTGTTACCCCTCTCTAGAACTTTCTTTTACCTCTCTCATTAGTCCCCCACTCATACATACACTGTCGCTAAATTTTATTTTTTTTATTCCCGGAGTTATTTTTTCTGATTTCTTTTTGAATTGTTAGGTCTGATGAATTGGATCGTATTTATAACCATGGAATATTAGTGTTTAAGCCTTTTCATTATATATATATATATATATATATATATATATATATATATATATATATATATATATATATATGTATATATATATATATATATGAAGGTAACAAAATATTAGAAACTGGATAGAAACACGAGCATGGTTTCTACCGCCAAGGTCTCTTCAGATGGTTAATACAACGAATTAAATTAACTTACACACACCAAAATTTAAATAAGATAATGTTACACCTGAAGTAATCGGCTGTCGTTGGGGAGGAGCGGGGAAATATATTATCCAAATTCATCCGGGTTCGTAAATGCCTAAGTGTAACTTACTTTTGTGCCTACATTTTGTGATGAACTCTGTTCTTTCATTTAATAACTCTACTACACCCTTATAAATCTCAATAGCCAAATTCTTCTCCTGCCAAAAATCTACAGGAGATGCCGTTTAGCTTACGATTCTTCACTTTTCCCAGGATGCACAATTCAATCGCTGGTCTTCTATTATGAATCTCCTTAAAACTCCAATAATGCTTAGTCAGACTCGTAGAAAACCCACGTTTTGGTACTCTGAAATGGTTGTACCATTTTTTTTAAATGCCCCTCCGTACAGCCAATATATGCAATCGCATTGCAATAGCTACTCTATACTTCCGCACGACACACTATTCCCTCAGTGCAACACTTCTCGTTCAAAGGGTATTTATTCTTAATCCTACAATTACTCAAGCCAGTATGTTCACACCTCTGATTCTCTTCAATGTTTGAATTTCTATCGTTGAATCCTTTACTTATTCAGCTAAATTTCGAGTACAGCAATAATTCAACTTTGCTGTATATTTATTTTATAACTTATGCATCGCGTATTTTTGGGGAATTGCTTAATCAAATGATTAAAAAAGATATTCACTATATTAGTTTGAACGTGTAGATTAAATGGTGGTTTGAACAAGATAACCTTTCTCCTTCTTCTATTACTACTATCGTTATCTGTTTTCGCTTCTTGAAATATCGGCCAGTGCTATGTCCCGCCTCTTTCAATGCTGAAACATATTTCTTCTTTTTTTCATTAAATATTTCTTCATTTGAAGAATTTCGCGATAGTCTACACTACACGCCAAATGTTACATGCTTATTAACAAGTAATGGGTGGTTAGATGGCGTATTTACGCATTTTAAATTCGTGTTAGGTTTTATGAATGAGGAAAGAGTTCTAGCCAACAAATTCAACTCAATTAACTATACATTTATTAATAGCTCTACAGGTTAGTGTTTCTACGTTGAGCACGTTTCATATTACACACGGTTTCAAGCAGCCTTTTTCAGTATTTGTTTATATATATATATATATATATATATATATATATATTTATATATCTGTTTATTTGTTATATATATATATATATCTGTTTATATATATATATATATATATATATATATATATATTCTTGTAGTTCACTGCTACTAACAAGTATAATTTTTTTCTCCTGATAGTAGCCATGCTGACCGAAACTAGTCGAGGAATCTAATTGAAATAAAAAAAAGTGAATATACAACCCAGTGTGACTGGAAATTATAATTTCGTAATTTTTCAATATTTTTATTGTTCAAAACACACACACACACACACACACGCACACACACACACACATATATATATATATATATATATATATATATATATATATATATATATATACCCCCTCTCTGTTGTTTCAAGTCCCATTTCTCATTTGTATGCAAATCTGATATGATAGGAGAACTGATATTGCTCTTAATTTTGTCTTTTGTTTCTAGCAAAATATTACCCTTTCTTAATATTTTGTTCAGATTTGGCAAATCATCTTTCCCAGTGCCAATACGTCTTCGGATTTTCGTGTCACATTTGACATCTTTTGTTAAAATATTTCTCAGATATATACATACATGTTCTTGCTTCAATTGGAAACTTACAGATTATAATTTCATTTGTTTTTGTCTCTCTTTAATAAACTCTGTTAGTTATCTCTTCTTCCTTTATCGCCCTCACCTCTCTACTCAGGACTCCAGTATATTAGACAGAATAGCTGAAAGTATAGAAAAGTTACTTTCTCTCTATCCATCCGCTAACAACTTTGTCTTCGGTGAATTTAATGATCACCACGACACATGGCTTAAATATTCTACACATACTGATGTTACCTGTATTCAGACATTAAATGTTTTCATTGCCCAATCCCTTACACAAATTGTGGACTTCCCTACACGTTTCCCTAGCAAACAGGCTTCTCTACTTGATTTATTTCTTAACTGCTTTCCTCACTCTTGCCGAGCATTGCAACCCTGTCTTCTTGGTAACTCCCATTACTCTGTGGTATCTATTGGCATTTTATTCCAATCGTCTATTAAACAGGTATTATAAAACCTCTTTCCGTAACCATCATGCTGATTGGGACACACTATGTGATTTTCCTGGGACGCCCTTTATATAAACTCGAGAATTGCGCCACTTCGTGCGTCAAAGCTGACAAAGGCTTTCACCCTTTCTCGGAAATACCAGGTCAAACTTCAATCCTATCGATGGTTCACACCAGAATGCTATAGCAGACAGGAACCATAATTTTCGGCTATAACAGTGTGATATCTCGTGTCACAACAAGCACCTATTCGATGCTGCTCGTAATAAATGTAAACGAATCTTCGAAAGAGCTAAGTCCCTATTTGCCGAGAGAATGAGTCACCGCATAGAATCTAACAACTTTGACTCTCATGATTACTGGCGGTTCTGTAATAGGCA
Organism: Acanthosepion esculentum; assembly: GCA_964036315.1. Lineage (NCBI taxonomy): Eukaryota > Metazoa > Mollusca > Cephalopoda > Sepiida > Sepiidae > Acanthosepion > Acanthosepion esculentum. The sequence goes on from OZ038477.1 coordinate 39,259,900, forward strand.
TTAAATAAGTGTTAAGTTTCTCTTCCTCCCCTTTTCAATCAATCTAAGGTGTTAACACCCACCGTTGATAAAGCGGAATGCTTTGCCCGTAATTTATCATCAAACTGTAAATTTTCTTTGAACTCTACACATGATTCCCACTTAGAATTGAGTCTCTGTTGAGTGATATGCATATATACCCCTTTCATTACTTGAGATCCGATGGACCTGTAATAGTCATTAAGTTGTGTGCTCCTGAACTGGCTACTGTTCTCTCTAAAATGTATAATAAGTGCCTCGCTGCGTCCTGCTTTCCTGCCGGCCATCAGTTGTTCCAGTTTTTAATAACTCTTGTGAGACGTCTGGCCCTTCTAACTGTCGGCGTATTAGATTGCTACCTCTTTCTGGGAAATTTCTAGCGGCCCTAATCAATGCCGAGTTGGTTCAGCATCTCTCATAGCAGGGCCTTCTTTTCAGACCAGCAATATGGCTTTCGTTTCTCCAGATCAACTGCCGATGTATTGACGACATTAACGGAAAGACGATAATTGTGGAAAGAGTCTATCATGCCCTAGATAAAAACTGTTAAGCCCGGGCTGCAGCACTGGACATCTCGAAAGACTTTGACAGACCTTTACCACAAGCTAAAAAATTACGGTGAGCCTGGACACATTTTGTAACTGATACAGTCTTCCCTATCAAATTGTGAAATGAAAGTTATCGGGAACGGTCAATCCTCTAGATCCTTTCGTACTAACGCCGGTAACCCTAGGACTCCATTCTTTGTCTTACTCTGTTTTTCAAGGTCATTAATGACCTTCCCGATGACATCAGCTATCAACTTGTTATTAATACTTGTGACACAACCATTTACCTCTACCTCGATAGTAAGGCTGGACAATAAGACAAGATCAAAATGGCATACGATGTCTAAAATGGTCTCAAGTCCGTCGTTAACTGGAGCTAAAGATGTCGTATTAATTTTAACGCCTCCAAACTAAACTTCTTTCCATTAATCATCTGAGAGTCCGATCTCTGTATTCCGTCAGCATAGCTAATGCTAACTTCCAGGAAAGTGACTCGTTGCGCCATCTCGAGCTAATATTCTCAGCTGACATGTAGTGGAAAACCTATATTGAATCCATTGCTAGGCCATCTTCTATAAAAGTTGGTTCGTAGTGGCGTGCGTGACGATTTTCTCTCCAGAATCTATCTTATCTATAAGTCTACCATTCACCCATGCTTAGAATATCGCTGCGACATATGGTTCGGTGCCTCTGTTATATACCTTGATAAAATCCAAAGAAGACTCAGCAATATTGTTGTTGCTGATCTGGCGGCTCGGCTTCCAGCACTTTTCCACCGCCGTAGGGTTGCCTCTCTTTATGTCTTTTCTATACATATTTTCATGGTAATTGTTCGGAGGAACCTTTCGCTCTATTACCTATACATTTTTAATTTAAACGCATTAGTAGAGTGCCGTCGAAATCTCATCGAGGTTCAGCCATAAGTTCGATGCTAATAAATTATTTTCTTGCACTTCTTACTTGTGGAAACCTCTTCCGACTCCATACTTTCCAGCTAACCTGAATCTACAAAAATTTAAATGCAATGATAATCGCTATCTCCTCCTGATCTTCCTCATTATGTAACCCCTTTGTCTTAGTTTCTTTTCTGATACCGATTAGAAAAGTTCAATCTTATCTATGAATCAGTGATTACACTTGGTATTATATAAATCACATTTTGCTCAGTATCTTTTTATGTTAGAAAAATTACGTGTTCAATGTAATATGGAAATGTAATGGAAATATCGGTTGGAAGAAAAAAAAAGCTTAGTAACAGAATGACAAAGACAGCGACGACAAATCTATTTCAAGAGCAAGTTGTAGATGGACGATCAGTTAATAGACAAAGGTAACTGAGTGTCTCACATGAAAGGCTTGAACTAATAAGACTGCAATCTAAGAAACGGGGGATTAAAGAAAGTAATTAATTAGATGTTTTATGCTGACCGGAAACTAAATTTTGTCTAAATGCAGATGAATAGTTTATTCGCCTAGATTATTAAAACGACCAAGGGAAGTTTCACTCACAAATTTAATAATTTAAGTTGATTTACCTCCCTTCTGACCACAGATGGAACAGGAAATATATGAATAAATACACCAGAAATATATGAATAAATACACCAGAAATATATGAATAAATACACCAGAAATATATGAATAAATACACATTGATAATTATAGGTTTTGATTTTCCATTCTGCTTTATATTCAGTTTTCCGACGATTTCGCAATGTCAACAATTCAGTAGGGTTATTTTTCTTTGCATAATTCTTTGACCCGGTCTTCTTTTTTTTCATTGGGTAATCAGATTTTGTACGGAAATTTATTATTGTTATTATTATTTCATACATTTACATTGTCCCATATATAATCACATTAGATAGGACTACCAGCAGAAGCAACAACTAAAATGGATAGTACATATAATTAGAAGCGAAAATAATAACCTAATCAAGACGTTAATATTCCACACAATTTCAAATAGAAGGTTCAGAAGACCCCCCTCATCAATACTTGGAAGAGCAATAAAATCTACTGTACTCGAAAAACCTGTTTTCTTAAAAAAGAGAACGGTTTTATAAATTTCAACCGAAAGCAGTACTGGCTGCTTGTTCAGTGAATGACAAATGTTTCCTTATTGGGAAAGGGCTAATATTACAATTGCCATATATAATAATACCATATATAATCTCATTCGATGCTTAATAGTTAATGCTGGAGATTGGAGTCCTGGGTATAACTATAAACTACACCCGGCAGCAAGGCCTTTGATCGGTGGAACAACCTCTTCATTGACTGTAGCGCCCAGGTCCAACCTGACCTAGAGAGGTAACATATCTTTGAGTCCCAGCTAGAAAACCCCAAACAAAAACAAAACTTTATAAATTATAAAAATACAATTTTTCTCAGTAAAAATACCAGCAATCGATTTTTATATAAAAAAAATCATCAAGAAGACTTATTTATAGAAAAATTACCAAACAAACATTCATAAAACACAATAGCCATCAATACATTTTATATTAGAATTAACAACAATGCATTTTATATTAAAATTACTAACAATGTATTTTACAGTAAAATAACCAATAACATATTTTATAGCAAAATGATCAATACATTTTATCTGTAGTCGAAGGCATACAATTGCGTTCCAAATATTTAGATTTCGGTATTAAATAACACATAGAGGATGATATACCGCTAAACAACCAACCAATCAACTGGAGAGTGAATGATAGCGAATCATTTCAAATCTCGAATATATTTCTTCAGTATATTTCTGGAATCCATCATTAGATTGGTTCCTGGACATCTCCAAATCTTAAAAGAATTTCTTATTCTTTAAATCTCGATTCAACCATTTTAACATAGTTCTATATGCACCAACCGTTAGGAATCCTGTTTATCAATTTTTATGATTTTTAACCATGTCCCAAGTGAGGCTGTTTATCTTTCCGCACGCTATCGCTTCATTCGCTTTTCACAACCATAGTTTCCACCTCGCAGATATTTTCCCTTATTTACGATTGACCAGTTCACTCAGAATCACATGGTCGGTCATTATCCATATTCCTGAGATATTCTATTCATTTCTTATAAGCTGAGCTTATGATTTGCGGTGAGATCATATGTTTATATATTTGATCTCACATCGTGTAATCAGTACACAGTGAATCACATTTCCTAATCTATCGTGCCTGTTATTCCGTCTCTTTTAAGCCAACATGCAATATTCATTTATAATGTGGTTCTAATATGCCAAACGTGATGTTGGCTGTTTATTTTTCATTTGTATTATTATTATTGAGTGAAGGAGCCACAAGCGGACACATGGAAGCAGGTATATAAATATATTATAACACCCAGTCTTGCAAATGTATAGCAGGCACATAAATCTGTTATGTAGAAATAACGTGTCGTTGCCGACACTGTAGATTGAACATAGATCGCCAGAGAGCAAACACGCGCGATTCCATTATTGAATTAAGTAGATCAAGTGACCATAAAGGCAACGCTTAAATAGGAAGTAGCGTGGCGTCTAAACGATAACTATTTCTACACTATCCTCTATTACTATACGGATCACTATTCTCTTTACTATTCACTATACTATTTCTCTATACTGATCACTATATGGATTACTATTAAGTATTATCGAGCAAGTACTATTAGTGTCAGTGTTATTCGAAGGCGTCTGACACCAGTATTGTTCAACGGAGTTACTATAGGCTGTATCTGCGATTACAAAGTCTCTACTACAACGAGCATCACGAAAGTGGCAACGAGTATTCGTTGACATTGCAAACGTGGCAATGAGTATTGGCTGACATCACACAAAATATGGATCTGATTCCAACAGAATGATAAGATAAAGAACAAATAAGAAACGTTTATCAATCTATAATTTTTCACATCTATTAAAGCTTCATCAGAGAATGAGATATGGATACAAAGAAATTTTGGTATTTTTAATGTTGTGTCGTTTGATTTTGATTAGTTAATCAGGTTTAGGGGGTATTCGACTTTTTAAACTAACGTTAGTATAATTGGTGGCGTTCTGTATTCAAGAAGAGGCGATGCATCCGTTCAAAGGTTCAAGAAATTAACGACTTTACAAATGCCACACTAATTAAAAAAGAGTATAAATCTTTACGAAGATAATACTTCGGGAGACTACTAATAACAATATAACCAAATAGGAGTATTCATCAAAAACATTATATTTATATCACCAACCTTCATTGAATCCATTATAATCTAATCTAATGGTGTGGTCATATGTTTCGATAAAAACAACGCATAGCATTCCAGGTGGGGGCCAGTTTGAAATGTCTTCAGGTCAGCTGCCGCCGTCCGGTCAGACAGTTTCCGATGGAGGGTGTTCTCAAATATCTAGTTGTGGCTTCCAAATTACACTCATTTCCTTATCCTTCACACTTAAAAAAGAACATTTTCACAACATGGTTATGATGATCGCTTAATACTCCTGTTCATGAACATAGATGTACTGTGCATCAGCACCTATATGTCATGCCTGACTGGAAAGCAAATCTGCGGTACTTTTTAGCTTCTGACTTGACACTTCAGTCACTTTTCAACTGCAGTAAAGTAGCTTCCCTTTGTCTCCTCTATAAATATTTGCTCTGATTAGCTTTCCACCTTAGTACCTCGATCTCAAGAAGTAAATGGTAGTGCTAAATTGGCAATTACTTCTCATAATTTCATTGTTGAAAGTGCTAGATGTAACAATAGGTTCTGAGCTAATAGTTTCTTTTCTGACACATCTTGCATATGTAAATCTGTTCCGCTTTTCAGTTTTCCTGTCAACTACGGCGTCCTGGGTATGACGATAAACTACGTCCAACAGCAAGGCCTCTGATCAGGAGGTTTTGAGGAGCGTGGGACCACCTCTTAATTGCTGGTGTTCCGAGGTCCACCCTGACCCGGGGTGGTAGCACCTGTTAGGGTCCCATTTAACCTCGAAACTGAGGTAAAATCATTATAAAAAAGTGTACAAATAGATTTTAATACCAGAAATACTTTGTAAAAAATTATCATCAAAAAATAATATTACCAACTATTTTTCAAAAGATTTTTACCACCTATATATTTTTGAGGAAAACATTTTAACAGAAATAGATTTTTGACAAAACAAAAATATTACCAGGAAAAAAAAATGTCGGCATTAAATGACCCACTGAGGTTGATATGCTGTAAACTACGATTTTCGGAAGTGTAATTGCAATGTCAAGCGTAATTATGTCCCCATGCAAACTGTTCTTTATTGCCCTCTTTACTTCGTTCATTCTCAATATTCCTTTGCATCTTAGTAGTTTTTATTGCCTTCTTTTTTTACTTTTTTATGCGCTGTGTCCTGAGTAGCTCTTAATATATATCTTTCTATTATTTCTCCTAGATCATGTTCCACCATCCATGTACTCAAGCTCACTAAGTATGGCAGCGTTGTTCTCCTCTCTTTGTTTTGTCTTCAATCTATTCTGTGAGTATCAGATTTTCCAAACCCTCTTTCCTCATTATGTGCTCCAAGAACACTAACTGCCTCTTCTTTATGTTAAGTTTCCCTTTTTTCCCATTTTCTCCGGGGAATTTTTAACATATTCAGTCCATGGTATACTTAGCACGGTGAAAGGTTTTTACAAATATTCGCTGTAGCCCATAATTATTCATTAAGACAAAACTTGCACATGTTAACGCCTTTAGTTAGTTATAACCAGAAGTATTACCATGCACATGGAAAAGAATCTGCTTCAAGATTTTTACAGGTTTTTGTTCCCTGGAATAAGCTACACGCGTATGAAATAAGTTCAGGATCATCATACCGAGCTTAAAGAATATCAGTCTAAATCACTTGATATCTGATAGACAATCTGTTGAATATTCGCAAAAGTAGGGTTAAAGTTTAAAAAAAAAGACTCAGATGAATAAATCCAATTATGGATCACATCAAATAATTTACTTTTACACCATAACCTTTCAACATAGTGTTGTACATTTTCTCTTACAAATAAGTTTTTTTACACACCAGAAAAAGTGTAATACTTTAAATTGAGAAATAAAAAACATGTTTACATTTTATTTAATGGCGTTTTCATATTTTCTCGATAATATAAATGCTGAAAGATGTGATGTTAAAGAGCATTCTAATCCATGAGCCAAGCCCTCCACTCAATAGAAAATCTTGTCACTGTTTATTATTGGGAGAAACTTTCATATGAATTAAATTAATGTCATTTTCATAATAGCTATTCAACACCGTTATAATATAAACAGGTGTTTAACAAATATTGAAAGCAAATATCCAAAGAAATGAAATAAAAAATGAAATAAAACTTAATATGAATTGGTGAGTTTGGAAATACATTCCACTTCACAAAATATTATGATTACATGTCTGCTTCTGAAAATTCCCATAAATTTTAAAGACATGAAAAACGAACAAAGATATTTCATGTAGTTTATGTTGGAGAAAAACTGAAACTAATTTTATAAAAATTGGAGAAGAGATTCATTTGAAAAATAAATTTTGATTTTCGTTGTAATTACTTTCCAATTCCGTGCTTTTCTCTCCAGCGGTCGAAGAATAAATCGACCCAAATCTTGTAATGAAAATACGGCAAAAGAAGCCAATAATAATAAGAATAATAGTAATAATAATAATAATAATAAAAAAAGATATTTTTTATTAGAGACTGCAAACGAAAAAAAAATACCTCCTTATTGATATGGCAGTCCCTGCAGACTCGAATGTATCTTTGAAGAGCTACAAAAACTATCAAAATACAGGGCCCTTTAAATCGAAATCCCAAAAATGTGGCACGTGGGAACATCAACAATGCTTGTTGTAGTTGGAGCCCTCGGACTGGTTGGAAAATATACTGGTAGACTCATTGAAGGGAATCCTGGAAGCCCATGCTTTAATGAAATTGGTCTCACGAGTACAGCCAATAACTTTCGAAGGGCTTTATCCAGGTAAAATATGTGTGTTGTTCTCTTTTTTTAATTGGTCAGTGGAAAATGTCATGATGACATTTCTGACTTTAGGTCTCTGGCCGGGACCCGTAAAGAAATGCGTACACACCAACAATGAAAGGAAATAATAATAATAATAATAATAATAATAATAATAATAGTGGAAACATAGTCAAATAAATTAACACCTCGTCGTCTTCTCCATATGCCATATATTTTCCGGAAGAGGACGGTCCTAGCTCTCTACAACTTTCTGCATTTAGTTGTTCTAACAAACCTTTGCACTTTTAACACTCACTTTTGTTCCTGTTCTACCATCCCTTAACTCAAATTAATTAAATAGATTACTCGCATTTCCCCACCCTGGTTCTGTTGCGTTCACATAGGGCTGTGATTGTTAAATTTTCCAATCCTCATTTAGAGATTAAACAAAAATCACGTAGACAAAATGATTTAGGTGGAAAAATGATTATGGAACACTCACACAACGGATGGTCATTAGACGAACGGGATTTCATGATGTTTGCAAAATAAGAGATTTGAATTTAAATTCCCTAGGTTAAAAATCGCTATTAAATTACAGCATTTGTCTTTACGCTCGAAGTCTTGAGAGTTTATCTATTCAGTGTGGTCATGGTAAAAGCAATAGCAATAAGATGGCGTAAAATTGGTAATAATCTATTTAAATCTGTGGTTCTCACACTCCCAGACTGCGATGTTGATTCAATCTCAAAATTGAACTCGGGAGAGTCAACTTAAAATATATATATATATATATATATATATATATATATATATATATATATTAAAAAAAAAATTTTTAATTTAAATTTTTTATATATATATATATATATATATATTTAAAAAATTTAAATTAAAAAAAAAAATATTTTTTAAAATTTTTCGTCTTTCGAACTTAAGATTTTTTTTGATATAAAATTAAAATAAATCATTTAAATATTATAGCCAACAATAATAAAACGAATAAATCTTAACACACAATTAAATCAACACCACGAGAGCGTAAATTTCATAACACCTAACGGTAAGTGAGTATCCCGCACCTGAAGATTGCACATCCACATGAAACTCCGAGTCGTGGACATCCGGAAGAGACATGGCACATGGAACTAGAACAATCGTCTCCAGTGTACGAAATTTCAAGATCTTGAAGAAGGTGTACAGCGAGAATATGGCACTAAAAAACATCTCAGAAATATAGAGTTTGAAATTTACTTGAATATTATAAATACCATATATATAAAATAATATGGACTGCAATACTATTTTTAATATTCATGTAATTTTCCTTGTAAACCTGATTCTAATATACATCTATGCATACATTAACCCTCTCAAACAACTGAGGCTGTTGCAAAGCTAAAACCTATCTGGTAAGAAAGGAAGATTTGCATAAATTCAAAGGTCAGACGGTTTTGTGCATTGGCCTTTTCAACCTTTCTCGACGCCAGTGAATCTATGGCATCTGAAAGCAGAATTGCAGCGAATAATCCCAACCTTAGAAATTAAATGCTACAGAACCGTCCTAAGCATCTCCTATATCGATCGCCAAATAGATGATGTAGTACGAGGCAGCCTCAAACAAAAACCGGCCCCAAAAACGAGCTCATAACTACTGTCAAGAGGAAAAAGTCTACATGATATGGACACGTCCTAAGAGCCAATAATTGTTTCAGTGACATCTTCGGCAAAAGAGTCATTTCGATCGAGAAAAAAAATATAGGCTGATGTTACTAATGAGTGACCTGGAATATCATTCAACCTTTTCTCCTGTATGGCATAGATTGCTGTACGACATCCTCAAATATGAGGAAGGGACTCGAAGCAACAGAAATGTGGTTCTACAGGAGGATGCCGAGGATACCATAGAACAAACTTGTGAGAAACAAAAATGGAAGAGATCTTTAACACCAGAGAGAGACAGTTGAGGTTTCTTTGGGTCATAATGAGAAAAGAGGGCTTGGAAAATCTGATACTCACAGGACAGTTTGGAGGGAAAAGAAAGCATTGCATACTTAGTGGCCCTGAGTAAATGGGTAGCAGAACTGAATTTAGGAGAAAGACAAAAGTTGTTAAGATCTATAAGGAACAGGAAGTTGTAGAGAACCATGACAGCCATTGCCCTGAGGGGACACGGAACATAAAGAAGAAGAAGTAGACATATAGAAGGACCTGGTCATGTGCTCAGCTGCACAACGGCGCTAGGAACATATTGGTCATGTGGCTAATGATGATGATGATGATGATATAGATTTTTGTAAACATGAAAAACCATATGAACAGCGACCCAAAGAGCAACACAGTCCATGGCACTTATTTATGATGATGATAGAGGTGCTGATGATGATTATACGCCCACACACACAGGCACATACACACACGCACGCACACACACACACACGCATATATATATATAAGTGACGAAAAGTTTGGTAATCCGTATAGGTAGACCCAAGGAGGATGAAATCCTGAGAACTCAATGTAAATTCCGAGCTAATAATTTCAAGAAAAACAGACCACTTTAAGGCTCCATGTAATAATTTATTTCACAAGAGCCCTTTTAAAGGACGCTGGATGATTAGACTTCACTTCCAAAAGGTGAAACGAAAAATGAAATATATATATGTACAGTAGTGCGCACAAAGATCGGAACGATGTTAAGAAAAAAGTCGAAATGTGAAATAACTTTTTATTTTAAATCTTCATTGCATACTGGTCTGTTGTGTTCACTTTCTAACAAATGCCCACTTTTAGGGATTAAAAGCAGAGAAAGCCGGTCTTTCTATATTTGAGTGTGATACAGTCTAGGAGAAAGATAACTCTGAATTCGGGGAAAGACACAAATGTATCTCCTAATAAACGACAAGTCATGATTACATACGCATTAAGCGCACGTGAGCACACGAATATATAATCATTTGAACAGACGGAGACTTACCAAACTCCACCCGCAAGATACCAGTAGAAAATAAACAAGTATAATGGCTTCATCTACATATAAAGAAGGAAAAACAATGGAAGCATTATTAATAAAAAAAAGAAAAAGCTAACGTTCAATAGCATCAACTTTCAACACGGCCATAGTGTGCTGACCGTGTTTGGAAGATAATGTGGACCCGAAGTAGGGTCACGGAAGGAAAACATGGAACACGGGTTAGAGGTAAGAAAGATATATTAAACAGAAAAGTTACAAAGAATAGTGTAAGCAGAGCTTATTATCCAGTGGTGTCCGATATTTGTATCGTACGCGGCTGCGCATTACTGGTGCTACTACTCCTCTGATTCACATAATAATATAGTACTGGGAGAGTCCATGATGTAGGGAAGTATCGCTCTCACAACAGAAGATAAAAACAGTCATATACTTCTAGATACATACATACAAAAGCAATGCATTCAGTTGAATGTAAAATCAAAATGATCCTTGATAATTTTAAGAGAATAGACGAAGGCGTTTCGGCATACAGAACATTTGACAAATTTCTACATAATTTATGTCCATAAAAGAAAATAATTATAAGGAGAGAAGAAAAATTAAATAAAAAAGTCAAAAACAGTACAATGTCAGTCATTTTTCAACGAAAATTGTATTAAAGAGTGATTGCTACGAAATACAAAATCATATATATATATATATATATATATATATATATATATATATATATATATGTATATATATATATAATATATATGTATATATATATATATATATGTATATATATATATAATATATATATATATATATATATATATATATATATAATTGTGTATGACACGAGACTTTTAAAAGTCAGACATATGTAGGTAATAAAATCTTAAACGCTGGATAGAAACTGGACCGAGGTTTAGACTGGCAAGGTCTCTTCAGGTGGTTAATACAGCGAATTAAATTAACTTCCACACACCAAAACTTAAATAAGATAATGATACACCGGAAGTAATAGGATGTAGTTGGAGAGGAGGGAAAGAAAAATATATATCATGCAACCTTATCCGGGCTCGTAAATGCCTTAGTACTACCTTTTTTTGTCTACATTTTGTCATGAACTCTCTTCTTTCTTTTAATAACTCTGCTGCACCCTGATAAGTCGCCAAATATTACTACTGGCAGTCTACAAGAAATGCTGTTTACCTTAAGATTCTTTACTTTTCTCAGGCTCTATTCAATCACTGGTCTTTTATTATGAATCTCTCTGAATCTTCAATAATGCTTAGTCAGACAAAATCTACGTTCTGGTACTCTGAAAGAGTAACCATTGTTGTAAAATCTTTTTTTTAAAATTAGCCTTCCGTACAGCCAATATATGCCATCACATTACCATAGCTACTCTATACTTCCGCACTATACAATAAACCTTCATTGCAACGCTTACCGTTCAAAGGGTATTTACTCTTAATTCTACAATTAATGTATAAATACAAAGTATAAAAAGCTTATTACTAAGATCGACAAAAAAATAGATATCTGTCCATTGAAAAACAGATTCTCTAAAGTGTGTTGTGCCTACAAACATTTCAACATATCCTTGTCTATGTATGGATTAAAATGTGTTTTGGAGAGAGACGGAAAAACAGTAAAAATGAAAGAAAATGAAAGTATGACACTCACCACCTAGAGATACAAACTGATCAATTAAAAAAATTACATATATGTTGATTGAAAAGTGGACAGATAATTGCGTAAAACAGCCCATGAAATACATGAAACAAACATGTGCCTTTCTCTTTATAGACCTCGTCGTCCCGATTATCGACCAGAAACGGTATTCTGCAATTTTCCTAGCAAATCCTGCCCGGACCATTCAATTAACAACTTTCCCCTAGCGAATGTTTGTGACTCCGATTTACAAGTAATATGTGGATGGCTGGAGAGCATTTACGCGCCAATAAACTTATTAGCCGAGGCTTTTAACGCAAAAGTAAGCAGTGGGGAATGTAGTGGCCTCCTGGAAAGGGCCTTGCAAATGTCTGATTAGAGCACATCACGTGATGCGCGTGAAGAAGAAACGGCTGGTTAATCGAGCTCGTAATGGATTTACAAGGCGTTGAATAACCGTACCGCTCTCTGTTAAAATGGGAGGAGAAGAAAGTGCAAAATAAATTTTGGTGAATGTAGATATATCTCCGGGAACACGAAAGCCAAGTTTCCACGGATTTAACCGCTCGAGTTATCTGGTTTCATAATCTATCTATCTATCTATCTATCTATCTATCTAAAACTTACACACATACTTATGGTTGCATCTATAGACTCATACGTACTCACACGAAAACGCATACCCCCATAAGCAAGTATATAACAATTTATTTCTGTTATAACTATATGTAATCGTATATCTTAAATTTATCTGTTTTTAAACACTTGCTGCGGCTATTATTTATATAATTTTGAAGAATGTATCATTATTTTATACATTTTTTATTGAATATGATGGTCGAGAAAAATTTAAACAGAAAGTAAACGAGAAATTGAACAATAATCACGTACTTTTTGTCCGTCATCGGAGTTCCTTGTATCAAAAGTTTATCATGATAGCCTATAGTTTTTACAGTAGAAATAGTTTCTCTTAAAAGTGCTTTATCTTTAGAATTCATTGTTGGGGCATACAAAGGTCAAGTCTTAATGTCATCAAACGATCCTTCAGCACCTACGGTAGAGACACCAGTGTAATTGCTATCTTACTTCTGACGGTAAATCCCAACACCTGAAGAGCTCATTCCATTCTTCACTTTTCCTAGCCGGAGAGATGTATAACCTTTCCCCTTCTCCTCAGCATGTCCATAATATGGAAGTGGAGAGTAACCTCTATTAATATTGTATTTTTTTAGGACATTTGACAAAGAGCCTTTTAACTTTTAAATGACATCGCTACACTGACGGGTCTCTCTATCTTTCTCTCTCTCTCTCTAACACACACACGCACACACACACAGATATATATATATACTTTACAAATAGGTAATGCATGCGTTTTACATTTACTCTCACACACAAACACCATATATATATATATATATATATATATATATATATATATATATATATATATGTATATATATACTTTACAAATAGTTAATGCATGCGTTTATACGTTTACACTCACACACACACACCATATATATATATATATATTTTACAAATAGTTAATGCATGCGTTTATACGTTTACACTCACACACACACACCATATATACATATATATATATATATATATATACTTTACAAATAGTTAAAGCATGCCGTTATACGTTTACACTCACACACACACACACATATATATATACTTTACAAATAGTTAAAGCATTCGTTCATACATTTACAGTCACACACACCCTATATATATATATATATATATATATATATATATATACTTTACAAATATTTAATGCATGCGTTTATACGTTTACACTCACACACACACACCATATATATATATATATATATATATATATATATATATATATATATATATATATATATACTTTACAAATAGTTAAAGCATGCCTTTATACGTTTACACTCACACACACACACACACACACACATACATATATACTTTACAAATAGTTAATGCATGCGTTTATATGTTTACACTCATACACACACACATACACGTATATATGTATATATATATATATATATATATATATATATATATATATAATGCCAATGTCAGTATGATAAACGTTTTCAATTAAAGGGACGTAACTCTCATTTGCTCATTTTTTCTATATAATAAATACCAATGTCAGTGTGTAACATTTTTTCAAATAAAGCGACACAACTCTAATTAGCTCATCTCCTTCTTCTATATAATAAATGTCAATGTCAGTGAGTCACACTTTCGCCAAATACTCCTATCAGGTCGACTCTGTGTTCAAATTTAATACAATTCGGGAAGAGTAACCTGACCCGCAATACTTTAAATACAATAGTTTTGATTCCCAAATTTTCAATACTGCGATTGTTTTGGCGATTTTCTTACGTGATTTTTTTTTTGGTGACGAATTTTTGTATGATAACAATTTTTATAAATCTGCAAATAATCGAAATTAATTCGAAATCCAGCGTGAAATAACAATACAAGTTTGTACAGAAAATAAGGACCTACTTACATTAAATTTTACTTTAAATTTAAAAGTGTCGGCAGAAGAATTATCGTGATACTTTTAAAAGGTAATCTTAAATATTAATGCAATTCTTAAATGCAGCGATCAATTTTGAGTTCTGTAGTTTATTGTTGCTTATCGCATCGACTCCTCTTTACCTATTGTGGTGAAGGCCCAATCAAGAGCACTCTGTCGTAGATAGCTTAAATGCCGCCAGATAGGACTGCATTTAAACTAGTATATATATATATATATATATATATATATATATATATATATATATATATATATATATATATATATATGTGTGTGTGTGTGTGTATGTGTGTGTGTACTTGAATTTTTAGTGAGAATTTCTGATATTATGATTTTATTTGAAGAACTATGACATTCATGTTAACTGTTGAAAGTCTTCAAGTGATATATTTTATGTTATTTGGTGCAGTTCTTTGTTTGTGATTCCATAGTGCCAGTTCAAAATTTTCGAAGAGGAATGGACTTCGCCAAGTTTCACATGCTTCACTCGCAGAAAGACAATGGAACCATTGATTTGTGAAAGCGGTCGTACAAAGCAGAGAATTTAGATATTTCTGAACGGAACTGGCGCCATGTATAACATTCAAAATCCATCTGATGAATTTGTCTGAGAACATGCCTCTAATCTTCAGATTAAAGTTTTGGTTTTGTAGCAAGTTGCGATGTCTAGGCGAACCTACCTCTGGCGCAGCGTCTCCTGTACTCAATTTTCTTTATGTACTTTAGAATTTGTTATAACTGACGCATACATTGAGGTATCTGACGTACTTAGCATTTACAAAATAAACAACCTGGATTATTATGATGGATTCGTATATATATATATATATATATATATATATATATATATATATATATATATATATATATATATATAGGTAAATTTATAAAAATTACATTATAGTTAAATAAGCAGGTTTACTTAAAATTCGAAAATACTGTCAGTTTTGTCCTTCCGTCCGATAAATTGCCCTGACTTTTGTTCTCGATACATCGACGTAAACGTCAATTCACACCTCCAAAATCAATCACGACGATTAGACATTGTTCTCTTATTTCCAACTAATTTTTCTGCTAAAATTAGGGAATGTTTTTTTTCCAATTACATTAAATAAACTTTAAATTTTCTAATTTTCCCCAAACAACGTATGAAAAAGTATAATTGAATTTTACAAGATTCTTAAACGGTGAATTTCGCTTTTGTTTACAAAGTTGTGAAAAATGGACGATTTTGCTGACACAAAAAAACAAGATTTTTTAACTAATATTTTGGACGTACGAGGAAGGAATAAAAAATGTAAAAATTTAATCAGAAAATACTGTTGTCTATTCTCTTAATAATAAGATAATCATTTAGACGATAAAAACAAATTTTTATCAAGTTTGCGGCTTTTTTCATCAGGATATGTTCTTTTTAATGAAATACTGAAGATACCTACTTTTCATGGAAGTAAAGTCAAAGAAGATCGAAGCTTACGACATTTCGTCCGGTTCAAAAATAATTCATCGCAAACAAGAAGGCGAAGAATTTTTAGGACTCTATCAAGACTGGAAAGTGAAGAGTGAGCAATTGTGGCACATATATGGCAGTAGTAGTCTACTTTCGGCCTGGTTTGATGTAAAGGATAGAAGGAAGGGTTACGCATTTGATGGAGCTGTTGAGGAAACCGACAATTTCTTCCAGAATCTTTAGGGTTAGATCGACTGTACGTGTTCCACTTGAGGCTTGTGCTCAAGGCATGGCTGCTCTCTGGGAGAAAACCTATATATGGGATTGGGTGTAAAATTCAATTATCATTTCCTAAACGTATATCTGCCAACTATATTTATTGTTCAAATGTGAACAAATTAACTTTTATGGAACTGACAGATTTTATTGATAATAATTATTATTTCTTATCGTAAATGTGCTTCATTTCGTCGATACACGTATCTGGGAAGACATTGCTGCTTTTTAAACTCCCTTTCTCTCTCACATACATACACACACACACACACACACACACACAAACACACAAACGCACGCGCGCGCACTCACAGACACATGCTCACAAACACGCACACACACATACATATATATATATATATGTGTGTGTGTGTGTGTTTGTATATATATATATATATATAAATGAAGGAAAAGGATAAACATATATAGAATTCACATTTCTCTGGCATTTACTTTTATAAAAAGGGCACAATACAACGTAGAGTATAATATTTTTAATGATATTTTTATTAAAAATATTTTATATTGCGACACGGAAATTTCTATGTTTCGAGACATAATGTTTTTATCTCGTCATCAGGCAATGTTCGGCAACATTGGTGAAAATGATTTACACTCGAAAATAGAAAACATTATGTTTACTTATTAAAGAATCAAGATGGAATTGGTGAATCCAGATTATTAGATCTCATGGATGTGACCCAATTAACTAATCAGGAGAGTCTACGCTAAATTTGAAAAGTTAAAAATATAGGTAAGATTTTGGGGGATGTGTGGCATTCATAGATGTCTTGGGGGACTGTCATATTAACGGCTTAACCCCTTACTTCCACAAAATGTATGCATTTATGTTACGAATAAATATTCTGAGAAATACGTATATCTCTGGCATGGTTTTATTATTTTTTTAAAATTTAGCATATATTTTAGACCTATCTTAAAGAGAACTCTGATATGATCAAAATATTTTTTGTATATTTTTGAACCAAAATCCAAATCATATTTTATTCATTATGTCTTCTAAATATTAAGAAATTTAAAATTCAAATTCAAGGAATTAAATGAATATTACATGTAACATAATATATATATATATATATATATATATATGCAAAGACACACACAAGTACCATAACATATATATATATATATATATATATATATATATATATATATATGTTTGTCCAGTATTTCCTGCATTGTGTTGAGGATTCTTATAGACTCGATGAATTACTTATGATTATTTCAAATCCTTCTAAGAATTTGTATCATTTGTATATCCTCGCTTGAACTGGCTTCAAATGCTCTGGATGGAGCGACTTAGGGAGGGAGACGTGGCTGTTGGTGGCACAGTCCGTTGGGTTAAGGAAATCGCTGATGAGTTCCAAATATACGACGAAACTGCCAGACTTGTTGAATCGATGAATTACTTAATTATAATTATTTCAAATCCCCCTAATAATTTCGGTCTTTTACATATATGAATAACCGCAAGTTCATCCATTTACGTCCAGGTACTTACAGCGTTTCACCATTCTTAGCAGATTTTCTGTTATCACAATGTGGGCTATTTAATAACAAAGATGATACAAAGAAAAAGTATATCTATTAATTTGGCAAGATTACAAAGAATATATATACATTTTTTAAACTACTCGATCATGCGTATGTGTAGTCATAACAACGTCAACAAAGCTAGTCCGATTGAGTACTTCACAGAAGATTTTCCAGTTTGTATATACATAATTTCTTTCAAATCTGTTCTTAATATATATTTATATAAATAAAATATATAGCTTGTTTTAGAAGTAGTTATACAAATATGATAAGTTCAGATAAATTCTTTCAGTTGTAGTAGATTTGGTAGGTAGAATAATATGTTATGATTCATTGAGTTTGTTAGAATGGTCAGTTCTGCAATTTTGAAATAATTTACGTCCCTTCTCTTTCATGTTGAGTATGAATTAATTAATGTATTAAAGGAACTTAAAATACTTTCAATGTATTTCGTCTCTTCCTATATTTATTGCGGGCGATTGTTTCTACATATAAATTTTGAGGTTTATTGCTATTAATTTTCTTACCTTTCTTCCAGTATATAAAAAATGTATATATAATTTCATCCAATATATATATATATATATATATATATATATATATATATATATTATTTTTATTTTTTATATTATTTATTTATTTTATTTTATTTTTTATTTTTATTTAGATTGCATCTAGCATGAAACAGACTGTCGCCTCTAAATGTTGTTGACTTCTATGTTCACTTTTATATTTACACACGCTCTATCTCTGATATTGAGCACTTTATCCCATAAATATAGCACACTTTAAGATTATATTTCTTCATATAAATATATATATATATATATATATATATATATATATATATATATATATATATATATATATATAATGTTACATGTAATATTCATTTAATTCCTTGAATTTTAATTTTAAATTTCTTAATATTTAAAAGACATAATGAATAAAATATGATTTGGATTTTGGTTCAAAAATATACAAAAAATATTTTGATCATATCAGAGTTCTCTTTAAGATAGGTCTAAAATATATGCTAAATTTTAAAAAAATAATAAAACCATGCCAGAGATATACGTATTTCTCAGAATATTTATTCGTAACATAAATGCATACATTTTGTGGAAGTAAGGGGTTAAGCCGTTAATATGACAGTTCCCCAAGACATCTATGAATGCCACACATCCTCCAAAATCTTACCTATATTTTTAACTTTTCAAATTTAGCGTTGACCCTCCTACTGATTAGTTAATTGGGACACATCCATGAGATCTAATAATCTGGATTCACCAATTCCATCTTGATTCTTTAATAAGTAAACATAATATTTTCTATTTTCGAGTGTAAATCATTTTCACCAATGTTGCCGAACATTGCCTGATGACGAGATAAAAACATTATGTCTCGAAACATAGAAATTTCCGTGTCGCAATATAAAATATTTTTAATAAAAATATCATTAAAAATATTATACTTTACGTTGTATTGTGCCCTTTTTATAAAAGTAAATGCCAGAGAAATGTGAATTCTATATATGTTTATCCTTTTCCTTCATTTATATATATATATATTTATATATATATATATATGTGTGTGTGTGTGTGTGTGTGTGCGTGCGTGCGCGCGCGTGCGTCTGTGTGTGTGTGTGTGTCTATGTGTATGTGAGAGAGAAAGGGAGTTTAAAAAGCAGCAATGTCTTCCCAGATACGTGTATCGACGAAATGAAGCACATTTACGGCAGGAAATAATAATTATTATCAATAAAATCTGTCAGTTCCATAAAAGTTAATTTGTTCACATTTGAACAATAAATAAAGTTAGCAGATATACGTTTAGGAAATGATAATTGAATTTTACACCCAATCCCATATATAGGTTTTCTCCCAGAGAGCAGCCATGCCTTGAGCACAAGCCTCAAGTGGAACACGTACAGACGATCTAACCCTAAAGATTCTGGAAAAAATTGTCGGTTTCCTTAACAGCTCTATCAAATGCGTAACCCTTCCTGCTATCCTTTACATCAAACCAGGCCGAAAGTAGAGTACTACTGCCATATATGTGTAGTAAACGCTCACTCTTCACTTTCCAGTCTTGATAGAGACCTAAAAAGTCTTCGCCATCTTGTTTGTGATGAATTATTTTTGAACCGGACGAAACGTCGTAAGCCTCGAGCTTCTTTGACTTTACTTCCATGAAAAGTAGGTATCTTCAGTATTTCACTAAAAAGAACATATCCTGATGAAAAAAGCCGCAAACTTGATAAAAATTTGTTTTTATCGTCTAAATGATTATCTTATTATTAAGAGAATAGGCAACAGTATTTTTTGATTAATTTTTACATTTTTTACTCCTTCCTAGTACGTCCGAAATTTTAGTTAAAAATCTTATTTTTTTTTGTGTCAGCAAAATCGATCATTTTTCACAACTTTGTAAACGAAAGTGAAATTCACCGTTTAAGAATCTTGTAAAATTCAATTATACCTTTTTCAAATGTTGTTGAGGAAAATTAGAAAATTTAACGTTTACTTAATGTAATTGGAAACAAATATTGCTTAATTTTAGCAGAAAAATTAGTTGGAAATAAGAAAACAATGTCTAGTCGTAGTGATTGATTTTGGAGGTGTGAATTGACGTTTACGTCGATTTATCGACAACAAAAGTCAGGGCAATTTATCGGACGGAAGGACAAAACTGACAGTATTTTCGAATTTTAAGTAAACCTGCTTATTTAACTATAATGTAATTTTAAAAAATTTAACAATTTCAAAAGTCTAATATTTGATTGCTTTAGGTACTTTTTTTAACGAAGATATGTCCAAAGTCTGCTCTGTTTCCGTCACTATAATTGAATCGAAAAAAGAAAATAATCAATAATTACTTTATGACTTTCACTGAAAATCAATAAATTAATTATATTTAAATAAATTAAATTAAAATAGTTTACAGAGAGAAACACACACACATATATATATGGAGAGATAGAGAGATAGATAGGGATAGAGAGAGAGAATGTGTGTTTGTGTTTGTGTGTGCGAGAGAGAGGGAGAGTGAGAGAGAGCAATATAGAAATACATGAATTGAGATTCCTCTCATTTTAATCGCTAGACGGTTGTGCGATCACCTGCAAATACACAGCGCGTGCACCTGAAACTTTTAGTCGCGGTGAAGCATCATAATGCAATTACATTTTATATAATGTAAGTATAGTTAATATAAACAGACACCCAATCGCCCCAACGCACACAAACACCCATTATATATATATATATATATATATATATATATATGACCAGGTTATATGAGAATAGAGTACAACGAATAGAGTACAATTGCAACGTTCGTAACATTTAAATTAAAAGAGGACTCAATACAAATTACAGCAATATTCTTTATTTTAAAATCAACTATATTTTTCTTATGTAGGAAACTCACAAAGTATATAACTTGTCTAGCATTTTGTTAGAGTACCACTTCAGTTTTCTTAGGAAATGACATTGTGAAATGTGTAATATATATCCATTTACTTCTGCTCCTGTTTAACGTCTGCTGCCGCCATTGATTTCAAATCTACAGGTCATGACCATTTTATGGAAAATATTTTCTTAATTATTGCTTCTTCCCTTAGTTTAAATTTAACGTAAGTCATTTCGATTGGTTGATCTGAGCAAAACCCACAAACCTTGCAACTCCCATCCCTTCTTTTTTTTTCGTAAAAAGAGGCTGTATTTTGCTTTTAAATCTAAATAAATCGTTCAATCGCCAGTAATTTACAATCGCCTGATGAGATGCATTCATACGCATCGAAATACGACTGCAATTGTGGTGCGATTTTTACGTTTTTCTATGTAATATCCTAAAATAAATTGAACACACACACACACACACACACACATATATATAGACACACACACACACACACACATATATATATAGACACACACACACACACACATATATATAGACACACACACACACATATATATATAAATATATATATATATATATACATATATATTGAGCAGCAAATAATTCGCTTATAATTGTGTCATTACTGCACCAGCAACTTCATATCTGTTTTTTATTCAGTTTTTCTTATGATCTTAGAGTTTCTTTTCTGCGGTAAGTTTCTACACTATCTTAGTCCTCACTAAAGAGTCTGTCTTTAATTCCATACGACTATATGCCTAAATATAAACTTCTGAATATACCATTGTATAAAATGTACTTTTACTATCAATGCCATTGTAAATTCCAGTCTCCCTGATTTTTTTGTGGCAAAGAAATTATAACAATATACAGAGTACCACTTTGTCGGCAAAAATCATTGACGAAAACATCAAAATAAAAAAATAGAATCGAAACAAAAAATAATCAAATTCTGTCTACATTGAATTGTTTTCCTTTCATGTAAAATGTCACCATCCCATGTGATTCGTGACTTGTTATTTTTACACGCGATCGGAGGTCATCAATCGATTTGGATAGAAACTTGACATTGTCCCACGTACAAACACATATTCTGTAAATCATACATCCGGAATGAAGTATTTGTATCGTATTTCAACAGCTGTGTCATTAAGACGACATTTCCACATCAGCATATAGACAAATAAAACATTACATTGATTTCTATCGATTTAGTCCGGTTGATTTTGCCACATGCTAAACTTTTCCAGATTATTCACTTTCCGCTGCACATCTGAAGCGATATGCCAAACTTTGTTTTAATCGCTTTATCCCAAGCAAGGCAATAATGCCACTAAGACACAAGGCAGTTACTGAATGTTAAAAGATATGAAGAAAAAAAAGACACTAAGAGAGAGAACAATTAAAAGAACAACAAATAAAAAGACACAAGTTAATGCATTTAAATTTCTCAAGTTCAAAGTTGCCTGGGCTGCAAGAGGCCGGGAGAGAGTCTCAAAAGTGAGCTTGGTTATCGATGGACTCCATTGCCGGGTGGGAGTGTGTCGATATAACGGCAAATGACGGTCTCCCTTCGGGGAAGGCAGGTTCGAATCATTTCGGAGAGCGCATATTTTTCTCGAATAAGAGTTCTCAGATATCCAGACCGGTAGAAAAAATAAATAAATATACTGCTTAATAATTTAACGGATTGCCAACTGCAAAAAATAATAACAAACATACGTGCATGTATATTTGTATGTATGTAGGTAGGAAAGAGGAATTTATTGATACAGTAATCCATCAATTTATACATGATAAATGTGGCTGTTTATGTCTCTCTATTGAAGGCCTCGTTAGCCACAAGAAGTATCATATCTGTGGACGTTTCACCAATTAAGGTCAGTACAACGATAGAAATAGTTAACATGCAGTATATGTGAGAAAAAAATGCATAATCCGCTCCTTTACCAACCGTTAAGTGGAAAACCAAGAGCAATCTGAAAAGACGTTCCAAAACAGGCCAGGCCCTGTACAAAATAACTTCGTTGTTATTGATGGTCATACTCGTTTGAGGAATCGACAGTCATCATATATGTATATGCCAGTGACTGAGGAATTTAAGAGAAAAAGAATGAAAAGAAAGGAAGGATTTTAAGACATTTCCAGAGAACCTTTTGACATTTCAAGTAATTCATAATTGATTGCACCGTGCCAAATCGGTTAAATTTCCTTTTAAACTAAAATGCCGGAGAAATAAGAAAAAAATATTACGCTTACCTACGAATACAATTTTTATCTAAAACGCTTTTGCATTTGACGAGAAGACAAATACGTAAGCAAAGAAATCAAAATTTAAAATCCATGACAACAAGAAAGGTTCTTTTTTTTAAAGTCTAAATCCTTCTAACTACCATAAAAAATGCCTTTTGATTTTTGACGTTTCCCTAAATATTTTTACATTATTTTTCCCTTTGTAATTCTACCTGCTTTGCCCATCATTGAAATGATCTGAAATAT
The DNA here is from genome assembly GCA_964036315.1 of Acanthosepion esculentum. Lineage (NCBI taxonomy): Eukaryota > Metazoa > Mollusca > Cephalopoda > Sepiida > Sepiidae > Acanthosepion > Acanthosepion esculentum. Next base: position 39,283,818 of record OZ038477.1, read on the forward strand.
CATTTTAGCTACGTTTGGAAGTTGTGGATAGAATCAATTAGATTCAAAATGATTTAAAACTCTTCTTTTTTGTTTCTTTGTCGTCAATATCGTTTTGTCCTTTTCCCCGTTCACGACGTGGCGGAACGCTTAGAAATGAAGATTTGGCCAATTGAACAGCGCATGCGCACTATGACTATCGCTGCCGTTGTATCCATCGGTATCGAACAGAATATTTCGATGAATGTACCACGAAAATGAAAATATCGAATATCCGTTGTGTTTTAATTATTTCACTATTTATGAGAAGATTTGAAGTATATCTTCGTATGTTACTGTAAAATTAAATCCTTACATATATTAACATATGTTGAGAACAAACATGGATTAAATATGTTATATAGGAATAAAGTGTCTTATCGACACTGGAGTTTAAACTCAGATCAGCAGAGAGCAAATAAAGGCTATCCCATTCTGAATAAGTAGACCACGTGATGGTAAAAGAACATGTATATATTGAAAATAGCGTGGCATCTTAGTGATCACTATACGAATTACTATTCGGGTCACTAATTCTACGCTATACTCTAATAATATACGGGTCGCTATTCTCTATACTATTCACTATACTATTTCTCTATACTGATCACTACACGGATTACTATTCGGTGGTTACTATTCGAGCGATTATTATCGAGCAAGAACTATCAGTGCGAGTGATATTCGTAGGCGTCTGGCACCGGTATTGTTCAACGGCGTTACTATAGTTGTATCTGCGATTACAAAGTCTCTACTACAACGGGCATTACGAAAGATACACCGAGTATTCGTTAACATTACAAAAGTGGCAATGAGTGTTCGTTGACATCACAAATATATGGGTTGGAAGCGTCCCAAATAAAGGGTTCATTTCGACATTCCAATCACCTGATGAAGGCCGGAGCGTACAAGGGCCGAAACGTTGTGATAAATATGTCAAAAATAAGATGAGGACAATAGTCCGAATAATGTAAATCGTGTACATAACACCTCATCTCAGAAATATAGACAGATACTGAAGTTTTATTTCTGTTTTTGAAACAAGGTATTTCCTGTGTAGCGATGGAAACATATTTTTAAATTAGTATATTTATAATAATAATAATAATAATAATATATATATATACATATATATATATATATATATATATATATATATATATATATATATATATATATGCGTGTGTGTGTGTGTGTGTGTGTGTGTGTGTGTTGTCGTCGGCTTCATCTCGTACACTAGGATTTAATTCTTTTCTGACCGCTTCCTTCATGATCATGGCATTGATGATTAAGTAGACCAATTCTTGCATGGAACAGCCGATGACATTGACTGCGTTGTGATGTTGGTGGATGATTCTGTCGATTTTATTGAGATTTTCTCTCTTCTCATACCTGCAGGCCAAAATACTCACGCAAAATAGTTATTAGATATTATTGTTGTCGTAAAATGTTTTTGATTAAGCGGTAATTCTGTGTTCTTTCAGTTCTCTAGCAATAAACAAATAATGATTGAATTTGACACGCAATCTGAGGCAATTTACAAATACCTTTGCTATATTTTTGCATTGCTATATTTTGATATGAAAGCTATTTTAAACAAATATATATTGAGCATATCTGTTTTAACCCCCTGTCCTCCTTTACGCAGCGAATGTTTGACGGTCTCCTTAAAGATGAAGAAGAGACTCGAGTCAAGGAAGGTATGGTTTTACCGAAGAATGCTAAGGATATCATGGACTGAACATGTGAGCGACGATGAGGTTTTGGAGAGGGTGCAAACAAGGAGGAAGCTTATACTTAACATCAGGAAGAGGCAGCTGAAATTTCTGGGACACGTAATGAGAAAGGAGAGCTGGGAGAATCTGATACTCACAAGTCGAATAGAGGCAAGGAGAGACAAGGGAAAGCAATGTGTCATACCTAGCGGAATTAAACAGGTGGATGACAGAACAGGGTCTGGGGGAAGTAGCAAAGGGACAAAACTTATTGTGAGCTACAACGGATTGACGGAAGTGGAGAGTCATGATCGCTTACGTCTTGGAGGTACACAGCACATAAAAGAAGAAGATATAGCAAATATACAATCATATATATAACGTAAATGCATCTCTATCTATAAAAGGCAGGATGTGTGTGTGTGTGTGTGTGTGTGTGTGTGTAACGAATGCACAGTCGCAATTTTTGACGGATTTGCACCAAAATTTACATGCACATGCTCCAAGTTAGCGGGAGGCCAAGACCGACATTGCATTTCCCAACTCCCATCGATAGTGGAAATAATCGATTTTTTCCTGCTTCTACAGCAGTTTTCATGTAGTTTGCGGCAATTTTCTACTGGCCAGCGTGAGAGCCAACCGCTGACTGGCACGAATGTTAACTAGCATGCTAACATGCAAAAAAAATCGATATCTGCATTCGTCAGAAGTGGGAAAATATTAAATCTGCATAGCACTTTACTCCAGTCGGCTCATTCGCTTGCTTAAACTCAACCTTGATTCTGATTCCGCAGAACTGGGTTGTGTGTAAAAAAGGATTTTTTGTTAACATTCTTTTTTCATTCGGTTTTTCTAGTTACGAGTCCTTTTTTAAAGCTGATCGTTTTGTGTTCATTTTGTTTAGTTCTTTTTTCGTAACAGATTTAATGTTTAATATAGAGCTTAGAAAAAATTCGCAGTGTTCATTACATAGAATCCTCAGCATCCATCTGTAGAACAACATTTCTTCTGCTTCAAATATCTTCTTGATTTGTAATGAGATTGTCCAACATTAATTGGTGCACAGGAATTTAAAAACAAATGAGCATCTATCTATCTATCTATCTATCTATCTATCTATCTAAACTTATTAATGTCTATCTATCTATCTATCTATCTAAACTTATTAATGTCTATCTATCTATCTAAACTTATTAATGTCTATCTATCTATCTATCTATCTAAACTTATTAATGTCTATCTATCTATCTATCTATCTAAACTTATTAATGTCTATCTATCTATCTATTGTTGGAAATTATAGCCCAGGTAAATGAATGTTTTTTTCCCCCTGACTATGACGTTTAACATAACGCTCACTAAAGTTATCCAAATTAAATAAATCTGGTGTCAATTCACAATGTCTACTACCTTATTAGGACCAGAAAACAAACTATTAACAGAAAAAAATGAAATCGGAGATGGTCTAAAACTCTTGTGTTACGAGATCACGTAGGCTATTACGACAAAGAAGCCAAAAGTAGGATTACTAGGAAATCTGTGTTTTTGTTGCAAACTGTTAAAAATGAAGGAATATATAGGATATGCCTCAGGATGCCAGTTTTTCTGTAGTCAAAGCGAGAATGCCTGTTTATCACAAGGAACTTGTAAAAAAAAAGGATACCAAATTTCTTAGTTTTTGTTTTTGCAGTGTATATATATATATATATATATATATATATATATATATATATATATATATATATATATATATATGCACACACAAACACACACACAAACACACACATACACACACACACATATATATATATATAAAATTCCTTTTTACTATGATTCTTATTTTTAATGGGCAGACGTGGTTGAGTTGGTATCCTTTTTTTTGCCATTTAAATTTATCTAACAATTTGTAATTAATAACAGCCAAAATATATCAAATACTTCTACTAAAGAAAAAATGCGTATTCCCCACAGGAATCGAACGTCTATAGCCGAAACACCACGAAAGCCCATCTGGCTATTAAAAATTATGAATTTTCGCGGATTTTGACGTCATTCTGGGGTCTTTTTTGTCCAAACCCGTGTATTTCCTTTTTATCATGCCAAGTCTCGAAAAAGAGATATATTGAATTAATTATTTTTTATCCTTAATTTTGAATGTGTTAAAATTATTCAACTTTTTAACAAGAAAAATCTCAAGTTGATATTAAAATTGTTCGCAAATCGTTGTTGATTTCTTTAACATGGAATGATCCATTATGTCATGTCTCTAATTTGTATTTAGATACATTGTACTTATTTTCAACTTTCATATTTGCATTGTTCACTTATAGTACATCTGATCCATTATTTTACATAATTACGTTATAATAAAATTTGTATTTTATATTAAAAAATTCTTATGACATTTGAAATATCGTATTGTAAGGAGCTCCGTATCATAAATTCTGGAGTATATCATAGATTGGGAGGGCATGAAACCCTTACACCATCACTACTCCCAGTCGTTAATTCAGACTTGTCCCACGGGAGAATAACCTAGAGAATTAGTGGTTAGCGGTTTACTGACAGTAATTTTGTATTCACTCGCTGGACAGTGCAGACTCAGACTAAGTAGAAATGGGGAGGGCATTAATTGAGCAGTACTAAAATAAGAACTAAGCGGCTTCTGCCTAGACGTGCTCAGAGGAATCGGGAAGATCTACCCACTAGTATTAAATGAAATAGTTCATTTTGAAATTCCTTGAATATGACACGGACTGTCAAACACTTGAGTAAAACCGGTGGACGCAATTGCTGTTGTGATAACGACAACAAAGATGAGGAGTATTTTACGTATTTAAACAATGTAAATAATTTATCAGTAAACCTTCTGTCAGATTTAATAAAAGCAAATGTTGCATATTTCTTTAAAGGAAGTAGTATTAGCTTACCAGTTATCGGCGCTGATAGAATTCAGTTTCAAACCTAGTATGCCCCGTTCACATTTTTCATTGTCTTCAGATCTGGCTTAAATAACAGAACAGTATGTGTTTTATGTTCTTGGATGGTAGTCAGTCTAGGAGAAGTGCTACTTTGAATCCAAAACCTTGGCGAAAGACAATGAGAATCCACTGCAATCTCTTTATCAATAAATCATAGAAATTTATCAATAATAAAAAAAAGTACTGCATATATGGAAGACCATGATCGCCTATGCGACGACATTACAAAACACAATTAAATTTACTGATTAATAAGAATTATATAGAGCAGAATTATTATGAGCAGTACTAAAATAAGAACTAAGCGGCTTCTGTCTAGACGTGCTCAGAGGAATCGGGAAAATCTACCCACGAGTATTAAATGAAATAGTTCATTTTGAAATTCCTTGAATATGACACGGACTATCAAACACTTGAGTAAAACCGGTGGACGCAATTGCTGTTGTGATAACGACAACAAAGATGAGGAGGATTTTACGTATTTAAACAATGTAAATAATTTATCAGTAAACCTTCTGTCAGATTTAATAAAAGCAAATGTTGCATATTTCTTTAAAGGAAGGAGTATTAGCTTACCAGTTATCGGCGCTGATAGAATTCAGTTTCAAACCTAGTATGCCCCGTTCACATTTTAAATAGCAGAACAGTATGTGTTTTATATTCTTTGATTGTAGCCAGTCTAGGAGCAGGGCTACTGTGAATTCAAAACCTTGGCGAAAGACAATGAGAATCCACTGCAATCTCTTTCTCAATAAATCATAGAAATTTATCAATAATAATAATGAAAATGTACTGCATATATGGAAGACCATAATCGCCTATGCGACGACATTACAAAACACAATTAAATTTACTGATTAATAAGAATTATATAGGAAGTTTCTCTGGTTTATTTATATAGAAATGTTTCGTGTGTTAATAATATGCAAACCTGAGAAAATCAATTCCCTGTACGGAAACAGTAAGTACCTGACTCCTGCGATCCCATACCTTTACATGAGCAAGATAAGGCCGAAAATGGCGTACTGCGGGATCTGTCCAGTTGTTACTTTCCAATCTCGATAGAGTCCAAGAGCGTCTCCGCGTTCTTGTGGATGAATGTCGTGACCAAGTAAATGGTTAAGTAATGACAAAACCAGGTTTGCAGATATATCATTTATTAAACAGTAAGTACACCAGAAGAGTATTATACGACTAGTGAGAGTGTATCGAATGAACTATCGCTCAATTTATTCACTGTTCCTACTAATCTTATAGTAGGCCGAAGAGTCTAACATAAACTCTTTAGAGGAAGGGCACCACAACAGTGAGGAATTATTTTCCCACCCTGCTTCTCCATTCTCACAGACGAAACGCCACAAAGCTCTCCTTGCTCTATCGCTATTTCCATGGAATGTGAATTCTAGCCTTCACGGCGAACACCTACCATGTCATACATATTACAGAGAACCACTCCTATTCCCTTCGTATTCCATTGGTGAGATATAAGTTCAATTCAAGTAATTTCTTCCCAGGAACCGCTACTTCGTGGAAACGACTCCCAAGAGGATTCTCCCCCGATCTCTATAATCTGAACCCGTTCAAGTCTAGACTTAACTGTTATGTTCTCCACATATCCGCATAAACCGTGCGTCTTAATCTGTAACCCTCTACTTGGAGTGGTTCTCTGGCATTGTACAGGGTGAACATAATTGTAAAAACACGTTAAAGCACGGACAGCTTAGTTTTAATCAATAGGGCAAAACTGAGAAAGCCCTATTTGGTCTTTTGAAAAAAAACGACATTAAAATATTTTTCTATCTTAAGTTTTATCTTCTCTTAAAATGAGGTAATTAACGACCGACGTTTCCCGAAACAAGCAACCTGTTATAAAAAGGAAGTTTTTGAATGACTTGGTAACCTTGCCAGTGTCTGATCACTGAAACCTTCCATCGCTTCCACTTATTTTGCAGAAGGAATTCTGTTCTAAATTATTAAGCAAGCGACTCCCAAAAAAGAAAGAAAAAAAAAACTGAAAACAGCCTGTTATCTTACAAGGAAGTCGCACATTGTCTATCAAAAGTGACATGTGATTTTGTTGGCCTTAAAATGACGGTTGTCCAGAATTTCAATTATCAAGATGGAACGCTTCAACAAGTTACTACGTTTTTTTTGTTTTTTTTTACCTGGGAAACAAATCTGGCTTGAACGCTGGTGACGATAAGAAGAGAATACGTTCGTCTGAAAAGTATTCCATTAGGAAAAACATTCCCGAATCGAGGCGAGCATTGGTCAAAGGAATGATCTTCTTTCGCTGCAAATATCGACTGACCAAGTATGCCATTTATAAAAGGGCTTTTTCCTAATCGCCAGTTAAAACAGAATGGACACGCTCTAAGGAACGACGTAAGCTTATAATTTCAATAATTCAGTTGCTAATAAGGCGGAGTTATATTATTAGATTTTTTTTGTGTTTCGGATTTTGGTGAAAATAAAAAGTAAAGAAATGATGAAATTGCTTCGCATAAATTTTCAAATAGGATAATGGCTGAATTAATTATAAGGAATATTCAGCATTCATTAACTGAACAGTTTGCATTACTGGTGGTGGAAATTGATGAAATCTTTCTGTTAAAATACAGGGTGTCCAAAAAATTGATTTCATTTCGCAGGCCAATAATTTGTGCAATTTTTGTTGAAATAACGTCAGATTTTCACAGAATGTATAGAAACAGATGAAGATTTTATATGTAATGTTTTATTTTTATCTCCATGACAATCTGCAAGAGATGGATCGGGCGTTGTCGAGATGAAGTCCCCGGACTTGTCCCCGCGTGATTTCTTTTTATGGAGAGATGTGAAGTGAGCGTTCTGTGCCCCTCCTCTTCCTGCTAACATTGATAAACTCAAGCAGAGAATCACTTCCGCACTGGATAATGTTACAGGAAACATACGACAGCGTGTTTGGCAAGAGCTTAATTTTTGAGTTGGCGTGTGCCGTGTCACAGGCGGTGCACATATTGGACAATTATGAAATCGGTCCCAATAATAAAATTATGATGTAAACACCTAAACTATTCACTTTCATTGAGGTAGACTTAGTAGTTTTCAAGAAAATTGCTTTTAAAATTATGTCAATTTTTTTTTGGGGGGGGACCCCGCAGTTTTAGGATTATAGGCTTCTTAAGTCCATTAACTGTTATAGCTCTTTCTACTACTGTTCTCTTCCTAATCTTTTGTTGAAGTAAATGAGAGGTCATCAGCTTGATTATATCCTAATTTACAATTCTAGTTACAAGTGATATCTACTTTTCAATACTGCTGTTAGAAGTCTTTAAGTGATATGTTTTCTTTTTGTAATTTGTTCAATTTATTTGTGATCCTGTAAGGTGAGTATATAAGATCTAACGAAAGTTTTTCTCCTGGAAGCTACTCATTAATGTATTCGTAGAGCGAAATGGATATTTTCTATAAAAAATATTACTGACGAGAGACCACATTATTTTTTAGAAGGAGATAACATTCAGCTTAAAGACACTTAATTAATCTTCCTTAATCATGATGAATAAAATCCTGAGAAATAAAATGTGTCTCAGTATCTCACGCAAGTTTTCGTTGTAAAATTGAGCCGAGGTTTGCTGCATTCCTCACACACATACACACATATATAAATATATATAATATATATATTATAACTAAGTAATTCATTGAGTCTAGAAGAAACCTCAACAGAATGAAGAATAGGAAGAAACGGCCGTTTCGTCCTATATTTGGGACTCATCAGCAGTGCGCATCCACTACCGAGAATTAAAACCTGGACACTTACGTTATCAGGCAAACGTCATACCAACTGTAACAACGAAGAGGTAGCGAATTAGACTGGATATAGCGCTACTCGATCACATATTACGTGGTGGAACTCATTCGAGTTTCTCCTTTAACCAGAGCCACGACTATACTCACCAAGCCGCTCCATCCAGAGAATTTCAAGCCGGTTCAAGCAAGCATATACAAGTGATAGAAATTATTAGGAGAATGCTCTGTATATACATACATACATACACACACATATATATATATATATATATATATATATATATATATATATATATATATATATATATATATGTATACATAATATACTATTATTATTATATTTATATTATAAGAGATTATAATAAAAACATGTTGGCGATTTCAAAATGTTTTTATGATCACTTATAATAAAAATATAATGAAAATACATTGGTCTACTAATATTCTCAATATTATTTCACCAAACACGTTTGAATATATATATATATATATATATATATATATATATATATATATATATATATATAGTAATCAGAGAAAACATCTTTATTTTTGTTGTATCAGATGCATATTGTGCAGCAGAAGGAAAATGTTGCTGCTGATCTATTTTATTCATGATAGGCACTGCCTACCTTGCTTACACAGACTGCACGTATATATATAATTATATATATATACATATATATATATATATATATATATATATATAATGTTAATACATTTTCGAATCTTTAGTATCATAAAATATGTAAATAAAGTGGTCAATAGAAAAATATACGTGTAATTATTGTATTAAAGATTTGAAAATTTCAGTATATACGATCAGAGCTAAGAATTTGGTTCTTCATAATTCAGATATAAATATATATTGCATTAAATATTTTAGGGTTGTATATATATATATATATATATATATATATATATATATATATATATATATATATGAATGACAAAATGGAAAATAAAGATTATATTCATGGAATGAAGTTTTTAAAATTAGCCTTATCAAAATTTATCTTTGTATCATTGTTTATTTTAATTATACTTCATAATATGCTAGTTACAATATTGCAAATAAATCTCATATGTTGTGTTACAGAGGGGCATAATTTACTATAATTTATTCCGAAACGAGTGCCCTTTAAATACATTTTCTTTTCAATAATTTTTTTTGTCTTTTAATTAAAACCGCCTTTCTTTTGAAATTATTGACAGGACTATTGCAACAGAGCGTTTATGTTAAGCATAATGTTAAATGATAAAGATTAACTATCAAGTTATAATCATCGTTTGGAAGGTCCCTTTATATTCTTTTGTTTTTAATCATATCACCTCAAGCAGGGCTGAAGTGCCAATACCGCGCACGTGGTTGCAGAGAGTAAGAGTAAAGAGAGTTGTTTGAGGACAGGATAAAGAGAAGGACGAGTATCAAGATCAAGGCATCAGATGTCGATTGACATTACATTTAATTTTTTGAAGATTATAGTTATTAAGGAAGTAAATAAGAGGAAGGGAGTTCCATTGTCGGGAAGTGCAAGAGATGAAGCTGTTGAAGTAGAAGAGGCGGTTACATTTAACTGTTTTAACAATAAAATGTCGGACCGAGATATCAACCACGCAGCACGCTTAAATTCATGCAGTCGGTGTATCAGTGAAAATAGCTCTTTAGAGCAGTTGCCATGAATATATTTGTAAAAAAAAAGACAGAGGGAAGCCACATATATGTGTATTATTATTTGTAACTACTGTTACAAAACCCCTTGCGACTGAAGGTGACAATGGGAAAGAGACTGTTTTGCTATGAGTAAAATTGAAGATATAGATTTATGAAAAACGAAATATCAATAAAAAATTTAATCACATGTAGAATGGTTATAATCTAACTGAAACGAGGAAACAAATGACCACTGTCTTGTAGAAAGACAGTATATTTCAGACAAAATACTTAAAAAGTTTATTAGGTTGCTTCATAATTATCAGGCGTTTTTGTAGGCGAGATATTTGTTCATAAAAAATTATGTTTCGTTTACTTTTTTAATAAAAATATTATTTTTTTCAGTTATATAAATGCAGTAGATAGTGACTACTCCCTGGAATAATCATTTAAAATGTTATTGTTGAATTGTTATGTTCCCTTTTTCATAACAAATGTTGTTCAAAAATGCCTGATAATTATGCACCAATTACTTGGCTGAAAAGAAAGTAAGTTTATAAATACATATATAATCATCAGAAAACGTAAAAGATGGAACGTAAGACGGAAAGGATGGAGGAAAGAAAGAAACGATGAATGAAACGGAGAAATAAAGGAAAAAAAGGAAGAAAGGAAGGAAGGAATAAAGAAAGAAAGAAAGAAATGAAGGAAGAAATAAAGAAAGGAGAAAAGACAGAAAAGAACAAAAAAGGCGAATGAAGTGAGAAATAAATAAAGACAGAAAGAAATGAGAAAATAATGTGAAAGTGAAGGAAATTGTGAAATAAATAAACAAAGACAGAAAGGAGACAGAAAGAAAGAGAAGAAAAGTGGAAAATAAAATAATAAAGACAAAAAAGAATCAAAGAGACAGAAAGAAAGAAAAAATGAAGGAAAGTCAGAAAGAAGGAAAAAATGAATAAGAAAACGGAATAATGACGAAAGAAAGAAAACGGAACGATAGAAATAAAGAAATTAGAAATGAAAATTAAGAATGAAACGGAAAGATAGAGATAAAAAAGAGATAAGTATACAATGTTATAAATAAATAGAAAGAAGGAAAGAACGACAAGAAAATAAAGCCGGAAAGAAAGAAAGAATAATGTCACAAAAAAGAACAACAAAGAAAACAGAAAGAATAAAAACATAATGAACGAAAAACAAAAGTAATATAGCAATACATGTTTAAATACTAATAAAACAGAATAAAAAGAGATGCAAAAAAGTAACTAAGAATATAATAAATAAATAAGACAAGATAGAAAGAAAGAATGTTTTTAACTTTTATTTTTCCTATTTCTGTCGGATACATCCCTGCGGTGATCATCGAAGTACAATTTAACCAATAATTTGAAACAAAAAATAAAATAAAACTTCTACAAGTGTCTTTCGAACCCTGGAATAATGGCAACATGGAAAACCTATAAATCAGTTCGATGCAACCTCAAAGATTTAATGAAAAGAATACTTCAAGATAAGTGTTTAAAGCTCCGACAATATATATATATATATATATATATATATATATATATATATATATATATATATATATATATATATATATATATATATATATATATATAACTACAAACTTTAAAAGAATCTTCATTCTATTTAAACGTAAAATGAAGTGGCAAATATATAAGACTGATAAAACAACCGCTTCATAAAAAATGTTTCCAAATACCTTGTCACGTAGAGGATTGTACATGCAACAGACAAATAGATTCAACGCAAAAAACACGAGATTGAATCTAGCGAAAACAAAAAATGCAAACGATGAAGAGAGAAATGCTTAAGCAATAATCTTACATAAAACAACAAAAATAAAACGATACTGTTTTGTTTCGCTTTCTTTTTGCAAAACCCATTTTATTAAAAAAAAAGCAATATAAAATTGCGAAAATAAACCAATGTAAAAGTCTGATACCGGAGACACGTTCGTCTTCAGGGAAAGTCAAGTCTACTTTGCAGGAGCAATATTAGGCTATTCGTTGAAACATTTGATTTATTTTTCGCACGTTAAGTTTTGATTGGCACGAAAAGTTTCATTTCCTGGTCCATTATCACTTGAGTAGGTTCTTCTTTCGACTCGCACGTTAGCCACAATCACAATTTTCGTGTTACCTGCCTTCCGAAACCATAGAGACAATCCCACTTTACCTATCTATCTATTCAAGTCTGTTTATATCTATCTATCTATCTATCTATCTATCTATCTATCTATCTATCTATATAGATAGATAGCTAGATATCTAGATAGATAAAATAGGATGTATGGCATCAAGTTATAAATGCCTCTGTTATAAATTTCATGTAACGTTCGTAGTTCTGGTTAATAAAACAGTGAGCAAACACTGGAACAAAATGTTGAGTGAAGAACAGTTTTAATCAGATGGATTAATAATAATAATAGAGAATACCGTAGTTCAATCCAGAATATATCTCTCTCTAAGTCTATCATTCTTCCATCCTTATAATATTGCTGCTACATATGTTCCGTTGCCCTTGATATTTACCATGAGCCTCTTAATAAAATCCAAAGAAGAATCAGAAATATTTTTGGTCCTGATCTGGAGACTCGGTAAGAAATAAGAAATAATGAGTAAAAAGTTACCAAATAAGCGCATTCGGATATTAAACGATTTCTAATTAATAGAGTCTAGAATAATTTGAAAGATAACCGTTATCAGCCACCCAATAAACATCAGGAAACACAACAGACCTTGCTACACAAAATTAACAATTAACAAGCATATATAAATAGTCGAGACAAAATATAACACTCATGGCCTGAAGATTACGTTGAAGTATGAAAACATATTATCGCTGCTTGGTTTTTGACCACAATCTCAACTTTTATATATATATATATATATATATATATATATATATATATATATATATATATGAAGAAATATAGTCTTAAAGTGTGCTATATTTATGGGATAAAGTGCTCAATATCAGAGATAGAGCGTGTGTAAATATAAAAGTGAACATAGAAGTCAATACATAGAGGCGACAGTCTGTTTCATGCTAGTGCAATCGTCAGGCGATTGCACTAGCTTGAAACAGACTGTCGTCTCTTAGTGTTGACTTCTATGTTCACTTTTATATATATATATATATATATATATATATATATATATATATATATATATATATATATATATATATAATTGAACAATAAAAAATATTAAAAAATTAAAATCTCCAGACACACTAGTTTGTAAATTAATATTCCTTCGTTTTTATTATTATATCATTTAGATTCCTCGACTAGTTTCGGCCAACATGGCCATCTTCAGGAGAAAAATAATTTTCTGCTTGCTGGTAGCAGTGAACTACAGAAATATATACATATATATATATATATATATATATATATATATATATATATATATATATAGAGAGAGAGAGAGAGAGAGAGAGAGAGAGAGAGAGAGGGAGAGTGAGAGAAAAATGGACACAGCGAGAGATTACATATGCGAAATAAATTCTGTTATATGTCTTTGTGGGAAAATATTTTTAGGTTGGGAGACTAAATTACATTGTAAATAAATCTCCATTCGAATTCGATGCAATTTCGTATGCTTAAACAAGAAGAACATCCAAATCTCAGAAATACGCAGGTGCATCCCACTCAAAAAGAAAATAAATCTCTCTGTCCATATATCGGTCTAACACTTCTTCATTTTTTTTTCTTTTAGATTTATTTGTTTCTTGGGTCGGATGTATGAAGTAGTTTATAGATTAAATAGGAAACACTTCAATTATATCTTTAATAGTCACGCAATAACAATTACGACAACCGACGAGCGAGATTAGTTTGTATGAATTTGTAGTTGTTGATGATGATCTTATGAATTGCAACTTTAGAAACGCTGTGCAAAGAATAATGGTCAGTACTTCTGAGGCTAATGTGTATCACAGTCTTTCAAGTTCAAATAAAAAAAACGGAAATAAAATATTTCTCTACGGAGACCTTAAACCAAAAGATAATTTCAGATGAACAGAGACACAATTATACAAAGGAAACCTAAAGGAAATAGAATGCCTTAACATATATCCCAGAATGAATTAAGACCAATTATATCGTAGCAAATGTCGTCCAAATCCCTAAACAGCAAACGTAACTTAGTGTGCAGAAGGAGACTGATAAGTCACTGAATGTAGAAACCTAAATAAATACAAAACAAAAACACGCACTGCTGTTTTTAGAAAAGGTGATTTTAGCTTGAGAAATGCGTTACAGACAGGTTCCTGTCTTGAGTTTAACGATGACATGAGATATTACTTTTGAGGAATTAGTTTATAAACCGAATCCAAAATTCAGCAATATCATTCACGACGTAGAATCAAACATTTCTGAAGTTTATTTGATTTGACAAAATCCCATCGCAAAGAAAAACTGAAGATCTTCTTTATACGTTCTTCAATGCATCTCACCCTTTTCAACGTCTACATGTCTCATAATTAAAAACGAATATTTTACAAGAATATAAAGAATCGCAGATAAAGTTTAAATAGAGATGAAGGTATCAAAATGAGCCAATGTTAATTTTGATAATTAATTGGTGGAATTTGATTGGACTAATCTAATTTACATTGGTGTACATCATTGTCGCTTTTTTTATAGCAGACTTTAATTTGTCAGTAATAAGATCGTTCGATCAAATTTCTTTTACAGAAAAGAAGCTCAGTTTCATAGCTCAAAAAAGTTTATGGACACATCATTACTTTTGACGCCAATATACAGTAAAGATCATATTTAAAATAATGCTGAAGTCGTCTGTAAGGAAAGATAATCGTCTGCACATCGTTTATTCTAAAGATCTTGTGTTATCTGATTGCCATGTCTTTCAGAGTGCAATCTTTGTCAACAAAATTTAAAGGAACGTGAAGAGACAGACATTATCGTTTCTAGATTTTTTCCCTTCCAAAACATTTATAAAATTTTATAAGATAAACATTTTGAATCATTAAAAGGTAGACGTTATAATAATAAAAGATAAATTAATGAATAGATTTCAATTAAATATTGATTTCTTACCATATACTTGTTTGCACAAATTCGTGTATGAGTGTGTGAATGTCATGTTTATTAAATGGATCTAAGTTTAGATATTACAAATATTATTCAAACCGTGTTTAGCACTTTTAATCTTTTATATTCTGATGTGACATTGTTATCTCTTAGCGTGAACTTATTACATATTGGGTAACCACAAATCAATTCTTCTTAAGTAAATGTTTCTTGCTTGAAGCTGTAGCTGATTTAGATCTGGGCTTTTCTGAAGTTAATCACTTATTAAAATATCGCGAGTGGAACTTAAATGTTTCCTTAAATAAACATATTCACTCTGCGTTAGTGTTTCCCTGTCCACGACAATCATAACATTTTCAAGTCCAGAGCCAATCTATTATCTTTAACCTCATGATATTCATTTTCCATACTTTCTCTTACATTCATATCACAACACATTCGTCATTAAGATTTCAAATAACTCGCTACCTTGGCAGTCTCTCGTTTTATTTTGTGAAATTTAGTATATACTTCTTGATGACCCAACATATGTTTAGTGAATTTTAGATTCTTCTTCTCATCGTAGCGGCAAGAACTTTGGGTTGTAGGCAACAGGTAACTATTTAAAGGATCCTGAAATATAATACAATTAAGGTAATGTTGAACGGGCTCATTTCTACGCTAACAGAAGAATTTCTCAGAGCTCTATTCTTGGACCTAAGCTGTTTCTGATCTTCATCAATGATCTCTCCCGATGTCATCAGTTCTTGCTATGTCTTCATGCGGATGACAGAACGATTTACTACGGTCTTAGTAGCAAATCCGACAGAGATGACAATGTAAAAATAGCAGCTGGGTGAAATTTATTATAAAATTCCCGATGACCCAACATAAGTTTAGTGATTTTTTTACAGTATACTTTTTTTGCACATATGCGTGTATGAATGTGTGAATGTCGTTTTTATTAAATGGATCTATGTTTGGGTATTACAGATATTTTGGCGATATAGTGATCTTTCTTACTTTTCTCCTTTTTTTTTAAATGAGCGTGTATTTAATAATTTCAGCAGTACGTTGAATGACAAGAATTATCTTTACTAATATTATTTTGATTGGTAGTCTTTGCTTTGGACACATTACCAATTACACCAATTAAAATTCAGACATAGAAGGCGAAAATCCTCTACATCACCCGGAAGTCGGCTTATAGAGGGGTAATAATTTCGTTTGTTTGAAATCTGTGGAATCGTAAAGTATTGCTTTAATTGTCTTGGCTCGATCAATATATGAATTGATTTTTCTTTTTACTTCTGCAAATTTCGCGTCTGGTTAATCTGATTAGATGACAGATCGAAAACTACAGAAAAAAGTAACCATTCGTTTTGTGTGGCTCAAATGTTAAAGAAATTTCAGATACGTTTCAGTTAAATTCTACGATATCCTGGCCTGTACGGTTGATAGCAAGTTTTAGTTGTACAGTTGACAATATATAACACGTGTCAAGACTGACATTGTTAAAAAAGGACATAAAAACCATTATATATTCTTCTTTCCGGTTCTGCTTCTTCTTGTCTTGTCCCTTCAGGACAGCGGATTGCATGGCTCTCCACAATTTCTTATCCTTTGTAGCTCTTCGTTTCTTTTTTATTGTTTGACATGGCTCCCACACCAAATTCTACGATCCATTAACACAAGCTGGTCAGGAAGGTGACCTGCTCCCGATGTCTGTCCGTTTTGCCTTCCATGTGGTCTGTGTGCTAATTTTTCTAAGTCCTTTTTCCTCAATATTTGTCTAGAAAACTTCAACTAACTCATTCTTATTCTGACTATAAGTGTTAATTTTCTTTAGATCTTCCTTAAAATTTCCTGGTTGCTCACATTCTCTGTAACCGGTATGTATTCTCAGTATCCTTCTGTAGCACCACTTCCTTCTAACCTTCATACTTCCCTTCATGTGTTAAGAAATTCACAAGCACTTACTGCCATATCGGAGGATTGATATGACATAGCAGTTCAGCGTACTTATGTTTCTTTCTAATTAAATTTTGGGTCATTTAATGTCGACAACTTTTTTTTTCTGGTCATGATTTTGTTTTGTCAAAAATCTATTTTTGTTAATATTTTTTGTCTCAAAAATGTATAGCTGGTAATATTATTTTTCCAAAAACGTATAGCTAGTAAAATTACATTTTCAAAAACGTATGACTGGTAATATTATTTTTACAAAAACTTATAGCTGGCAACATTATTTTTTCAAAAACGTAATAATATCAGAGGCCTTGCTGTTGGACGTAGTTTATCGTCTTAACCAGGATGCGGATGTAGTTAATCGTCATACCCAGGACGCCTTAATATTATTGATACAAAAGAATACTAACTATAGCCTCATGTATAAAACTAATAAGTATAGCCTCATATATAAACCCACGAGCCAATAAAATCCTAAACACCGCCTGGTCGAAAAAGTGTCTATTTCCACAGCGGATACTGTCAGTCGAGCCAGAATATCACGTGCGTGCTTCAATTCCATTTCCGTTTTACTTGATGTATGTCCAGTCGAGATTGTGATGGGTTTCTTTAAATCTCTAGGTTTTCCCATTTCCGCACGATGAAAACCAACAAGAGAAGAAAGCAAAAGGAAAAGAAACAGAATCCAGTGCTCCAAAGAAAAGCAATGAAAAATTGAAGACACTAAACAAATGAAAAAGTAGAATTGAAACAAGCCAGTAATTACCCGTCAACAGGAGAAAAAAAGTATTTCGTAAGAAAAGAAAAAAAGTATCGCCAAAAATCAACTACGAAACTAAAACGTCAAGATGACTTTGCTTTTGTTGACGATACAAAGTGTAACAAACAAACATCTTCATAAATTTTTTTTCGGAGCAAAGAGATAAATACATATCAACAAATAAAGTGTATACAAGTGAAAAGAGGAAAATAGTTTTATGAAACAAAGAATGAGTAAAAGAAACGATTAACAAATAAAAATGAAAAGTACGAAGATTGCATGACGAATGAGAGAAGAAGATGCCAAACAAACAGGAAATGAATGAAAATATTTAAAAGAAAAACTGGAAAGAATCAAGCGAAATCTGTACAAGCAAAATAAGACACTACATCATATAATAACGGAACTGAAATGAAGTCAGTAAGCAAAGATAAAACCGAAATTAATGAAAATTATTTATAAGTTAAATTCTTCTACTTCTACATGACTTGTCCTTTCACTCTATCTCTTGTAGCTCTCGCAACGCTTGTCTTCTGCCAAACATCACATCTCCATTCATTCATGTAAATTTCTCAGATAGGATGTCCGTTGTATTCGCCTATCCATCTTGCCTTCTGTTGAAACACCGGTTCACGTAAGATAACCGAAGGTAAGCAACGTCGAGTCAGGTCAGTACATAAGACGGGTAACCGTTAGGAAATATAAGTTGCTGGAAGTTTGGATGTGTGGATAGTGGAATGGATAATGTGACGGGATTGTTAATGGGAATCCCGAATTCCATATTGGGCTCGTTATATTCAACTACACGCAAATAAACTTGGGAAAGGCATGAATTCTTTCAGACGTTAGAGTTTGATATACCGACAAACAGAAACAGCCAACCAACCAACCAACTCTCTACACTATAGAATTTTCCCTAAGACTTGTTTTTCTAAACAATACTGAAATACACTATAAAATTTTCTCTGAAAGTTCTTGTACTGAACCGGCAGTGCACTATATCATTTTATTTAAAATCGTTTTTTACTAAACAATCCGTCAAAACATATTATTATTTTCTTTGAAACATCTTTTACTAAACAATCCAACAATACACTATATCAATTTTTCTCAAACCTTTTCACTGAACAATCCGGCAATACACTATATCAATTTTTTAAAAACATTTTCAATGAACAATCCGGCAATACATTATATCAGTTTTTTTAAAAACCTTTTCAATGAACAATCCGGCAATACACTATATCAATTTTCCATAAACTTTTCAATGAACAATCCGGCAATACACTATATCAGATTTTCTAAAACATTTTTACTAAACAATCCGACAATGCATTATATACTTTTATCACTGGACATTTTACGAGAATTTTACTTTCCATTTTCCTTAAGGTTTTTTCGTTGCTTACATGCTCTCTATATAAAATCCTCCGCATTCTTCTATAGAACCACATTTCAGTTGCCTCCAAGTTTCTCGTCTTCTGGGAGGATAATGTCCAGCATTCACTCCCATAAAGGTTAAATTGAACATTTAAAAATAAATGATCCATAAAACGCCAACCTAACGAAACGAAGAATTTTGCAAATTACTAAACCATTCCATTCGTATATTAACAATGAATTTACAATTAATACTCATTAATGAAATACTTAAGGCAAAATTAGTTTTGAATAATTCAAACAAACATTTCTTTTTAAATAAATATCACCTAATAAAAGGCTCACACGCCATTCAACTTAGAAAATTACTGTTAAAATGCTTAATGAGGTGTAATATGAGTGGGAGATGGAAATAGGAAGTAAATATTATGAGGATAAGGAGGATAGATAAAAACTGATACTTGACTTAAAAACGTTAATCTTCTGTTTCTTTTATACTGAAAAATAAACAAAAATACTTCAAAAGCATATATTTATAAATTACCATTTTATATCTGGTCCCTAAAGACAAGACATGCATTTGATTTTTGTCTCTAGAACATCGAAATAATTCGATTCAGCATTGCTGAAAAAAAATTCCCTGACGAGTCATTAAAAGTCGAAATCATTTAAACCTTTGTAAAATTTTAAATAGTTTATATTAAATCTTACACCGCAACGATAATATATTGTCTATACCCATGAGAAGATTAATTAAATTTATTGGCCTGATCTTCAATGTGCTTACCCCAGCGTTATGAAAACACACTCATCCCAAAGACTGTCATCCACGGACGGACTGTTTCGCTGTATCACAGCTCATCAGTGTGGTTAGACGTCCAATTGCGTCTAGCTAGGATTGAAAACTGACTGAACTGGCGTCAGTCGGAGATTTTGCCCCTAAGCCGTTGGCGCACGGCAAAGAAGAAGGTGAATTTGAGAGTATTTATTTTTAGATAAACACGCGGTGACTGAGAGAACTCAATTCGCTTTACCGAAAAGCCTTGCATTATTAGCCGTAATACTCACTGTTTACAAACCCAATAAATTTTTCAATTTGCATGTGGATGACTATATGCTCCTGAAAACCATATATATATATATATATATATATATATATATATATATATATATATATATGGCGGAAGTATGTGATGATTTACATTATTATTACATTGTATTACGTAGATATGAAAACGAATTTCGCAAAAACCATCACCGAAATAATGAATATAATTCCGGTTATATATATATATATATATATATATATATATATATATATATATATATATATATATATATATATATATATATATATATATATATATATAATGTAACACGTTGGATCTCCTATGAACGTAAGTTCGAATACTGCCGCACGGTGCATTTATTTCTTTAGTGAGATTTCCTGGTCGGAAAAACGACATGTCCTTTGAGGCAAACCTTGAGTCGACCCATTTTTTGACATCTCCGTATGAATGAAAGTGTTGCTCAGCCATCCCATATGCCATCTATCGTAACAAGTGATAATCGGACAGGGAAATGTCTGGTCAATACCGTGGATTGAGTAGCAATTTAAGCTTTTCCAAGTACGTTTTCACACGTTTTGAATCATGTAGCCTAGCGTTGTCATCTTGAGAAATAACTTTTTTGTGTCTCTGCTCGTATAGAGTTTTTTTTCTTCAATACTTCACAATACAGAAACATTCTTGTTGGCAACACCAATATACTACATCAGGAAAATAAAGAAAAATCTCCAATTTCCAAGGCACTCTACCTCAAAATTTACCAACCGACATTGAATAAAATTTATTACGAGTGTAACAGCAACGTTTTGAAATGCATTTGACCAACATTTAGTGCAATTTTACATTTCTACGATTTCTGGTTATCCTCCTTACATTAGGACGATTGTCTTGAGAAAAACCTATAGCCATAGCAGATAAATTTAAAAATGAAAATAATTCAAACAGAGCGCGTTCAGGAGAGTTTTCAAAAATCACCATCACAACAATTACAGTTACTATATAGTTGTCTTTGCAATACCCCCGATCCTTGAGGAAGATCTCGGAGGAGATCAAAAGTACTTGGGTAAGAAAAAAACTAAAAAAGCCTTCCTTGATGAATTTCAACTTAAAATCAAGAAGTTCATTTGATAAGTAGAATGGATTGTTATGAAAATAAATAAACATAATATAACTATATTATTTAAAAGAACAGGTTTGAATTAATATATGCTGCCTAAATATGCATATATATATATATATATATATATATATATATATGTGTGCGTGTGTGTGTGTGTGTGTGTGTGTGTGTGTGTGTGTGTGTGAGTGTGTGTATGTACGTCCATATACCACTGAGACAGCAACTCTGAAATCAAAGTCATAGCCTATTTAATCATGCATAAGCATGTATATACATGCATGTTTCCTTACAAACGACAGACAAGGTATTACCGTCAAGCTTCTTTATTTAATCTTTCTTGTGTTCGAACGGGAGCTTTCTTTTCTGGACAAAGGGTGTGTAAAAACTGTCCAAATGTTTTATAGTTCCATTATTTCCCAGATCCCAACATTTATCCACTAGCTATCAAAATTCTTGAGCGACATCATCACTCCATACATACCTACCAATTAGAGCATCACATCCACCTACGAATTCCTCCAAATTTTAAAAACTACTAAACCAAACCAACGTATAGTAGCGTCACTTGACGTCGAAAACTTATTTACAAACGTCCCCGTCGATCAACCTAGTGACATTATCATCAATTCCGTATATACTAATAATTCTATCCCTCCGCCATCCATCAAAACATCCATACTAAAACATTATTACACGCATGCACAACCAAAGTTCCATTCCATGACCATAATGGCAACATTTACAACCAAACTAATGGCGTTAGTATGGGAAATCCACTCGGTCCATGCTTTTCCAACTATTACATGTTCCACGTAGAAAATACGATATTTACACAAGTCCGTAAATCGAAAATATATGTTCGCTACGTAGACGATATTCCTATTTTAGCAAATAACATTAAAGAAATAGATACACTTAAGACCACATTTGGGAAAAGCTCCGTCCTTAACTTTACCTATGAACGTAGTCAAAAAAACAAACTTCCATTCTTAGATGTTCTCGTAGAATACAGCAATAACACATTCATCACATCATTATAGAAAAAACCCACTAGCAAAAACTCGTGCCACCTTTACTTTAAAAGCGAATGCCCTCTTAGGTACAAAAATAGCAGTAATAAAAAGTGCACACCAGAATTCATCCTCTTGATTACTCTTAATAATATTAAACAAACACTAATCAACAATGGCTTTCCTAACCACCTTATAGACCACCAAATAAGACTATTTCTCCCCAAAGTAAGTAATAACGATAGTGAACACATTCAAAAATTACATACACATTTATTACAAAAACCAAATGCACATTAACTACAAACAAAACGAATCTTCAGTAAGACATATCATAAAGAAATACACCACCCCAATTGACCCGAATAAAAAAAAAACAAATGAATTATCTATTATAAAAAATTTAAGACAGCTAATCTTATCCTAAAAAAATAACAACACGCCAGCTAAGTCAAAATTACAAAGAACGAACATTATCTATGTGTTCAAATGCCCCTTAAGGAACTGTATTCCTGATCAAACCTGACTCATAAATAATTACATCGGTTACACAACTGCATCCTTATCCAGACGCCTTACGTTACACCTATCTGATCACAGCGCCATCAGAAGCTATTTAAACACACACACACAAATTTACCAGACTCCATTAGAAATATACTAGTAGAAAAGACAAATATAATAACTGCATCTACCTATAAAAAAGATTTAAAAAAATGAAAGATTTAATAATAAAAAAGAAAAAGCCAACTCTTAACAATATTAACTAGGAACAAGGCCACAATGTGCTAATCGTATTCGGAAATTAAAACATCCCTAAAACAAACTAAAACATACACGTAATGCACACTCTCAATTGAGCTGAAAAATCGAATCATCCTTGATAATGGCTAAATGTATAGCCGAAAGCGCTCGGAGCTATGAAACATTTGGTCAGTTTTTACACGCTCTTTGTTCAGAAAAGAAAGCTCTCGTTCGAACACAAGAAAAATTGAATAAAAAGCTTAACCGTAGTATCATTTTTAATGAAACATGCATAAACGAAGGATTGCTGCTTAAATATACAACTATGTATATACATATGCATGTGTTGTCATATTTTATCTTGAGATGCCCAGACCTCATACTACAGTCTTAATAGAATCCAAAAGCGTTTCTCCGGTCTTTTTATATTATTTTCCACCCTCTCTCCCACAGGCGCGACGTGGCAAGACTCTCGCTACTTTTGCGGAATGTGCTCGGGCAAACTACATTCCCTGGTGCCTCCACTTCAAACCTTTGCGGCTAGAACCCGTCATACCATTTACATCGTAGCAAGTCACCCATATTCCCTCCGTATTACATCGGTGAGAAGCAAATTCCACTCTAACAGCTTCTTTCAATGAACCAAAGCTCTGTGGTCAAGCCATTGGGATAACCGTTATTTTCCACTCCTCTCCGACAAATTTCCTTTTAACGCAACCCTTTTATCTCGGGTAGCCCCCGGGTCTTGTAATTTACTGTAAAAAACAAAACAAAAAAAAATTCTTTAATAAACATCGCTAAAATAACCTCTGAAAATCACTTCCTTTTTTTCAATGAACAGCATTCATTTTAATTTTGAAAACTGCCTCCGGCTAAAAATAGCAAAATTCATTATTATACTTATTATAATTCATTATTAGTTTTTCATTGCCGATTTCAACATTTTTTTCTCTTTACAGTAATTTGAATACAGAAAGGAAGTGCTGACCTTCCTGTAAAGCGAGTGGGTTATAATTTGCAAAATTATACTTGTTTACTAAAATTCATCTTTGGCTAATTTTCTGCCGTAAGAATTTATCTGTTTATATTAAAGGGAATTAATTTAAAATATGAGCTCTCTACTTTACTTTCTACAATGAGCCTCATACTATCGTTACAAGCCCAAAGTATAGAGCTCCCAGTGAGGACCGTATTCACTAAACAGCCATAATTTACCTAACGAGACAATCCAGCAAACCATTACAGCAGGTTGAAAGGAAACCTTGACGTGGTGCAATGTTGGCCTCGCGAAAACAATTACGACTAAGTACTGAGTTCGGTCCTCACTGGGCGCCCCATACTTTCGGCCTAGTGCCACATCTAAGCAAATCTTAGAAAATCATCACCAGTTCGGAATGTTCAATAGTCATTTTGAATGTATATTTTGAGAAATTTGTTTTTCTAAATGCAGTAATTACATACGGCCATGTCACATTGAAACACAGGTTCTCGTCCGATCACCAAAGTTAAGCAACATCGAGCCTGCTCAATATGTACATGGGTGACCGCTTGGTAATGTCTGGCGCTGTGGGCTACATGATTCCATGAATAACTGCACTGAATTGGAAATCAGAAAGACGAGTTCCAATTCCAGTTCATTTCGCCATTTTCACTTACATGAAAATATCCACCTCTAGACACCCAGGTATGGGTTAAATAGTAGGATTTGTATAAGCAAATCTTTATATTCTCCTCAAAATTTTTACAATCTGAAAATATTTCCTGGTTTTAAATAATCTGAAAAAATGTTGATAAGCCATAAAAAATATATCAATCAATCAGATTTTGAGATTCCAATTGCTGTATTGTCCCAATTATTAAAATCAGCTTTAAATTTGACGATCCTTATCGCAATAGTATTTATGGTCATTCTAATACTTGTAACTTTCAACATAAATTTGATTACTATTCTTAGTAATGTCTTCTACTTAAGATTCGTTCTGTTTAAAATAATTTACGAATATGATCTTTACCTACATTTTGTTTAAGCAGTTGTCTTACTGCGGCCCTTGATTTATTTTATAATTACATTTATGGCTTCTGTCGTCTTCCTGATTATTTTTGCAATACCGTCTTGCTTTTGTTTTACTAGGCATTTTATTTTACGTTGTTCAGGTAGATGTTATGAATTTCACCAGCTTTAAATGGAAGATAATATTATTGACAACAATGCTGAGAAACAACAATAAAAATGGAGTCTTGTAATCATTTTTTCGTCCATTAGATAATTAAATCTCCTGATATTATGTTTGTTACTCTAACTTCTTATATCCTATTCCTTATCTTTATTTTCTTATTATTATTTTGACTCTTACAACTAACGTTTATTTTGCTTGGGTTTTTATAAAAGAAATCAGCATTCACTGTTTTTCAGCTCAAGTGTTGCTATTCTTTTTATCAAAGGTTGAGTTTCATACAAGTATTTCCATCATTTGCGTTAGATCGCTCAAACTGTACTCCATACTATGTACCGAAATAGCTTTCCTTCAATATGAGGCTCCGCCACTTTTTATTTTTACACATTCCTATCCATGATTAATTCCCGACAAAGTTATACGAGAAACTGCTTGTTTCACTAAAGTTTTTGAGTCTGATAGGTATACTGCTTCATAAGAACACATTAATGTTGTAATAAATTATACGAATGATTCAAGTATCTTTGTGAGTATATATGTTACTAAGCGTAGCTTTGATGTGGCACAAGGCTGAAAGTGTTGAGCATTGAGGATCAAACTCACTAATTATTGTAATATATATATATATATATATATGTGTGTGTGTGTGTGTGTCTGGTTGTGTGTGTGTGTATGTGTGTGTGTGTACGTGCGTAATTATACATATATTCTCTGAAATTCTCTCTCACACACAGAGTTATATATTAATATACAGATTCCGCCCCAAAATTTATACACATTTCAGGAAAGGAAAGGATTGTATATATATTATATTACTAAATTTATTCAGATATCACGTGATTAATAAAAGCTGCCTTTGAACTCTACTATGACAAGAGATACTCAAAATGGTGGCCGTTAGCTTCAAGATATTTATCAGTGCCGGAAACTACTGCTGGGTCAATGTCGGCAAAAGCGTCCAGTGGGATTGATGCACAAGCATTTTTGCATATTTTTTTTTGTCTGAGACCCGCCAATGCAATCCTTTTTATTACGATTTACAACATCATTTAGGGATGCCCTAGGTAAAAATCTACAGGTGCTAAATCAGGAGAACGTGGTGGGAACTGGACTACGAAAGACAATTTTTTTTCCTTTTCCTGAAGCGTGTATACATTTTTAACGAACTATGTATATATAAATAAATACATTTATGTATATGTGCGTGTAAGGTTATTGGGATAACTTAATGACAAAATAGGAAGGATTTTACGGAACATCATTCTTTTTCTTAGAAGAAACTTCTAACTAATAATTGTTTCATTGGTGGATTCAGTTATATGAGATGGCTCTTCAAACCAGGGAAACACCAGGAACAAGCCAGGGGAATACGGTGGAATAACCTGAAACAAGTAGATGAGATGTTCAAACGTCCACATTATTATGGAAAACGCTTGTGTCATCCAGTTGACACTCTCCGTGTCTCCATGGCAAAGCAAGATACCTTTAACTGGGTTTTCCTTCTCCTCAGATGGCACATACATATAACCACATATATACGTATGAATACATAGATACGTATGAATACATACATACATGACATCATGCTGTATATGCCAGATGGACTTTGGTACTTCAAGAGCTTTCATCTTTCCTTCTTTTTTACCTGCTGGGAGAATACCAGTCAACGGAACCTGATTAGTCGCGGATAAACAGATTATCAGGCACATAGTACTGGGCTAGATATAAAGAGTAGCACTCATCAGATGACCTGACATGAAATAACTATATATACTCTTTTATATATCAAGAGCAATATTGAGGGAAAATCTATGACAAAGTGGAAAAAAAATCCGTGTGACGCGTTTCGTCCTTTCGACCTTCAACTGATTATATTTGTTACGTTGGTGCGACTACACATGCGTATGAACGAGTGATGCTGGGAATTTTACTTTTTTGATTACCAATGGGATTGTATCTTAGTGGTGTGATGACATGTATCTTTTTAGAATTTATCGAATCTGGTCCCTTCTAAAATATTTTACCCAAAACATTAACATGCTTCCGATATATTGATGATGATGATGTATTAATATATCCCCGTGATAATGATTTACTTTGATTGTAGATAAACTAAACAATGACTAACGTACAATAAAATTAACATACGAAATGCAAGAATACAATTCTTTATCTTTCCTAAATGTCATGCTGCACCGTGTTAATAGCTTAAAATTTGGGGTCCACTGAAAATCGACGAACAGAAACGATCTAATACTTTTCTATTGACATCATAAAAACAAAATGAAATCCTGTATAATTAACGGATTCTATTCATAAGCATTCAGAATTTGTAGCCCACAATATTTAAATAAAGTCGAAAAAACATGGAAAACACGTTCAAGCTTCATCAGTAGCCTATTATTTTTATTTAATGCGAAACGAAGAGCTCACAAACTATAACATAGAAAAACAGCCCTTCCTGACAAAACCAAGGTGTCAAAAATATATTGTCCTACAAACTCTATGAAAAATGTAATCGAAAAGAATTTATTTAAAGGCTTCATAATATTTGATACTACCACATTTGAATCAATAAAAGACTTAGTTAATATCAAACAAAACAACAATCTAAAACTTGAAGGAGGAATTTACTCGATAACCTGTAATAATTGTAACAAAATCGGAGAAACCTGAAGGAAGCTAAATAAAAGATTATATGAACACAAAAGGGAATATTTACAAAAACGGCATCAAATGTGTTAGTTGTTCACCGTAACGAGACTGGCCATAAGTCTTAAGTAAACATGCTATTCTGGTCAAAGGGGAAAGCACTTCAATAAGACGAAAGTGTTTAGAGATGGTATTAATCGCAAGGCACTTATAACATTTCATCAATCTTGAGTATCTGATAACAAAGGTATTTGGAAACCCCGACAAATTAAAAGAATCTAAATTAATTAGGCTAGATTATATATATATATATATATATATATATATATATATATATATATATATATATATATATATATATATATATGTGTAGACGTCTCAACGTAACAAATTTAGTCCGAAAGGGCAAAATAAATCAGTGGAAAACATTTTTCCATTTTTCCACTTTGGCATACATTCATCACCCCCTATATATATATATATATATATATATATATATATATATATATATGTACTGGAATTTAAAAGAAAAAACAACAGGTATCTGTTGGTAAGGTGGAGAATTTTAAAGAAAGCAAAACCGTACAGCAATCATAAACATATTTACGACCTCAGCCGACAGGAAAAATTAGCGATTATGATATTTCAGGATCCAAAAACCTTTTAAACCAGAAATCCGAAGTCTTAAGTCCTTGCTTACACATCAGAAATTTTTTCTTAAGTGTATATGAAGCTGGATAAATAAAGTAATATTCCGCCCCACCGATGCATTTACAAAACACTTGCTTTTCTTCCTTTTCCCTTTCTTCTCATTCTTCTTCTTTCTTCTTCACATCGTCTTCCTCCCTTTTACGCCCAACGTGCATTTGTTTATTTATTTTTGAAAATAATAATGTAGGGTTTTTTTTTAAATAAATAAAAAAGCGTTCATTGACCATTTGATAGAAAAATCGCCTGAGGATACCGTAAGGTTGAAACCAAGGTAGCGTCTTCAACAGACCTTCTGATTTTTAAAGTTTTAATCTATACATGTTATTTTTTATTTTTACTCTTGTTTTTTTTTACACGTGTACTGAGCACTTTTTCATAGCGCTGGTTCCTGGTCTGATTCAACTATGACCATTAACATTTTATGCATTATCTATCTATCTATATATATATATATATATATATATATATATATATATATATATATATATATATATATATATATATATATATATAATGCATAAAATGTTAATGATCAGTGTTGAATAAGCTGTGATACAGCGAAACAGTCTGTCTGTGGATGATTATATATATATATATATATATATATATATATATAATATGCTATATAAATCTTTATATGTCAAGAACAGTTTTGTAGGAAAGATGTATGACAGGGTGATATAAACTTATCGTGTGTTGTGTTTCGTCACTTAGGATATTTAAAGGATTTAGAATTTTTTCAAATTTTTTTTAATGTAATTTGTGTATATAATTTAGCCAAATTCATTTATGTGTTCTTTCTCTTTTGGGTTCCATTATCTACGTTTTCGTTATTAAATGTTCTACATTGTGCTAATAGATCTCCCAAGAACTGTGAAATTTTGTAAAAACCTGGATGCAGATTTACTAGAGATTAAATTACTTTCTAAACGTTTTATTCTGAATGAACTGTTTTCTCTTTTAATTAGAGTAGTATATTTTATGTCAAAATATACTCTATATCGTTACCGTGAGCAACTAATTTTTAAAAATGTTTTTTTTTTTTTAATGTCTAGCAATCCTTGTGTCTATTGCTCCCTCCAGTTTTGACTCCTCGGATTATTTTGCATTTATAACGTCTTTTTTTGTTTTAGATTCAGTTGTATGTTGAGTTTGGATAAATTCTTTTCGATGTTAGTTTTAGTAGATTAAGTGGTTAGAACGATATATTATTGGATTCACTGGGTTTGCCAGGAGGGAGCGTGTTTCTATTTTGGAATATTTTATGAAACATTTGTTTTACGTTATATGTGAAATAGTGTATTGGTGAGTCTTGAACGTATTTGCAATATATTTCTCCTCTTCGTCTATATATTGAGGGCTGCCAATGTTGAGTGCTCTTAAGTAGAATCCGATGAATATTTCGGAATATATATATATATATATGTGTGTGTGTGTGTGTGTGTGTGTGTGTATGTATGTGTGTGTATGTGTGTGTATAGTATAAATAATATACAGATCATTACCATCCATCAAATAAATTAAAATTAATAGAATACAACGTATTTCAAAGTCAGCAGAACTTTTCAAAAGTAAATAAATATATAAGTAAGCGTTAATGGTAATATTCAAAAAATTGCTAAATGTTCATTTGACTTGTTGTGATACTTGATTGTATATAAACTAATGTGTGAGAGGTTTAATAAATAATATTATAAGAACAAATGATTTTCTACCGACCCGTTTTTTCTTGGGGGCAATTTATCAAGCCATATGTAGAATTTTTATTTTCTTCTCAACAATTTTATCATTTTTCAAAATACCTTCATGCATGGCACGTGTTAGCATAAATGGTTTTCGTCTTAATATTTCTTTCATTAATATCTTCTTTGCAGATACGTTTACTTTATCTGATTTTTTAACACATGCACACATACACAACAAAAAATGTGTATGTATGTATATATGTATGTATGACAAGTACTCTGTAACTGTATACATATATTGTTTCAGGATAACGCTTTTCTTCGTTTCTGGAAAACTTTTCTATGAATGTCTTATCGAGTAGCCATCTTCATGTCGTTGATGAACTGTGAATAACACGTGCTATAGTAGAAATATTATAGAAAACCGTATTATGAATTTTCTCCTTAGATACATATTTAATGTGAGATAAACATATTTAAATACATGCATTTATATTCACAATCTTGTTTAGTTTAATATAAAATATCCTTTTTTTGCAAGAGGAAAATATCATGGGTTTTCTTTTTATTGTTCATTTGCAATGAATAGGTGTCACACAACTAAGGAAGGACATAAAAATCATCAGCAACAGACATAAACACAAACAGAGCCGAGTATGTGAGTAAGACGAGAAGGCACGAACAGGACTTCCCCAGAGGAACACCACACGTAAGGGATGAACAGCCGAGACACCGAAAGCAAGGGCGAACAAAATTTCAGGTGACGCTGGCTAACATTCCTACTGTAACCTAGATAGCAATCACGGGTATTGCAAAGCAATCAAGTCATATAATGCACACTGCACATTCTCAGAATATGTGCCTGCTTTTATTGAAGACAAAACTTTAGCGGTTAGCCAACAAAATGAATCATTTGCATGACTATCACAGCTCAGCTCCCCGACAAGACTGTTTCGTTGGCGATTTGGTAGATCATATTTATCCATATCAAAACATCCCGGGCTTTGTGAGTGTGTAAAAGGTATGTTGAGCGTGGTGTGTGAGTGAGAAAGTTGTTCTGACTGGGTAGCCATTTCCTTTCTTTTTACAGGGATATCCCACCAGCCGTTGTTTCTTTTGATCGACAGGTGTGGGTCCCGTTAACAGTGGTCTCAGTCTGCATTCCTTTTCTGTTACACTTTCTATAAGACCATTCGAAGCCTTAAATTTTATTTTTATTTTGGGTTAATATTTCACAAAGATTTAGCATAAATTGGTTCATTTTTTTCTTACTTTTCTTATTCTTTGTTCCATGTCCCCTTAGGGCGTAAAAGATCATGACTTGGTAGGAGTTAATAAAATTTGTCTTTTTGTTGTCTCTCCTAAACCTTGTTCCGCCATTCATTTACTGAACCTCACCAAATAGGTTATGTGTTGTTTTCCTCAATCCATCTTACCTTCCAGATTAGCCGTGTCCTCTTTCCTTATTTTGTGTCCTAGAAATCTCAGCTATCTTTTTCTGATATTAATTTTCCTTTATTTTTCCATTTTCTCCGCTGAACTATGTATAAGACCATTCGAAGGCTTCAATTTTATTATGGGTTATTATTCCACAAAAATTGAGCATAAATTGGCTATAAATTATTACTCAAATGTTCGGTACATGGTATTGTGGCGGACTTTACCACATTAATTTAACTTTAGATTAGGAAACAAGGCTCGCGCAAAAAAAATGGATTACTAAAATACATTGTTACACATAAAATATGTATTTAACAAGACGTACAATATCAAACACCGAGGTAAAGGAAAGAATGCATTTAAGTAAGAAAAGGCTGAATTAACTAAGAGTTGTCTCTCTTTACTGTTATTTTAGTGTTCAAAGAGAAATGATCATTTGGTTCAAAGTTCACTGGAAGAATATTCATGAGAGTCTCTTGTGATGATTGTTCTTGAAAGATATTGCGGTGTAAGAAGAGTTTATGTGAGTGTGTAAAAGGTATGTTGAGCGTGGTGTGTGAGTGAGAAAGTTGGCGCATGGTTTCAACTGTCGTGGATTCGTTTGGCAATTGAATTCTCATTAATTGGGATTAGAAAAATCTTGGCTTAAATAAGCTACTATCGGCTCCAAATCGTTGCGCCGGAAAAAAATTATTCTTCACGCGCAAGCGATCTGATTGGTTGGCATCGACCAATCAGCGAGCGAGTTTTGGGGAGAAAGCTTCCTCCAAGAGTGCACAAAACTGACTAGTTAAAAATAGAGCGATTACAAAATTGTCGCATTACTGCGATTTGTAAATTGCCTGTAGTAATGTAGGAGTGATTTATTAACCAATGATTGCTTGACATTGTATGTGATTTGTATTTTTGTATATATGTATGTTCGTGCGTAATAGATCCGCACAGTATCATTAGCAACCTTCTGTAGAATCATATTTTTTTGATTCATGTCTCTTTTTCATCTTTGAGGAGATTGTCCAGCATACAGGAGGATTGATATCGTGATATTTCAGCAATATTTTCTTTGTTTCGAACGATATTTCTTTCTGTTTCGTAATACTCTGCTTAGCTTTTGGAATGCATCTTCGGATATTAGTGTCGCACTTTCAGTCGTCTGTTAAAAACTTCTGAGATATTTAAATGTGTGTACTTGTTTCATTTTGGTATCTCCAATTTATAATTTGCAGTTTAGGCGTTTTCTTTTGCTAACAACCATGCATTCTATTTTTTTTTTTTTTTGCAATTGATGTTTACTCCTTTCTTCTTGCTTTCCTTCACAACATTCTGTAGGAGTTTTATATTTTCCTTTCTGTTCCTGCTGACAATAATATGCCTTCTGCATATGTTGTTAAGATTGTGGCTGCCAATAATGAATTCTGGTAGAACTTCTAATTCTCTCAGAATCGCCTCATTGTATAGATTGAAATAGCCCGGTGAGAATTCACATCCTTGTCTTGCATCTTTTTCTATTTTTGCGTATCTGCTAAATGCATTTACTCTCCGTAGGCAGGCGGCTGGCTGCCACATATAGGTTCTTCAGAAATATGTCGAATTACCGGTATTGTTATATGTTTCATTAGACCAATTCTCCAATTGAATTTACATTCTTTTGCACATGGCTTCTTAGGCGCTGTTATGAAAATAGATCTACTTATGTCTTCCGGTATATCACAACTTCCGCAGTCTTAATTTATTATATTTATGCCGAAATCATCTAAAGCTGCCAGAATCTCTATTACAATCCCGTCTGGTCGTTCCGTTTTGTTTCTGTTCAATTTGAACATGGGCATTTCTACATCAGATTTCCGACCATTCGATATTTCTGCGTATTGTCAGTTGTTCTCTTTTGTCGTGAACGAATTCTCCGAAATATTTCGTCCATCTTTCAAGTATTTTTCTTTCTCTGATATCAGTGTTGCGTCCTTTGGTTAATTTAATAATAGCAACACTTATTTGAGTTAATGGGTAAAAATGTCCTACTTTTATGTGTCGCGTTCTTTCAAAAGATGGACAATGTTGGCTTTACACAAACTCTAACAAAAAAACTTTAACAATCCACATTGCCCCCGCATTTCTATCCATTATAACAAACAATTTAGATAGGATATTCGATATTTGCATTTGTTTCTCCAATCTTCGGTATCCCATGTGAGTTTTAAATTCTCCAAGCCCTATTTTTGGAGGGTGGCGTAAGTTTGAGCACCTACTGGAACTCAAACTCAACCTAGAATTCAAGTAGAACATAAGAAAAATGCTGGGAAAATGTTCGGTTTTTTCTACCTCTCTACGAAGAATCTGACACCTCCTGCTATCCTCTCTCTTTACAAGATCCACATCAGGCTTAAAGATGAAGTACTGCTGCCATATATAATCGGGTAGTTCGCAGTCTTTGCTTTGCTGTCTTGAATATGCAGAATTCTCTCCGGTTCTCGTTTTATGTTCCACCCGGCATCCCCTTTCTCAAAGACGAAATGTCGCAAACCTCTCTTTGTTCTATCGCTGGAAAGTGTTCAGACAAACGATATTTCTTACTTCCACCTGTTCTAACCATATCACGCACATTGTGGCGAACCGCAGTCATTTCCTTCGTATTCCATTGGTGAGATGTAAGTTCTACTGCGAACATTTTCCCGCAAACACCTGCTCTCTGGATCCGACTTCCAGGAAGATGTATTTCAGTCACCACCAACATAACCTGTTCAAGCCTAGGTTTTACCCGCTATCATTCAAAATATACGCATCAACTGTGCCTCATGCTCTATAACCCTCTACCACGAGTGGCTCGTTGACAGGCTGAACATCAATGTAAACAATGTCACATAGATTTTTGCCTGTTTTATATATAACTTTCCACCTATTCTCGTTAAAACTTTTTCATTTCTCACATATTCTGTTCAGTGTATTTTCAACACATCTCTTTTGTTTTATTCACTGACTTATAGGATAAGAGATATGCCATTACACTTAGGCACTATTTTTATATTGCAAACGAAATTATCTCTTTATATTTTATTTAGTGTCTTTTTCTTTTATTAGTTTATGTAGTTTCTTCTGCTGTTACATTGCGTCTTCGTTAATTGGCAAACATCACGAAACATAAACAACTGCAAAACTCCATGGTTGGAAACATCAATACACCTCTAACCTACTTAATTTTATAATTGTGTTTTTTATTTAATCAAGGCAATTTAGACGACACCCACTTCTTTAGACCTATCATAACAAATTTAGCATAGGCGATAAGGGAATTGAACATTAACTTTAGCTGCTATGCATTCCAAAAAGCGAAGGCGTATTTTTAAAACTAATTCACTGCAAGCAAGGCGGTAAAACGCAGGCGTTAACAGGAAGTGAAAGTGAAATAGCATATGAAGGCTGAGAATGGAGAGGATTCCAGAGAGAACAAAAAAGTCACAGGGTTCAAGAAGGCAGATGGCGATTGACGTTGCATTTAAATTTTTGAAGATTTTAGGTGAGGGAAACTAGAAATCGGAAGGCAGTTCCATAGGTACTAAGTGCGAGAAAAAAGTAGATGTTGCATCAAGTTATTTCAATAGTAAAACGGTTGCCAATCTAGTAGCACGGTTAATTTCAAGTATTCCAGTCACCATGAGAAAAAAGTTCATGAAAGCAATTGTCTTGAAAATATTTTATAAAAAAGATGGATAGAAACTACCTGACGTCAGTGAGAAAGTGACTGAAGTTGATATGCCTGGTCAGGGTTGATTACATTACAGACCAATCTTTAGATGTTATCAAGAATCTTGAGAATTAACCAGACCAGATATGCCAACAGTACTCAATGCAAGAACGATTGTTAGATATATAAATGCGTAGAATTGAATCTGACGCAAACAAAAATCTGGCACGACTCAGTGAACCAGATTTCGTTGGAATAGACGAAGCAAATAATTCAATATAGTCTCTCCATTTCATGTCAGTGGAAAACATGGGATCAAAAAAGGCATAATGTATTGCTCTCCTGGAAAGCATTCATGAAGATCAGAAACAGCATAGCTCCCAGGATAAACCACTGATAGCCCCGCATTGATAATAAAAGATCTGCATTACACAATTTGTTAGGAACGATTAAATTAATTCAAATATTCGTCCTGTGAAAACATTAGTCATTAAACCTGTGTAGAAGTCCAACATGCCAATACCTGTCGAACGCCTTCGAGATATCTAGAGTCACACCCCGAGCTTCGTCATCCTTGATAGGTAAGTTCGGTGATGTTCGTTAACACATCAACGGTAGACCTGGCGATACGGAAGCCATATTGTTTATTCGGAAAGAGGTCAGGCGGTGCAAGATACTTATCCAATTCGCTTGTGATAACAGCCTCGGGTATTTTGCCGAAATTTCTCTAGTTCTTTGCAGGAAAGAGTATACACGGAATAAAGTGGTTGCCATATGTTCTTAGACAGGATTTCTTCTTCATAGGCCGTATCCCCTCAGGGCGTAGATATTCAAGTCTCTTCACAATTTCCTGTCCATTGTAGGTCTTAATAAATTTTATCTTTTTGTTATTTCCCTTGTATCCCTGTTCCACCATCCATTTACTCAAACTCATTCAATGTTTTGTGTTGATTTTCCCTGTTCCTCTTGCAGTCAATATGTCCTGTGCGTATCAGATTTTCCAAGCCCTCTTTCCCCATGTATCCTAGAGATTTCAGCTCTCTCTCTTCCTGATGTTAAGTATAAGTTTCCTGTTTGTTTCAATTTTCTCTAGAACTTCTTTGTTACTCCAATATTCGGTCCATGCTATCGTCTGCATTTTTCTGTAGAATCACTTTTCTATTGCTTCTTCATCTGTGATGACATTGTCTTGTATTCCCTGCTATATAGATGAATATATATCACTTAACAGTTCAATACCCTTTTCTTTATTTCTAGTGATATTTTCCTGATTCTTAGTACTCTGCTTACCTTTTGGAAAGCATCTTTCTCTATCCCAATGCACCTTTGGATGTCAGTATTGCACATTCCCTCTCCTATTAAAATACTCCATTTTGAAAACAGGTTACCTGGGACACTGTTCTAAGATAATACTTAACTTGAAATGCTGAACCAGGACTTGTTCAGAGGCTCTCATGTCACTTTTAACACTACTTTGAATTTTAGTTTGGAAATGTCTATGTAATTTTCTTTGAATTCTTCTCTAAATTCTTCCATGAATTTTTCGTAGATTTTTATTTTTTCTCATTTGTTTTATTTAAATTTTTTTTTTCTTTAATTTAACCGGAAATTTTACATTTACATCTTACGAGCTAACATCCTCTCAAATTTGTATACGTTTTATTTGAAAGTCTAAGCTGTCCATTTTATTTAATGTCTATTCTGTAAATGAATGACAGAAAAGGGAGGTACAGTAAATAGATAAACATAGGTAAGAGCTACTGGTAAGAAGGATAGGAAATTCTGGAGAGCCTACGTTCGGAATGGATACAGTATATTGAAAAAGGAAACCTAGATTCAGTATCGCATATTAGTTAATAGCTTTGTACGTGACGCTATTTTCCCAAGTGACATTTTATTTTATTATTCAACACGTAATTAACTAATTAGGCACTTCGTCATTGGAGGAATTTTCAGCATCCTGAAAAAAATAAAGGCATTGTTTTGATAGTAAGTTTGATCCTCACTAGGTGCTCTGCTCTTATGCCAAAACGTGTCTAATTAAATACCGACAAAAGATATTCGACCATCGAAGAATAGCTCGCAAACTATTTTGACGACGTTATAAACATATTATTATTATTATTTTAACTTATTTGCTCATCGAAAACTGCTTCATACGTTTCCTTGTAAAGTAACCTTAGCGAATAATCTAAACACTTATTTATTTATACTATTAGGATTAAAGTGCTCCACTGACCTCCAGCCGAATCACGTATACAATCCATTGCTAGGGCACCGCGACATGGTGTAATGGTTAGCAAATTTGTCCCGCTGGAACGATTACGACCGAATAATGAATTCGATCCTCATTGGGTGTCTCATACTTTCGGCCTTGTGCCACATCTAAGCTGCGTTATACACCCCATCGGTTCCTTGTATGTCTCCTCATACCGGCCTCTATTTTAAAGGAGTCAATAAGACCGACAAATGGAGTATTGCTGCCATATGTATGGCTACTCAATCCTCACATACCAGCATTGATAGGGTTTAATAACCTTTACGCATCCTTGTTGGCGATGAAATATTTTCCACTGTACAACAACATTCCCATGGAGGAAACGTCGCAAGCCTATCGCTATTTATCGTTAATTCCATGACAAATATTCTGACGTGCTATATTACTTAGTTCCACGAGTTCTGCAATTCAAAGCTAAGGAGTTCCGCGAGTTCTGCAATTCAAAGCAACGCGAGTTCCAAAATTTCTGCAATTCAAAGCTAAGCAAGCTGCACGAGTTCTGCAATTCAAAGCTAAGCGAAATCCAAGTTTTCTGAAATTCAAAGCTAAGCGACTTCCTGGAGTTCTGCAATTCAAAGCTAAGCGAGTTCAAAAATTTCTGCAATTCAAAGCCACGGGAGTTCCAAGATTTCTGCAATTCAAAGCCACGCGAATTCCAAAATTTCTGCAATTCAAAGGTAAGCTATTTCCACGAGTTTTGCAGTTCAAAGGTAAGAGAGTTCCATTAGTTCTGCAATTCAAAGCCGTGCCAGGTATACATTGTGTGCTCATTTTGTATTCCATATATATTCCAGAATTAAGGATAAATTTCCATTTAGACGGTTTCTTCTTTATGTAACATACTCTGGAGAGGATATTTCAGTCATCAATAAAATGTTAAAATCTGCATGACTCGGGTCAACAGTTATCTTCTTTCAACAACCTTATTCTGCAACTCTTACATTATGCCTCTCATGGGCCTTGTTGTCGGTGGACAGCAATACTAAAAAAAAAAACACTCGATCACCGAAAAAAGAGCTTTCTATTTGCGAAGTAACACTAAGTTAATAAGATGAACTTTTTTCTTTATATTAATAAAGCGAGCATATAACGCGTATCCCTGCGTCTATGTATATACTTGTAAAATCCGACATAACCGACGGTAGAATATGCTCTGTTTCTGCAGTTGTATCTAGCGCCGCAAATAATGCCGCAGCTGCGAATACTTCCATTCCTCTTCTGATGTCTTGTATCGCCCATTCTTTACGCAATCACACGTAAAAGGCAATTCGATTGAAGGCTTAATATGCACCTTTGCCTAATGTTATCGCCCCGCTGGTCTCCAAGGGATGTAGGAAAATGGTCGGAAAGCAAATTGACCAGTGGGCGCTTGCTTTCATGTCTGATCACTCACGCTAACCCGATTTTCGATTAGATTCCTTTCTGATCTCTGTATAATGTTCGACAGGGGATGTCTTGGTCTGACTCACTCTGGGGTTTGTTTTCGTTAATTTCATACTTTTCATGGAATTTGCCGCATTTTTTGGCTATTATCAAAAGATTCATTACAGTCGACAGCAATATAAACGCTATTATTATTATTATTATTATTATTATTATTATTATTATTATTATTATTATTATTTTAACATAAATTCCATTAACTTTCGTCCATATCGACGTTATTCTTTGGTATTTTCATTTTCTTCTTTTTCATTTGTGTTTTCTTTGTATTTATTCATCATTCTTTTCCTTCGTTTTGCTTTGTTCAGTTTTTCGTCGTTTTTCTCCTCCAGCATTTTTTATCCATTATTTCCTTCACTTCAATTCACTTTCAGAGTTTAATCGTCTTCTTCATTCACCATTTTTTCATTTCTTTTATGAAACTGTTTTTTCTCTTCGTCTGTTTCGATTTTTTTCACTGTCATTTTTTCTCATCGTCCTTTTCTTAATTTAGGTTTCCTTTCCTTATTTTGCGATATTTTCTTTATTTTTGTGAGTTCTTCTTCTTCACCCTCGTCTTCTTTTTCCTCTTCTTATTCTTATTCTCCTGTTCATTTTTTTCTATTTTTTCCTTTCCTCGACGTTTGTAATTGTTTCTTCTTTGTCATTGTTTTTCTTTTCTCTTTCATTGTCGCCTTCTCTTTTTTTCTAATGTTACAATTCACCTACCGCAGGGCTCAACAGACACTCATGTTAGAGAGTTAAAGTCGAAAATCTAATGATAAACTACGTGCGTGATATGTCTGAAAGAAAAGGAGATAAGGAGTAAGGGTTATGAGGGCAAGGAGTATAGATAAAATGAACTCTTGACCTGAAGAGGTTAAAATACTCAATTACGTTTAATATTGTTGAATTTTGTTTTCTTTTCTATCTTCAGTTTGCCATATTTCTTTTTTGTTCTTCCTCTTTTTTATTTGCGCATTTCTTTTATGTTTTCTGTTTTAGTTTTCTTTTCCTAGTTGTAAAAGTTTTAATACGCATTTCTTGTGTGTAAGCATCGTGTGACTGAAAGTAAAAAAAGGTTAATCGCTTAAATCAAAAGGCCTAGTGAGCAAGTCCAGAATTGGAAATATTCTGAAGTCAATGAATTAAATATTCACATCACACAATCAACTATGATGAATGAACTTAAATACTGGCGATCTCATTTTTCTGTCCCAGCGTTTGCAGTGACAAGTAATTGTTACGCCGATATTTGCAAAGATAGTTAATTACAGCTATAGAAGTTTGCCTACATGTACAATTTAAAAACTTCCAACCTCGCTGATAAAACGAGTTTGTATATGAAAGTTAAAAGATCTTACCAGTGTCATGTTTTAAAAAGAATTATATCAACTTCTTGTATTCGATATTATAATGCTCGCATTTTTACTACGTTTTCGATGATATGGCGTTGAAAAACCGGTTTCACCGAAGATAAGCAACGTTGTCCCTGGTCATTATCCAGATGGGTGACTGCGTGGGAATACCACGTTCTGTAACCTTGGATGTCGTGTGGTGTAATGGATAATGGCTCAGAAAAACGGGTTTCACCGAAGTTAAGCAACGCCGACCCTGATCAGTATCTAGATGGGTGACTGCGTGGGAA
Organism: Acanthosepion esculentum; assembly: GCA_964036315.1. Classification (NCBI taxonomy): domain Eukaryota; kingdom Metazoa; phylum Mollusca; class Cephalopoda; order Sepiida; family Sepiidae; genus Acanthosepion; species Acanthosepion esculentum. The sequence continues at coordinate 39,324,784 of OZ038477.1, forward strand.
TAACAGGTTCCGTGATCTTGGATATCATGTGGTGTAATGGATAATGGCTCAGAAAAAGCGGTTTCACCGAAATTAAAGCAACGTCGACCCTGATCAGTATCTATATGGGTGACTGCGTGGGAATACCAGGTTCTGTAACATCGGATGTCATGTGGTGTAATGGATAATGGCTCAGAAAAACCGGTTTCACCGAAGTTAAGCAACACCTACCCTGATCAGAATCTAGATGGGTGACCGCATGGGAATACCAGGTGCTGAAACGTTGGAAGTCGTGTGGTGTAATGGATAATGGCTCAGAATTGTTGCTCGGAAATACGAGTTTCAATACCATTTGGCTTCGTTATATTTACAGACATCCAAAATATCTTTGGGAAAGATATGAATTCACTTCGTCTCCTCCACTTGATCCAACAAAAATGTGGTTCTACAGAAAGAAGCTGAGAATAGCATAGACTGAACATGTGTGCAATGAGGAAGTTTTAGGGGAAATATATAAAAAAACGCTTATATTTTGAATCAGAAATACTTGAAATTTCTAGAGCATAAAAAGAGGAAATGGTGCTCGGAAATTTTAACACACAGAAGACATGCTGATGTCAAGCTAGAAAGAGGAATGCAGCCGATAACCTACTTAATGAACTTATGGCAGGCAGATGGTAGACAGAACAAGGATTAGGAGAGATAGCAAAAAGACATGCATTGCTAAGTGCTACAGACAGGTATTACTTGATCGTTCACGTCCTGAAGAGACACGGCAGATAGATGAAGATTGTAGGTAGCTAATCTTCTTTTAATGAAAGATACAATGTAGATATCTATCTACACGCCCACCCGGACGGAATCTAGCTGAAAGCCCAGTTTTAAATGGGACTCACTTGAATTCACGAGATTAAAGATAACCAGTTCTCTAACCTCTCTTGGCATTTTTACTTTCGAGGCGATAGATGCGCCAGCAAAATGACTCTATTGCCCTCCAGAATGAAAGTTACATGTGAAAGGAACGGCTCTCTGTTGCTGAAACACATTATATTTCAGTTTGACCCCGACAGGGTTCTTGCATAAAGCTACAAGCTTAGCGTGAACGATGCAATATATGTGTGAAGAATACAAGCCTCGAGCACATTAACAAGTGAAAAAATAAGCTATGCGCTCAAGGCCCTTATTGACGTGACACTTAGATGTTGTAAAACGAAAATGAATTTTAGATTAAGAGTTAAAAAAAGGATATAGTGAAAGCGAGAAACATTCCGTGTACTTTAAGTAAAAGCAAAAAGTCATTATGGTTTCCTGGTTATAATATCTGTAGGGATGTACGAAAAGTAAAAATGCGTTGTTGCCATTCAAGCTGTCATAACATTAACTGTTCAGTATCCTGACATTTCGATTGTAATTTGGTTATTTATTTAACCTATTTCAGTTTGTTCTATCTATCTATCTATCTATCTATCTATCTATCTATCTATCTATCTATCTATCTGACTCTATTCATATCTATCTATCTATCTGACTCTATTCATATCTATCTCTCTCAGTCTATTCGTGTCTGTATATCTATCTATCTATCTATCTATCTATCTATCTGAGTCTATTCATATCCATCTATCTCAGTCTATACGTGTCTATCTATCTATCTATCTATCTATCTATATGAGTCTATTCATATCTATCTATTTATCTATCTGAATCTATTCGTGTCTGTATATCTATCTATCTATCTATCTATCTATCTGTATTCATATCTATCTATCTATCTATCTATCTATCTATATTCATATCTATCTATCTATCTATCTATCTATATATCTATATATCTCTATTCATATCTATCTATCTATCTATATTCATATCTATCTATCTATCTATCTCAATTCATATCTATCTATCTATCTATCTATCTCAATTCATATCTATCTATCTATCTATCTCAATTCATATCTATCTATCTATCTATCTATCTATCTATCTATCTATCTATCTATCTCAATTTCTTCGTATATAATAGCTATGCATATATCTAAATCTCTTCCCATCTCTCTCACTCTGTCTATGTCTAAAAAGAGCACTAAACTCTTATGTAATATCAGTCTTCCAATATGCAGTGAATGCTGGACCATGTCCACACAGATGACGTAGAAACTTGATGACGAAATTTTAAAGCAAATGGAAACAAAAATAACTATTATGTATAACATCAGATCAACGAAATTATTTAAGATAAAATGAGGAAAGACATCTTGGGAAATTTGACACTCACTGGACATACTGAAGACAATACTGACAAGAGGAAACTACGCGTCACATAGGTAAAGTGCTTGTGTCAATGGATGACGGAGGAGAGAAGTAGCAAAGAGACAACATTTACTAAGAACTACAAAGTACAAGAAGCTGTCGGATGCAATTGACAAGTAGACTGGCTTGCTTCGAATTAATATATTTTGACTCAATTCCACATAGTTAGCACGTCCAGTGTGTTGATTAAAGCCTCGAAGTGGTTAAAATGAAAGTCAGCTATAGGTGATACATGCTTGATACATGCTGTTTCTTTTGATCCAGGACGAACAAGACAGAAGATTTTCCCGCAGTCGGTTGCCATATCCTTCTGCGAAAGACTGGTTGCCAATAGAGGCTATAGAAATAAACGTGATCATGTAACAACATAAAAAGTTAACGTTGTCATATCGGGTTTATATATATCTGCGAAGTGTTGTCACGCTTTTGAAGGTTGTCCTGATGTTATATGGACCGCAGATCCTTTGTATTTTCTCTGATAACCCCTTCACATAAGGCAAGTAGACTGTTTTCTGAGTGTTGTTTTCTTCCTCCTCCTCCTCTTGTACCCGCCTATCCCAGTTTTGGGGGGCTGCTGCCATGTACTCAGGGTAGTTGTTACGTTGTAGGGTACTACTTATACTGACCAATTCCTTATCTAACGTCTCTGGGTCGCCACTTATGACTTTTGCTCGGTGTGAAGGGGTTATCAGAGAAAATACAAAGGATCTTCGCAGATATCTCTCTCGAGGGAGACCCCCCATAGAGGAGAACAGGACTAAAGACTGTGTGTACGCTATCCCGTGCTGCTGCGGAAAGGAATATAAAGGAGAAACAGGCCACCCCCTCAAGGTAAGGCTTCAAGAACACCAGAAAGCTGTAATGCGAGGGGAAGTAGAAAAATCAGGCGTGGCTGACCACATATGGAGAGAGAAGGGAGATCACCGTCCCCTGTGGGATCAGGTTGAGATCATAGACAGGGAACACCATTGGAAAATTCGTAAACTTAAGGAATCAGCACATATGCTAGGCCACAAAAATCTCCTGAGTCGGCCAAGCATAGAAATAAATACAATATGGGAACCAGTAATAAGGAGTGCCAGAGAACAGCAATGATAACATAAAAGTTGCAATATGAGATCTGGTAAAAACATGAAATGATAACAGCCAAATTTCAATATGAGTACTGGTAAAAAACGGTTGCTGAAAAATTAGGTTTATAATACTCAGAAATTCATACCCAGATGTCCTCAAGGACACATGGCACAGTGGATAAAGGCGTTGGTTAGATCCAGTAACAGACCCAAAGAGTGTGAGTTCTAGGTTCATAACTGATAACTGACATCCATCAAACATGGCTCGTGGAACTAGAAGAGTCTACCCCAGTGATCGAAATAAAGGGTTCGGTTCGAAATTCCACCCACCTGCAGAAGGCCGGAGCGTACAACGGCCGAAACGTTGTGACAAATATGGCGACAAAGATGAGGACAATAGTCCGACTAATGTAAATACTGTACATAATACCTGATCTCAGAAATATAGACAGACATATATATACTCTGTCCCCAACACTTCCGTCTGCCAGACTAATATTATTAGTAAGGCTCTTGTTCTCTTTCTGGTGGAGAGACGAGGCCGCTATGGTATCTCGCGAGGTCTGTTGCCTTCATCCCTCTGAGGGCGGTCTGGTTATGCCTAGCATTGAGATTCGTATCAACTTTGTAGACCGAATGTGTCGCGGATCGGATGAGGATGGCGCCTTCTGGAAGGAAGACGTCTGCAAACATTTCCCATCTCTAGAGAAGTGTGCTCCTTCTACCGCGAATGTCGTCGTGCTCTGAAACACTTCTTACGGGCGTCGGATTGTATCAAGTGTTAGTCAGTGGGGGCATTCAGGATGATCTGGTTGACGAGCTCGGTCTTACGAAGCAGGAGGCTCGCTTGATATGGCCTTGGGCGCCTGGGTTGAAAGCCTCAATAATGATGAGGCATCACTCACCTGGCTGGTGATTCGTGGGGCCATTTGGGTCGCCAATTGACTTTGTTCAGCAGGCTTGGAGAAATATCCAAACTGCCGTGGCTGTACTGGAGAATCGAGACCATTGGTCACGCCTTCTTTCACTGCAAGGCGGTAGTGCCGTTGTGCAAGTTTGTTGAAGTCCTCATGGTTCGCCTGCTGCAGGGACAGTTCTTTGTCCTTGAGGCCAGTTCTGTTTGTAGCAATGTGGTGCTGCAGATGACGAAGGCTGAACATTATGTGTTCTTTTGCTTACTAGGTGTTATGAGAGTCGTTATTTGGACGACGCGTCAGAAGGAATTCTTTGAGGGCGAGAAGTTCACTTCTTCCCAACTGATCTTGTTTAAGCACCAGCTTAAAGTCAAGTCAAGATCAGGACGGAAAGACGGCGGCTCACCTCATCAGAATTTGGCAAAAGGTGGGTGAATCTTCCCCGTATGTGTCGAGTAAAAGGGGCTGACCTGGAGTGGCGGTTAGGCATCAGGATATTGTTTTCCTGGTTTAAACGTAGGTAACCCATCCCTGGATTTAGGCTAGAAGTAGGTTTTTTGACTCTTTAGTCTTTTCTCCAGTAAACATAGCTAGAGTGTGTTTGCTCATTGGCCCCTTTTATTTCTGTTGAGTCTTGACTCAATGTTGAATCTCGCCTATTGCATGGAATAATAATGCAACACAAAATGTACTTAGAACAAGAATGTATTATAACAAGAAAGTGTACACAATAAGTACATATAGTATTTCTGTATATTTCTGGGAAGACGTTCCTGGAGAATGTGTTGACTAGTCGCAGTCGATCAGAGTCTCTAGTTGGATCTCGTGATTCCTCCCCCCGTCTTCCGGTACCAACCACTATTTATATAGTTGGTAGTCACCTATGCAGATTAGGTGGATCCCACCAGAACACCCCCTCCCAAGCCTTGGAATCCTTTTGGATTTCAAACTGGCTTCTATATGGGATGATGATTATGGTTATTTCTTTGTAGATCCCCTTTGCATAGTTCATATGTATATCTGTTTTTTTTTTCAATATCTTTTTCGTTTTGGATTCACGTCCAATGGGTCCGTGAACTTTCGTTTCCTACCGGATCTTCTCGGTTCATGAGCACTCTGCGGAGGTTCTACTTGAAAAGTATCGTACATTACATCAATGGGATTTTCCTCCTCATCCGGTATACTCTCTTCATGCTCTAGCACGTAGCAATTTTGAGTTGGTTCTGGTGCTTTTTATGAGTATTCTTCGGCCCTTTTATTATGTAAATCAGGTCACCAATTCTCTTGTTCACTATGCCTCGCTCCCAGAACTCAATATTGTTTCTATAGCACTTGAAAAAGACCTTCTCTCCAGGGGTGTATCTTTTTCTAGCTGTATACATAGTGTTCTTTATTCTATTTCTTCCTGGCAAAAGCTTGTCAAACACTGACTTAACTTTCCTAGCGAACATTAGTTCTGCTAGTGCCATGTTTGATGGTGTTCTCTGGTTAGGCGTGATTCTGTATACTTGTAGGAATTGCTGAAGCGCCTTTTCCGTTGGAACTCCTGAGGCTTTCTTCAGAGCGCGCTTTAACGTATCTACAAATCTTTCTGCGAGTCCATTGGATCTCGGATGATACGGCGGCATCGTTATGTGATTAATTTGATATAACTCACAAAATTCCTTAAAATCGTCAGAAGTGAATTGTGTACCATTGTCACTCACAATACACTCTGGCACACCGAACCGTGCAAATACTTCATGCAAAAAAGTTGTTGTGGTATTGGACGTAGGCTTTTTGCAGCGTAGTACTTCCGGCCATTTTGTAAAGCTATCTACCACTATTAAGTAGTAATAATCTTCTACTGGACCAGCGAAATCAATGTGTGATCTTTCCCACGGATGATCCGTCTTTGGCCATGGTTTGTGTACTATAGGTGGTGCCTTAGCTGCTAACGCACACCCTTTACATCGATGAACCATGTTTTCGATATCCACATCCATTCCTTCCCAATATACAAAGCTTCGCATTAAGCTTTTTGTTCTATTAATCCCCGGGTGACCCATATGAAAGTCCCGTAGGATTCTTTTCTGCAACTTTTTTGGTACTACTACTCTCTCACCATATAGTAAAATTCCGTCACAAATTGAATAGATCTCCTGAACATTTTGGTCATTTGCTGCCATTTTACTTTTTATTCCTAAAATGAAATCATCGCTTTCAGATTCTTTTTTGATTTCCTTTGATGTAACCGGTAGCTCTCTTACAATGTTGTTTACCATGCTTTTCACCTCATAATCTGCTCTGATATTTGCAATAATTGTTTCTTCGAATCCTTCATCTTTATTCGGTACCGCATGAATTATATTTTTGGATGATAGGTGTTTTATGTGGAAATCATAATTGAGAAGAATGGTTCCCCATCTTAACAGTCGATTTGCCGTGTAAACGGGTAACCCTTTCTTTGACCCAAAAATAGTGATCAGAGGTTTATGGTCCGTTTCTAACCTGAAATGTCTGCCGTAGATGTACCTATGAAATTTTGTTATGGCAAAAATGATACTCAGCGCCTCCTTTTCTATCTGTGAATAACTTCGCTCTCCTGGGAGTAATGCCCTCGAAGCATGCGCAATTGGTTTTCTAGAACCATCTGGCATTATGTGTTGAATACATGCTCCTACCCCGTATGAACTAGCATCACTTGCCACTACAATATCCAGTTTAGGATTGTAATGGGTTAAAAAGAGGTCGGACGTAAGCATTTTCTTAATTTCATCAAAGGCTTTTTGACATTCTACCGTCCATTCCCATGCCTTGTCTTTTTTCAGTAGTTCATTCAACGGAGCTCTTAGATTGTACATTCCTTTAATGAATGCTTGATAATAGTTCGCGAGCCCCAGAAAACTCTGTAGTGTCGCCACGTTAGTGGGCGTCGGCATGTTTCTAATCGCAATGGACCTTTCCGGATCTGGAAATCTGCCATTTTTGTTGATTATGTGACCTAAATATTTAATTTCCTCCAAACCAAATTCGCACTTTGATTGTCTAATTCGGCTCTTGAATTTTTTCGTTTTACAACACGATCCTTTGTGACCATTCTTTTGGCACACGAAACATTTCTTATTTCTATATGGGCAATTTATCTCCCAATGTCTTTTGTTACAACGTCTGCAATTATATGGTGGGACCTTTTTATTTTCTTGTCTATTCTTAAAGTACGCCGAATTTTTACTCCAATTTTTTGCTGATGGGTAATTTGGCTACTTTTTTATTTTTTTAATATAAGCAATACCAGCTTCTTCGATTTTTTGCGACTCTCTCTTTTTTAAACTTACGGCCCGTTGACACTCCTCTGCTAACTTTTGCAGGGTAAGGCCTTGTTCAGATTCGAGTTTAAACAAAACTCTACGTCTTATTTCGGCACTCTTACTGGATACCAGTCCTTGAGCAAAAATTAAACACTTGAATTCTTCAACCGTAATCTCTGCCAATCTGAAATTGTCACAATGTCTATTCACTATAGATGCATATGTTAAGTAATCCTGATCGTCGGATTTAGAGACATTCATGCATAACCATCGCTTATGCCAAAGCGACATATTTGCTCCAAACAGCTCTTTTAGCAATTTCACTGTTTCCGAGAATTCCAATTCAGTTGTTTTTCTCGGTAGAATAAAATCTACAAATTTGCTATGTTCTGCTGTACCTAGCTTTCTTAGTAATAGACTGACTTTTCGTGAATTCGACCAGTTTTCACAGTCTGTGTAGAAAATATCTTCATATCGTTTAAAGTACGCTTCAAACGTTTTTTCTTCGTCTGGCACATAGTTGAAAGTTTCCAGCGAATTAAATATGGTGTTATTATAGTATGAAGAATTTCCCTCATTTGCCTGATAGTTGTTTAATTTCTCCAGTGTTAACTTTTGAATTTCCAACAGTCTTTCCTCTTGACGTTCTTGATATTTTTGTATCCCTATCAGTTGTTCTTGCTGTGCTATCTGTTGGGATTTGAATAATTCAGATATGACTTTGGATAGTTCATCCATCTTTAGCTGATAGTGTTCATGCAACAAGAAATATACTTTTAATTTGTGTATCCACGAATATCATATAAGCTGACCAAAAAATCGAAACAACGTACGACTTTTATATTTTATGTCTTGCTTTTACATTCACGCCCGTGCTAATCAACTTTGGTATTTTTTTTTTCGTGAACAGAGAGCGTCGGACTTTTTTTTCGTTTTCGACTTCTGTTCGCGTATTTCAATGACAACGTCTGATTTTCTTATCAGAGGTAATTCGTCACTATATTGTTGAACAAATAATTTTAAAAAAAATAATTTTTTAAAGTTTGTTACCTTTCACAGTCGACACGGTGTATTTGTGCTCCTTTTAATCCATGCATGTTTTTGTAGTCGGCCAATTTTTTTTTTAGCGGGTGTCTCGTTGTAGATAATTTTTTTAATTTAAAATTACCGTTACTCGTTTACGACACCTTTCAATTTTTCTGAGTGAACGTTCCTTTATGCTTAGTCGTCTTTTAACGAGTTCTACATATCCAGAAGTTTAGAATACTTCGTCGTTACGTTAACGTTGGACTTTGAATTAATAGTTTTTTTTTTCAGCCTGGGTTCTTCAATGACTTGTCCCAGTTGTTGAAAACTCTCACTATTAATTCTTTCTTCTTTCCGTATGGTTCGTTCTACTTCTTTGCCATTGTTGAAACTTGGCGTATGGTTCGTTCTACTTTGTGGCCATTGTTGAAACTTGACGTATGGTTCGTTCTACTTCGTCGCCATTGTTGAGTCTTGACTCAATGTTGAATCTCGCCTATTGCATGGAATAATAATGCAACACAAAATGTACTTAGAACAAGAATGTATTATAACAAGAAAGTGTACACAATAAGTACATATAGTATTTCTGTATATTTCTGGGAAGACGTTCCTGGAGAATGTGTTGACTAGTCGCAGTCGATCAGAGTCTCTAGTTGGATCTCGTGATTCCTCCCCCCGTCTTCCGGTACCAACCACTATTTATATAGTTGGTAGTCACCTATGCAGATTAGGTGGATCCCACCACAACAATTTATGTCCCTTTTTTCCCTTTAGTTTAATTCCCCATCCCTTCCCTCGTTAGGTGGTCAGTGATTTCAGTTCTCTGTTAGATGCGGGGCGCTTTTCGTTTCGCGTGCGTGTTTTTCGTATTTGTTTTTTTTTGTGTCTGAATTAGTGTATGTCTGTGTGAGTGCTTGGGATGGATGAATGTTTATATATTCTTATAGTCCCACATCGATTTTGTCTAGTTAACTGATTTTTCTGCCACATTTAAGGTTTGTGGGGGGTATTACTAACATGATTTTGTTTAGTTTCTTGTAAATAATTTATAACCATATTGTATAGATATCATTGGGGTGTTTTTAGCTTGTTGTTTTTATTCCCCACCCTCCACAGACAACAATTTGTACATATCGGGACTATTTAGGATTTTCATTGAGACTATGAGGTATTTTGGTGGATGTAGTAAGAAAGGTATGCATGAATGTGTTGTTTTGGTGCTAGGTTTATTGTTTAGTACGATTGGGTCAGTGATTGTGGCTAGCTAAGTTATAAATTAAGACAGATGATGACCGTCTCTTTTTCCCATCCCCTTTTTCGGCCTTGTGCCACATTTACTGTATTGTTCAGTAATAAATATTGAATCGAGTCGAGCCGCAGTCTCTGACTGTGCGCGACTCCTGACGAACTCTCTGCTTTGGCAGAGAGGAACCCGGACGAGGATTTGCCGAAGCGTAAAGTTTCGTCAGGTGTGGTAGACAAGCCCTAAACCCGTTTATACGGGTTCTTAAGGGAGTATTTTTGGCCGAGCTTACGGGCTCGCAGAAACCCACGTTAAACTCGGCCTTGTGCCGCATACTTTCCTCGTGGGCGGACTGTTAAATATCGAATCGAGTCGAGCCGATAGTAGTTCACGCCAAACCAGACTGACAGTCATACTAATTCCTTCGACATCTTGTATTATTATTCCGTGTAATATATCTTCGTTATTTCTACTCTTGTGTTCGTGTTGTTCTTCCTTGGTTCTAACCTGGACCATAACACCTTCCAAATGCAAAATAACACTGAATGTGTCATATTCAACGTTTGTTTCACTTCAAGCAATATGCGTTGTTTGTTCAGCGCTTCATCAATGACGAACATATCGAAACATTCCCCGAAATTGTATTTACTCAAAACCGAATCTCAAAAGTGAGTCTAGGCGTCTTCTATGTACCGTGTGTCTTCGGAACGTTCTTTATCATGGCTCCCAGAAATGTTCTCTCCTTTGTAGTTCTCACACTACTGCTACAGATTTATATAAAACAAAGGCTGTCCGAATTTTACGATAAATAATTAACATTATTTACATTACTGACACGGCGACTATTGATCTGATCTTTATTGATATTACAACATTTCGGCTATTGCATACAGCGACCTTCATCAGCTGGTTGTGAATCCAGGTAACCTTCATGGTATTTTGACGTGAACCCTTTATTTAATCAACAGCATAGATTGTTCTCCTTTCGCTGTCCATATCTGTCCGAGTTTACATTTTATTCTTAGTTATTGTTCGCTGTTTCCACTGAGTCTAGTAGTGTTAGCTTGTACATTTGGTGATATTGTAATTATGAGTTACATCCCTGGGTCAGGCAATGCAGACTTAGATGATGAGCGGAGAGGACATCGGCCGAAATATTAATTGTGATAATATCAAGACAATGGAATTAAGTCGATTATCTATTCATATTTCAGAATTAATTCTTATGACAAAAACAAATTGATGATATCAGTTTCCTCTGTCATCATCATAACGACTGCTTCAATCGTCGGAGGAGGGAGAAGAAATAGCCTGAATCTTCTTCCTGGTGAACGTTTCAGTGCGCTTTCAGATAGCCTGGTCTTTGAACGACAGCCGAAGATCACGGAATATGGTGTGCGTTGCTCTCGGTTTTCGAATACAGAGTTGTGCTTAAACAAGACTGGTTCTGAATACAGACTTGTTCTTATTCTAGAGAGTTTTCCTTTTCCGACACCAAGGCTGTAGGATCCAGGTCTGCTCTGCTATTTACATATAGCTGGGTGGGTGTGGGTGAGAGATGAATTCATGCCTTTCCCAATTAGAACGTCATGAAATCGACTGAAATTCGAACTTGGCTCTCCGATTCATCAATCTGAGCCGCTATCCATTAACTCTACCGTATTAGCTTTTATAAAAAAAATGTAATTGTAACTTCCGAATTTTTAATTTTGCATTGTAAAGTAAGAAAGATGTTTACTGAAAAAGACTTTGAAAAAAGAACAACTTCTGTACGGACCTTATATTGTAGTCAGTTTAATGTAGTGTAAGTTTTTCGGCGCTGAAATTCGAATCGCATAGAAGAATTCCAGACCCGTCCTATTATATTGCATTCAGTTGGCAGTATTGCCCTTGGGAAAAGGAGGAAACAATTCCTGCTTCTTTATGTATACGATAAATATCAGGACAGACTGGAAACGTTAGTTTGGGTATCAACCGGTCTAATATAATTTCAAAAACAACACTGAATCCAAAGACATGGAGTTGACAACGAGAAACCTGCCCGCATTCTATCTTCAAAAGATCAAGGCAATTAAAAGATAATAAGAATAGCAAATCCGTGAGGAGCTAGGGGTACCTTTATCTTGAAATGACAAATCCTTAAGAAAAAGTATGTTCTGACTCATATTTAGTAAGCAAATTAACCGATACATTATTTTAGATATGTTTTAAATCATAAACAGGTTCTAAATATTTTACCTTTAATAACCATAGCTATTTTGAAACATGAAAATCACTAAAATATTTATATTTATCTACCATAGATTTCAGATGGTTTGTTTCCAAACTTACCACTTACGGAAAGGAAAAGACTCTCTCGTCGATAATCAATCTAAACCATTAAAATGCATAGTTTCTCTAAAGAGACCAAAAGTCCGAGAAAGCGACGTGTTGAAGAATGAGATACATTAAACTATACCACTTAAAGTTTCATATTATGATAAAAAACGTTTAAGCAATAGAAGCAAACAAATAAAAAAAATCTTTTACTTAAAATATGTGCTGGAATCCATTGTAAATGATAAATTATTTATGGTAAGAAATTATATGCCTCAGAAAATTTTTCTAGCCGCGAGTAGCTACTGACGAGAACTGTTCAACAAATATTTCTGTTTTTTTCTCAATTACCTTAAAATCCATTTATCTATTACTTCACCTTTTCACTCGTAGACAAATGACGAAATATGCTCTTAAAAATAACTAAAAATATTAGCAAATTTCCTGCAATCTTGTTTTGTGCTATCTACAACTAATTCTCTTAAGTGGTTTTCCTGATGGAAAATTACGCCTATTCTCTTAATAGATTCCGGACGGTTTTCGCCGATCGTTGCTTTATGTTCATCTAATTGGAAGCATTACTTTTGGAGTCAATTATTTGATTCCATAAAACAACTCAGATGAGAAGATTCCGTTCCAATCGAACAACACACACACAACCACATACGCCATCATCAACATCATTACACGAATGCATTCCATTGGTACGGTTAAGGTTGGTTAACCATCACCGAATCAGCATCACTATTGCAATTCACGTTGTTGTAAATAATCCGCTTGTCATCGCCTTGGAAAAGAAGAAAAGAAAAAGGAAAACGGGAATGTTGACCTTTCTGTGGAAGCTAATCCAAATTTAAAACACAAGCGGCATCGAAATATCCTTACACATAATTTAAGGATATATATATATATATATATATATATATATATATATATATATATATATATATATATATATATTATAACATTTTTATTTAAAAAATATTTTACTTCGCGTCACGGAAATTTATGTTTCGGAACTTAAATCCTTTCCATTATCAAGCGATGTTGGGTAACTGTTGTGGTGGGATCCACCTAATCTGCATAGGTGACTACCAACTATATAAATAGTGGTTGGTACTGGAAGACGAGAAGTGGAATCACGAGATCCAACTAGAGACTCTGATCGACTGCGATTGTCAACACATTCTCCAGGAACGTCTTCCCAGAAATATACAGAAATACTATATGTACTTATTGTGTACACTTTCTTGTTATAATACATTCTTTGTCTAAGTACATTTTGTGTTGCATTATTATTCCATGCAATAGGCGAGATTCAACATTGAGTCAAGACTCAACAATGGCGACGAAGTAGAACGAACCATACGCCAAGACTCAACAATGGCGACGAAGTAGAACGAACCATACGCCAAGTTTCAACAATGGCCACAAAGTAGAACGAACCATACGCCAAGTTTCAACAATGGCAAAGAAGTAGAACGAACCATAAGGAAAGAAGAAAGAATTAATAGTGAGAGTTTTCAACAATTGGGACAAGTCATTGAAGAACCTAGGCTGAAAAAAAAAAACTATTAATTAAAAGTCCAACGTTAACGTAACGACGAAGGGTTCTAAACTTCTGGATATGTAGAACTCGTTAAAAGACGACTAAGCATAAAGGAACGTTCACTCAGAAAAATTGAAAGGTGTCGTAATCGAATAACGGTAATTTTAAATTAAAAAATTATCTACAACGAGACACCCGCTAAAAAAAAAATTGGCCGACTACAAACACATGCATGGATTAAAAGGAGCACAAATACACCGTGTCGACTGTGAAAGGTAACAAACTTTACAAAATTATTTTTTTAAATTATTTGTTCAACAATATAGTGACGAATTACCTCTGATAAGAAAATCAGACGTTGTCATTGAAATACGCGAACAGAAGTCGAAAAAAAAAAGTCCGACGCTCTCTGTTCACGAAAAAAAAAATACCAAAGTTGATTAGCACGGGCGTGAATGTAAAAGCAAGTCATAAAATTAAAAAGTCGTACGTTGTTTCGATTTTTTTGGTCAGCTTATGATATTCGTGGATACGCAAATTAAAAGTATATTTCTTGTTGCATGAACACTATCAGCTAAAAATGGATGAACTATCCAAAGTCATATCTGAATTATTAAAATCCCAGCAGTTGAGTCAACAACGTCAGCAGGAACAGTTTGCCTTATTAATAAGGGAACAACAGATAGCACAGCATAAATATCAAGAGAAACTAGATGAAAGACAACAAAAACAACAAATAGCGCTGCAAAAATATCAGGAAAAACAAGATGAAAGACAACAGAAATATCAAGAAAAACAAGATGAAAGACTTTTGGAAATTCAAAAGTTAACACTGGAGAAATTAAACAACTTTCAGGCAAATGAGGGAAATTCTTCATATTCTAATAACACCATATTTAATTCGCTGGACACTTTCAACTATGTGCCAGACGAAGAAAAAACTTTTGAAGCGTACTTTAAACGATATGAAGATATTTTCTACACAGACTGTGAAAACTGGTCGAATTCAAGAAAAGTCAGTCTATTACTAAGAAAGCTAGGTACAGCAGAACATAGCAAATTTGTAGATTTTATTCTACCGAGAAAAACAACTGAATTGGAATTCTCGGAAACAGTGAAATTGCTAAAAGAGCTGTTTGGAGTAAATATGTCGCTTTGGCATAAGCGATGGTTATGCATGAATGTTTCTAAATCCGACGATCAGGATTACTTAACATATGCATCTATAGTGAATAGACATTGTGACAATTTCAGATTAGCAGAGATTACGGTTGAAGAATTCAAGTGCTTAATTTTTGCTCAAGGACTGGTATCCAGTAAGAGTGCCGAAATAAGACGTAGAGTTTTGTCTAAACTCGAATCTGAACAAGGCCTTACCCTGCAAAAGTTAGCAGAGGAGTGTCAACGGGCCGTAAAGTTAAAGAAAGAGTCGCAAAAAATCGAAGAAGCTGGTATTGCTTATATTAAAAAAATAAAAAAGCAGTCAAAGTACCCAGTAGAGAAAAATTGGAGAAAAAATTCAGCGTACTTTAATAATAGACAAGAAAATAAAAAGAACGAAAATAAAAAAGTCCCACCATATAATTGCAGACGTTGTTACGAAAGACATTGGGAGGTAAATTGCCCATATAGAAATAAGAAATGTTTCGTGTGCCAAAAGAATGGTCACAAAGGATCTTGTTGTAAAACGAAAAAATTCAAGAGTCGAATTAGACAAACAAATTCGAATATCAAATCAGATAGAGATTTGAGGAAATATGTGACGACTGAAATATTCAAAAAGAATATCAAATTTCAACTCGATTCAGGGTCAGATTTAACAATAATGAACGATAAAACATGGAAAATTTTAAAAAGGCCTACAATAATGAAGTCAACGAAACTCGCTCGAACGGTAACTGGAAAGCAAATTAACTTCGAAGGCGAGGTTGTACTTCCAATGAAATTGAATGGGATCGTTAAAAAAATAAAAGTTTTCATTCTGAGAAATGGAGAAAACTTGTTGGGTACAGATTTTATTGAAACATTCGAATTGTGGGATAAACCGTTAAACTCATTCTGCAGAAAAGTAGAAAGTAATACGCAATCAAGACAGGACATTAAAGAGGTATTAAAGAAAAAGTTTCCGGAAACCTTTACACCTGGTCTTGGAAGATGTAACAAGTTTGAAGCTAAATTTGAATTAAAAGAAAATACTATGCCTATATTTAAAAAGAAACGAAACGTGCCTTTCGCAAGTGTAGAGAAAGTTAACGAAGAACTTGATAGGTTGGAAAAAATGGGAATTATTTCAAAAGTAGAATCTAATTCATGGGCTGCGCCGATTGTGTGCATAAAAAAGAAATCAAACCAAATCAGAGTCTGCGTTGATTTTTCGACAGGGTTGAACTCTGTAAATAAGGACTACCATTACCCGTTACCGAGTCCTAAGGAGATTTTTAACAAGCTAAATGGCGGAGTGATTTTTTCAAAAATCGACTTATCAGATGCCTATCTCCAAATTCCCGTCGAAGAAGAATGTTCGAAGTTACTAGGGATAAACACGCATAGGGGTTTATTCAAGTACAACAGGCTTCCTTTTGGTATTAAAGTGGCACCAGTCATTTTTCAACAAGCCATGGACGTCATGTTGAATGACTTAGACTTTGCGTGTGCCTACTTAGATGATATTATAGTAAGGAGTGCAAACGTCGACGAACATCGAGAGCAACTCAATCAAGTATTTAAAAAGATTCAGGACTTTGGATTTAAAGTCAAAGAATCAAAGTGTGAATTTGGTTTGGAGGAAATTAAATATTTAGGTCACATAATCAACAAAAATGGCAGATTTCCAGATCCGGAAAGGTCCATTGCGATTAGAAACATGCCGACGCCCACTAACGTGGCGACACTACAGAGTTTTCTGGGGCTCGCGAACTATTATCAAGCATTCATTAAAGGAATGTACAATCTAAGAGCTCCGTTGAATGAACTACTGAAAAAAGACAAGGCATGGGAATGGACGGTAGAATGTCAAAAAGCCTTTGATGAAATTAAGAAAATGCTTATGTCCGACCTCTTTTTAACCCATTACAATCCTAAACTGGATATTGTAGTGGCAAGTGATGCTAGTTCATACGGGATAGGAGCATGTATTCAACATATAATGCCAGATGGTTCTAGAAAACCAATTGCGCATGCTTCGAGGGCATTACTCCCAGGAGAGCGAAGTTATTCACAGATAGAAAAGGAGGCGCTGAGTATCATTTTTGCCATAACAAAATTTCATAGGTACATCTACGGCAGACATTTCAGGTTAGAAACGGACCATAAACCTCTGATCACTATTTTTGGGTCAAAGAAAGGGTTACCCGTTTACACGGCAAATCGACTGTTAAGATGGGGAACCATTCTTCTCAATTATGATTTCCACATAAAACACCTATCATCCAAAAATATAATTCATGCGGATACCTTATCAAGACTCGTACCGAATAAAGATGAAGGATTCGAAGAAACAATTATCGCAAATATCAGAGCAGATTATGAGGTGAAAAGCATGGTAATCAACATTGTAAGAGAGCTACCGGTTACGTCAAAAGAAATCAAAAAAGAATCTGAAAGCGATGATTTCATTTTAGGAATAAAAAGTAAAATGGTAGCAAGTGACCAAAAAGTTCAGGAGATCTATTCAATTTGTGACGGAATTTTACTATATGGTGAGAGAGTAGTAGTACCAAAAAAGTTGCAGAAAAGAATCCTACGGGACTTTCATATGGGTCACCCGGGGATTAATAGAACAAAAAGCTTAATGCGAAGCTTTGTATATTGGAAAGGAATGGATGTGGATATCGAAAACATGGTTCATCGATGTAAAGGGTGTGCATTAGCAGCTAAGGCACCACCTATAGTACACAAACCATGGCCAAAGACGGATCATCCGTGGGAAAGATTACACATTGATTTCGCTGGTCCAGTAGAAGATTATTACTACTTAATAGTGGTAGATAGCTTTACAAAATGGCCGGAAGTACTACGCTGCAAAAAGCCTACGTCCAATACCACAACAACTTTTTTGCATGAACTATTTGCACGGTTCGGTGTGCCAGAGTGTATTGTGAGTGACAATGGTACACAATTCACTTCTGACGAATTTAAGGAATTTTGTGAGTTATATCAAATTAACCACATAACGACGCCGCCGTATCATCCGAGATCCAATGGACTCGCAGAAAGATTTGTAGATACGTTAAAGCGCGCTCTGAAGAAAGCCTCAGGAGTTCCAACGGAAAAGGCGCTTCAGCAATTCCTACAAGTATACAGAATCACGC
Source organism: Acanthosepion esculentum (assembly GCA_964036315.1). Classification (NCBI taxonomy): domain Eukaryota; kingdom Metazoa; phylum Mollusca; class Cephalopoda; order Sepiida; family Sepiidae; genus Acanthosepion; species Acanthosepion esculentum. The sequence goes on from OZ038477.1 coordinate 39,342,797, forward strand.
CTAACCAGAGAACACCATCAAACATGGCACTAGCAGAACTAATGTTCGCTAGGAAAGTTAAGTCAGTGTTTGACAAGCTTTTGCCAGGAAGAAATAGAATAAAGAACACTATGTATACAGCTAGAAAAAGATACACCCCCGGAGAGAAGGTCTTTTTCAAGTGCTATAGAAACAACATTGAGTTCTGGGAGCGAGGCATAGTGGATAAGAGAATCGGTGACCTGATTTACATAATAAAAGGGCCGAAGAATACTCATAAAAGGCACCAGAATCAACTCAAAAAATGCTACGTGCTAGTGCATGAAGAGAGTATACCGGATGAGGAGGAAGATCTCATTGATGTAATGTATGATACTTTTCAAGTAGAACCTCCGCAGAGTGCTCATGAACGGAGAAGATCCGGTAGGAAACGGAAGTTCACGGACCCATTGGACGTGAATCCAAAACGAAAAAGATATTGAAAAAAAAAAAAACAGATATATATATGAACTATGCAAAGGGGATCTACAAAGAAATAACCATAATCATCATCCCATATAGAAGCCAGTTTGAAATCCAAAAGGATTCCAAGGCTTGGGTGGGGGGTGTTGTGGTGGGATCCACCTAATCTGCATAGGTGACTACCAACTATATAAATAGTGGTTGGTACCGGAAGACGAGAAGTGGAATCACGAGATCCAACTAGAGACTCTGATCGACTGCGACTAGTCAACACATTCTCCAGGAACGTCTTCCCAGAAATATACAGAAATACTATATGTACTTATTGTGTACACTTTCTTGTTATAATACATTCTTTGTCTAAGTACATTTTGTGTTGCATTATTATTCCATGCAATAGGCGAGATTCAACATTGAGTCAAGACTCAACAGTAACTTTTGATGAAAATTATTTACTTTTGAAAACAGAAGGGTATTTTATTTAAGAATTACGAAGGATGGAGGAAAAAAGATTTCAAATTTTTTTATCGGTATGTCTTCTTTGACCAATGAAAAAACAGGTCAAAGCTAAACCAACAAACTGAAAAATGTAGGTTAGAGCTTAGATGGATGTGTATCCAACAAAAGGTTAATTAATCATACTAGAAGCCCCTTTAAGATAGTTACAAAGTATAATTTTTAAATTCCTAACATTAACCTTTTGTCGGATACACATCTCTCCGATTATTTTACTTTAACTAAAAATCATATTCTTCACCGGATGTAATTGAAGACCCGTCTCTAAAATGACGGTTCACCTAGACAAGTTTGAATAACACACACACACTAACCTCTAATCTAACTTTTTTCACTTTTCTGTTTTAGCTTTGAATTTTCTTTTCATTGGTCAAAGAAGTCACACCCATAAAAAACTGAAATTTTGTTCCTCTATACTTCCTAACTCTTAAATAAAATACCATTCTGTTTTCAAAAATAAATCATTTTCATCAAAATTTACCCAACATCACTTGATAATGGAAAACATTTACGTTTCAAAAAAATAGAAATTTCCGTGTCGCGATGGAAAATATTTCTTAAAATAAAAAAAAGTTATATTATGCTCTACGTTGTATTGGGCACATTAAAAAATGCTAAAGGACTATGGATTCTAAACCTGACTCTTCTCTCTCTTTATTTGGACACACACACACACACACACACACACACACACACACACACATATATATATATATATATATAAACATAAATCTACTTTATATAAATGTAAATCGATATTACAGCGACAAAAATAATAAGTGCATATAAGATATCGCGTGTCACTCAAATAACACTTGAAGATAGCCAAAATGTAAACATTGTTTAAACAACAGCAGCAGCAGCAACAACAACAATAAAAATAATAATGTCTATGATAACCATGATGTAAAGTATAGCCCTAATAATTCAATGGATTTTGACAATTCTCGTCTCAAGAATAAAAAAAAAATTATTGAATGTTTCTAAATCCATATAATGAGAACAACGCAATTATATAGCCTTTTGCCTCCCATAAAATATTTAGCAAGTGATTACAAAAAAGGAAATAAAGTTTTAAGTCCGAGTTTTTATGTTAAGTATAGGTAAAAAAAAAAAAAAAAAAGGACCAATATTACAGATTTTATACTCTGTGTAAGTAATCTATTATATAATTTAAGATTTCTAAAAGACGATATGATAAAATTATATTCTTGGAATTGTCTCGAAAAATATTTCCTTGCACATAAATAGTAAAAGTCATTAGAGAATAACAGATTAGATTTTGACTCTGAGATTAAATGAGCATTTCCGGCACAAAGAGTTTCGTCTGATGATATTCCTCTTTGTAATCAGTTACAAATGTGACAAACAAATGATCGATTGTTTAGACTGTATGGCGTAATCTTTGCACCTGTTGCAAATAAGGCTTCCTTTTCTGTCAGCAGTTCCAATAATTACAGAATAACAAAATATTCTAATAAAAATACCTTATATTTCTTTTTCATTTAATTCGTAGCTTTTGCGTGGTTATGGATAACATCTAATGTTGCAAAATCCTCGGAATTAACTGGCACCACTGAATATTTACCAATCTGAAGCATCAAAATTCGTGTTGTTCTTTGACCGACCATTTTTATGAGAAAAGTTAATGAATATTTATAGTATGTAACCAGGTTTCAACTTATAAAATACGCAGACTCTGCGCAGGTATCGTAAACAGCATTCTCCAAATAAAATGCGGGCAGGCTTTTTGATTGAAAAACAGAGTTGAGTGATTCGACAAAAGCCGCAAGTGGGAATCATAGCTGCATTGCATTAGAGCCAATGCTGCAGCATTTATAGGTGATAGTGATAAAGGCAACTGTTCTCAAAGAAAAACACATTGAACAGTATCATTCGTATACGGCGAAGAGAAAGCAACGATCATCCATGCCCTTGCTTTGTATTAAGTATAATATACTGTTTATACCTGCAAAGAAATGAAGGTCCATTATTTCGGAGAGCCGAACACGTTATTTTTTTTTTTGTTCCCAAGCGGAAGATCTTTATGCTAGAATCGGGATGAATAGATAGAGAACAAGTATTCGAAATGTAGATGGACAGTGATGAATGAAACAGGAGTAGAGTGCTTGCTTTATTGATTCCTGAACCCATTCTCTCTCTCTTTCTCTCACTCTCTTTCATCTGCTGTGTCTCAGTGAATTCTAACTTTATTCTTTACTGGGTGGGGTCGTGGCGTATTGTAGGAATAGCGGAACAGTATGGATTGCAGCGAACGGATGTGACAGGTATAAAAGTGTCTGACCAAAGAACACCGGCCAGGAAACGGCAGAAGTCGTCTTTGTTTTCTCTTTCTTTACAAACTGTCAGTATCAACTTTCAATTTCACTTTCTCTTAGCTATCTACTTCCTCTCTTTGTATTCGCTTTTTCTTCCTGATTTCTGTTTATAGCCTAGTACAAATCCACTCAAAAATGCCACCAACTGTCCAATGGAATATTCAAAATTTAAACTCCAAACATGTAAGTCCATGTAAGCAATCAAACATCAACTCGCTTTTTCTGATAAACATGAAGCTTGTATTTGTAAACTCAGAAGCACAAAGGTCAGTCATACCCACCCACACATAAATATATTCGGGTAGTGTACAGCTTGGTTCGAAAGTCTTGTGACTAACCCTCTCTTCCAAATGATCGGAGCTGATGTCAGCTATTTGAAATAGAAAATTATATTATGTATGGGTGACAAGACTTTCGGACCACACTGTATTAGAGGATACTTACTGAAGATGCAACGTTTATTAAGCTCATACTATGAGTAATTCATGGCAACTTTTGTTGTGTAATTCTGTAACCTTCTTTGGAATATGTCTCACCTATGCCGATTCATTATCTGAGAATAAATTCCGTTTAGAACCTACTGTAGAGCAATATTTCGAATGTTAGTTGCATAAAACGCTTAAATCCTGGAGGAGGTATAGGAAATCTAACGAAGAACCGAGTTCATCAGGATGACACTACTCATGAAGACAGAAGGAATGATAGGAACACCTTTCGAGTATTGAAAAACGTTCTGTTAATTAATCTCGCTTATAAATCACCAGTTACTAATGTTGTAAAAATGAAATAAATTCATATTTATAATTAGTAATGGATGTCATAAGACTTCAAATAGATTGCATTTCTCCTGGGTACTAGTGAAACAATTAGTTACTGTACAGGTATAGAATAATAATAATAATAATAATAATAATAATAATAATTAATACTATTGCTACTACTACTACATCTAATATCATCATATTTCGATATTTGCTATGGTCACGTAACCTACTATGTCTGCGTTAAGATCTAAGGCAGGTACTCTTGTGTTGTCATAGCTACAGTTCATGATTTGTTTTTCTTAATCTCATAAAATCACTAGCGTTACATATGCAAAGTTCTTCTTAGTGTGGAGACTGTACTTATCAAGACAATTTTTTGTATTTCTCTTAAGCTGGGATATCCAAGGATCTTTTTCACTGTGTTGTTGTTTTTCTTTTTTTATCATTCCAAGCGAACCTAATATGACTGGTACTATTCTAATTTCCAGTTTTCACATTTTTTGTATTTATTCTATTTAGAATAGAAAAATTATTATTATTATTATTGTTAAATCGTCCACATTATTAGTACTTGTGGAATGCTTGCACAGAAAGAATACAAGCTCCACTTCGATGAAGTGGCCACCCATCGGCATTGGTGTCTATTTAAAGTGTAGGAATTTGAAGTTGCAAGAAATAGCACTGCCAAAAACAAGGGAAATTTGATAAAAAACGACCAGGTCAAGATATTGTGGAATTAAAGCACCCAAAAAGATAGCACCCTGTAGGCAACCAAAACAGGCATCATTGTCTTTCAGAAATAAACATGAAAATGGCCGTGAAAATTTTCTGGGAAAGGCGCTCATTGTCTGGAGTCATACGGCTAACTGGAGAACGCACATAGAGCAGGCCATTCGGTCGGAAAAGAATAACCCAAAGAGATAATAATAATAATAATAATAATAATAATAATAATAATAATAATTGAGAGAAGATCGAAATTTAAGAACAAATAAAGAAAAGAAAGAACTCGGTGTTTGAGAATGTCAAACAATAATTCAACAGAATGTCTAGCTTCTTCAAGTTATATTTAAACAATCTTTCAATTATAAAATTATATAAATCTACAAAAATTATACGTCTTTGTACAAACGTTGCTTTATTAATCACTGAATACAGTAATCTCTGATAGAGAGAGAGAGAGAGAGAAAGAGAGAGAGAGGCCTCTTGATTTTGTCGGAAGACAGAATACAGCGGCAACTCTTAATTTTGAATGGTGGACGGGTCTTAATCTTAATAACATCTTTCTTTTTCCAGCGTGGTTTCGGGGTTATCACCGTCCCCTGCCATTTCATAACATTGAGAGGATTTTTATACAATTGTAAATATTGAAATTTTAAATCATGGTGTGCCCCTGCGTTTGTAACTTATTTTGGTGTATCTAGGAGCGAATGGTTACGGATAGATTCTTATGGTGAATAAGTAAATCGGGTCGTGAATCTAATTAGCTAGGTTTAAGATAGTTTCCCCCAGCCTCGACCCATCTTTCCCCATCTTTCGGCCTTGTGCTAAAATTACTGTATTTAATCACGATTAAATCGTAGACAAGCAACGTTTGTAGGAAGACTTATAATTTTTGTAGCTTTATATATTTTTATACTTGAATAAAGATGTTTAAATTATAGCTTGAAGAAGATAGATATTTTGTTGAAATATTGTTTAACATTGTCAGACACTTTTCTTTATCATTTCTTAAATCACGGTCTTCTCTTGGAAGATTTACGCGATCTTCTATTGGAAGAGTTACGTGAAACATTTTGTTTTAACAATAATAATAATAATAATCATAATTATAATAATTATTGTTATAATTATTATTATTATTCCCTTTGATATCTGGCGTTTACACATTTCTTTCCGGGTCCCGCCCAGGGACCTAAGGTTAGAAATGGCATCATGACACTTTCCACTGGAAAAAAAAAAAAAAAAAAAAAAAAAATTACATAGATAAAGCCCTTCGTAAAGTGTGGGCTGTACTTGTCAGAACAATTTTTTGTATCTCTTTGAGGCATGGACTTCCAGGGATCCCTTCAATCAGCCTACTGGAATCTTTTCCAACCAGTCCAAGGGCTCCAACTACAACAGGAATTGTTGATGTTCCCATGTGCCACATTTTTGAGATTTCGATTTCAAGGTCCTTGTATTTTGACAGTTTTTCGAATATCTTCAAAGACACATTGCAGTCTGCAGGGACTGCCATATCTTATTATTATTATTATTATTATTATTATTATTATTATTATTATTATTGCAGCTCAAGACCAAAGCCTCGGAACCAAATCCTATAACTGTCACATAATCAAGGATGGAATTAAACCGAAATGCAGGTTCTGCGGAATATATGATGAAACTGTCGACCATATTATCTCAGGATGTTCGGAACTAGCAAAAAAAATGATATACCCACAGACATATCAAGGTAGCGACATATGTTCACTGCAAGAAATGCAAGAAGCATGAAGTCGAAAGCACTGAGAGAAGGTATGAGCACCAAACAGGCACAGTTAACCAAAATAACGATGTAACTATCCACTGGGATATGCCAATTCAAACTGACAGGGAGATAAAAGCCAACAGACCTGATATTATTATAAAAGACAAGAAATTCAGGAATTATATGCTTATTAACATAGCAGTATCATCTGAGAAGATCACCTCCATAAAAAGTATCGAGAAAGTGTCCAAATAGAAGGACCTGGAGATCGAGATTAACAGTATGTGGGGAAGGAAGACTGAGACTGTACCAGTAGTAATTGGAGCACTGATCCTCATGAGAAAAGTAATGGACAGGTTTACTAACACGTAACATCAACATACGTTGCCCAGATAATCGCCCTACTACGAACATCCACTATACTAAGAAAAGTGCTATCAATTAAATGACAATTCTCGTATAGGGCGCAAGGACCATACTTTGGACCCGGCTCTACAGGCTACAAAACAGGAAACATAACACACAAACAACAACAACAACAATAATAATAATAATAGCAACAACAATAACAATAACAATAATAATAATAATAATCTTTTCACTAGGAACTTTCACACAAATATCATGCATCATAGTGTAGATCCAAGATGCAGGTTCTGTGAAAAATATAAGGAAACATATAGATAAGGCGTCGACATCCTTCTGGAGAGAGCGCGACAGAAAGTTATGCATTGTCTCGGACGAGGGCCATGATATCAAATGTATTATAAACAAACTCTGCATTGGGATTATATCCCCTCGGTTGCTTCAAAGATTCTCTTAATTTTCTTTGCACTCGACCTCAGACCGCTCCGTTCAGATGGCTGCCTTGGTTTGGATGTTGAAAGAAAAATAACGAGGTCAATTTCATTTAAACATAGTTGCTTATTTAACTGCAGGAATAAAAGCATAGCAACTAGAACAATTAACAAAATATGAAATACGGTTAGTAATGGCAAATTATTTAATGAGACACTTGTTTCTGCTTCTTGTTTGATAACTTCTCCACATCAGGTGAAATATTTGCCGATGACAGTAGCAAAACTTCATCCAGATGGTCACCACCGAACCTTGTTTTTAAACGACTTTTAGTATATTTCATTTTCGTAAAACGTTGTTCACAAACATATGTTATTCCAAAATAGGATACCATCATTTTCGCATTCTTCATTACGTTCTTATATTTTCCGGTTGGCAAAACGTTTCTTGCAGAATTCAGGAGTAGATTCTGAATGAAATTTTGATTTACAAAATTCGTTGCATTGTAAGTCAATTAACTCCAAGTGACATTTTTTTCTGCCACTTCCTCCACAAATAAATAAGATAATTAATGTCCAGGTATTAAGCTAGTGGCCTGAACAAAAATGTTTCGCGAACCGTATGTCGTTCGGGCGTTGGAGGTTTCCATAAACCATTTAATCACAGGTTCTCTGTTTTTGCACCAAATTAATATAAAAATCGTCACAATCGAGTGGGGAAACATTTACACTGTGCAATATACAAACACTTTGGAAAATATGTTAACAAACACTGTTATGAACATCACCCAACACCGGTTAGAGAAATGGAAGACATCACAATTCTATGGGATCACACCATCTTTACAGACAGGAAGATTAAAGCAAATAGGCCGGACATAATTGTCAAAAACTAAAAAGAAAAAACTTGCCTACTAATTGTCATGGCTTGCCAAGCCGACTGCATGTAACAAGAAAGGAATTGGAAAAAATAACGAAGTATAAAGACCTGGAAATCGAAATGGAAAAATGTGGAAAATGAAAACATAAATAATATGAGTCATAGTAGGTGCGCTTGGAATGATAAAAAAGAAACACAACAACATATTGAAAAAATCCTTGGAAAAATGTCTTGATAATTGCATCTCACATGCTAAGAAGAACTTTATCGATATGATGTTCGTGATATTATGGGAGTTTAGAAAATATCATGAAATGCATCTATAGGTACACATAATAACATGCCTTAGGTGTACTTTGAGACTTGGTAGGTAGTGTGACCATAAAAAATCGAAATATAAAGATGATGATGATAATAATAATAATAATAATAATAATAATAATAATAATAATAATAATAATAAGAAGAAGAAGAAGAAGAAGAAGAAGAAGAAGGAAACTGGATGATGATCTGAGCAAAAGAACATGAAAATTATCATTCCTAAAATTGAAGCAAGATTGGAGATAATATGACAGACAATGAGATACAAGCTAAAATAAATGAGATACGAAACGATGGTTTCGCGGAAGAATCTATCTGCGACATAAACAACTGCACTGACTCAGATTCTGACACTGATGAAGATGTACTAAATGACATTAGAGCTGCATTCCTCGAAAACAGCAGAGCGAAAAATCACATCATTCGAAATAGTCAGCAACCCGCACGCAATTGCCAGAAAGTGAACGGCTTCCAAACATTCATATGACGAAGTTCAATAAACCTGCTGTACAAACATATAACATTTCATTGCAAATATTGTTAACGGACAGACCGATAGAAAACTTCAAAGAATTAAATAATTTTATATATGCAACACATTTGGCAACTAGTGAAATACTTAATGTCATGGCAAATAAATGATTAAGCATCAGACTAGAGGATCCGCTTGGAAGGCAAAATAAAAATTGTAAAATTGAAGAAATCAGATATGAGTTATCGATACTAGATGAGAATTAGAATGTTTCAATCCGGAAGTCCAAGAAAATCAAGGGGAAATATAAGATTAACGCCGTAAATGAAAGTCCACCAATCAAGGAAATACATGAGCAAAAAACGTAATGAAAGGCTCAGAGAACAAGACGACATAAAAAGCGTTGTGGGTTCTATTAAAATACACGATATTGCAAAAGGATTTCCAGACGTTTCACAGGGAGATTATAAAACAAGTTATAGAAGTCAAAATGCCACCATATATTAAAAAAGTGCAAAACATTTAGGAGAATATTTGGATCAACCTAAAGGAATATAATCCCAATGCATAATGGATACAACAAGAACAAGAAAGAATGAGGGTTAAACCTGTGCAAGGATGGAAAAATCTAACCAAGAATAATGTTAGGCAAGCTCTAAGAAAATCTTAAAAGTGGAAATTCCCAGGAAGGTACCCCACTTTTGGCTCCATCATCTTTCATCAATCCATAAAATCCTTGCATGATCTTTATCAATGCTAAATAATAACCAAAATTAAATTACAGAATGAATCACTGAAGGTATTACATGTCTGGTATCAAAAGCGGGTGAAACAGATGATCCAAACATTATAGGCAAATAACATGTCTGTCCACATATAATTTGATCACGTCTCTACTGACTAACTTTACACTTTTTTCGATGAAAACAATCTTCTTCGTCTGGAAAAGAAGAGATGTCCAAGACGTTCATATGGTTGCAAAGATCAACTACAGATGAATAAAATGATCAGGGAAAATTGCAGGAAAATAGGTAGAAATCTCAACACGGCTTGCGTAGATAATAGTAAAGCCTTTGATAGTGTGTCACATTCTTGGATCCTTAAGGCTTTGGCATTATTAAATTTCCTGAGATATAACATGGAACTGTGGAAATATACCTTAATCACACCAAAGGTATTGCCACTCCCAATTATTTTAATATCCGACTAAGAAACTTTCAATGAGACTCCCTTTCGCTCCTTCTGTTTTGTCTGTACTTAATTCCCCTTTCGCATGAAGTAAGCAATAAAAACTATGAAGGCATTTAAAAAAAAAAAGAATGTGTTGAATCAACTATTCTAATCGGATGATATCAAACTCTTTGTCAAAGATAACAATGAGTTGAAAGGTATCTTTAATATTGTAAAATGTTTCAATGATAACATAGCCATGGATTTCGGATTAGATAAATGTGAAGAGAAAGGGAGAATTGCAGAATCACACTTAATAGATCTAGATTTTGTCACAAAGTTTTGGAAACTGGAACAAGAAGAATCGTATAAATACCTAAGAGTCAGCAGATGAGATAGAATACGACATAACAAAATGAAGTATAAAGTAAGAAAAGAATACTAAAGGCGTGTGCGTCTAGTGTTATAAACCGAACTGAACTCACAAAACAGAATATCAGCCATAAACATAGCTAACATTAAGCGAATGGATGTCAAAAAGATGAAGCTTCTCACTTGCATCCCCTTAAGGCTGTTTTTGATTATCTGTACCGATCCTGATCCGAAGGAGGTAGAGAATTAGTTCAACTAGAACTGTCTTACAAAACCACAAAAATCGGTCATCAAAAATATATCTGGAACTACCGAATAATGGATGATGATCTGTGCTAAGAACATGAAAGATATGGAATAATTAATTCAATATTAAAAAGAAGACAACTTATTCAAAGGAGTATTTCATAATACACCCACTGAAGCGGAAATGAATCTAACAATGCGAACAAAAGCAAATGCAGTGTACTAAATGCAAAAAAGATAGATAGATGAGTCTCTTCATAGACAATCTTCTGCCCGTACCAAACCGGCTAATAAAGACAAACCCCCATACCTATTAGTGGTTGGGTAGTGTAAGGTTAAAAGCTGAAAAAGAAAATTTATTCTTACGATACAGTCCCAATGCTTGTTAACTAGAAATTACCAAGCAGATATACTGAAAAACTCTGTTAACCTAAAATGCATATTCAGAGTGGGCCAATGTTTGCACGAGAAGATATGCAATTTATTTGCGGGAAGGAAACTGCAAGAAGCTGGTATGAACATCGCCCAGCCTTTTTATGGGATTTACACACACAGACAGAACAATCAAAGGTAATCCTCACCGATCACGTGATCAAAGGCCACAAAAATAGGAAGTGCTTTCTTATTGACGCCGACACCCCGGCAGATTGTAATGTATCTTTGACGATCTGTAAAAAACAATCTAAAATAAAAGGTTCGTAAAATAAAAATCGGACAAATATGGCGCATGAGCAGATCAATAATTGCATTTGCAGTTGGAGCCCTCGGATTGATTGGAACAGTTTTTTGATAGGCTCACTGAAGGGATTCCTTGTAACCCATTCCTTAAAGAAATACAAAAGAGTGCATTTACTACTATAGCTCACACATTTCGACAAACTTCATCTATGTAAAATGTGTGTGAGCTTTTTTCGTTACAAAAATTATCAGACGAAAATGTCATTTAGACATTTCTGTCCGTACATATCTGGTTGGGACCCGGAAGAAAATATGCATACAGCATAAGTCCTAGGAAATAATAATAATAATAATAATAATAATAATAATAATAATAATAATAATAATAATAATCACAACTTACGATGAGCTTTATCTAAGCAAAATGTGAGCTGCTCTTAGGTTGCATATTTTTTTTAAAAACTAATCACTGAAAATGTCATGATGCCATTTCTGACCGTAGTTCCCTGGTTGGCACCCGAAAGGGAATGAGAAATCAAAGGAAATAACAACAACAACAACAACAACAACAACAATAATAATAATAATAATAACAGTGATGACGATGATGAAGAAGATAATGGTAGTAAACTAATCTGATGCTATCCTAAGACTATCGCACATTGATCTACGGCGCGTTGGTGTGTTGATGTGTAAATATTATTTTTTTTAATTACACACTCTGCATCCCTGTTTATGACCGGGGTTAAAATGGGGCATATGGAGAGGGTTTTTTTTTTTAATTTTGAAGAATGTTTCAACCATTGTGACATGGGAGGCACAACTATATACATTTTGAAACGCTAAATCGCAGGCTGCCTTCGCAGAGTGCATTACCCGACCTCAAGCTTTTCTAACCTGAAACACATGCCTTTATCAAAATCAGTCGCTCTATTCCGCATATTTCTGTCATGCATGTGCCTGTTATAATGTTTTCAAAATGGATAGCATGAGCGGTATACTGGGCTTCATATATTTGTATCCCAGCATATATAGTGATAATAACATTATTATTATTATAATTATTATTATTATTAGTAGTAGTAGTAGTAATAGTAGTAGTATAATCGAGCTTCTATCCATTACTTCCTTCGACCGTTACGCCTTACCAATACCTCATAAACAATGGACTATTCCGTTTTCAATGCGGGAGAAAGAGAGGAAAATACACGACTTGGTTTCAGTGAGAAAGTGAATGAATAAGAAAAAAGAAATAAGGAAAAATAGAAGTGCTTCACATCCTTTTCAATGAAATGGAAAAGTTTTCAATTTTAAATCTTTTCAGTTGTACCCCCTTACTTTTTAAAATAACGAGTAGCATTCATATTTTGGTTAGTTATGGCAATATGTTTTTAAAGCTGTTAAGCTCAAATATTTAACGTTACGATGGTGGAATTTCTACTGGCATTTTATTTTCATAAAACTCGCCATGAATTTATTCAGTCATTGACTTAAGGATTATGATTCTTCAGAATATTAAAATAGGAAAACCGTGACATTTTCAACGGTTAAATGTAGTTATTATTATTATTATTATTGTTGTTATTATTAGTATTATTTTTATTTCCTTTGATATCTGGCATATACACACTTCTTTCCGGGTACCGCCCAGGGACCTAAGGTTAGAAATGGCATCATCACACTTTCCACTGCAAAGAAAAAAAAAGTACATAGATAAAGCCCTTCGTAAAGTGTGGGCTGTAATTGTCAGAACAATTTTTTGTATCTCTTTGAGGCATGGACTTCCAGGGATCCCTTCAATCAGCCTACTGGTATCTTTTGCAACCAATCTAAGGGCTCCAACTACAACAGGAATTGTTGATGTTCCCGTGTGCCACATTTTTGAGATTTCTATTTCAAGGTCCTTTTATTTTGACAGTTTTTCGAATATCTTCAAAGATACATTGCAGTCCGCAGGGACTGCCATATCAATAAGGAGGCACTTATTTTGTTTGTGGTCTTTAATAACGATGTCTGGGCAGTTGGCTTTGATTGTTCTTTCAGTGTGTATTGTGTAGTTCTATAGAATTATAACAGGTCCTATCTCCGTAACCGGGTCAGGGTGGTGTTCGTACCAGTTTCTTTCAGTTATTATTATTATTATTGTTATTATTAATAATAATAATAATAATAATAATAATAATGGTCTCAAAAAAATCATTGGTGAGTGAGTAAAGCATTTTTTACTGTGTCCAAGAAATATCTTTCTTTAACACGCAAATGCTTACGACATCAATTGATGAAAGCGCTTAAAATTCTGAAGCGTTTATAAATTATATACTTTTTCTCAAGGGGATTTCAACGTTTTTCATTAAATGATATGAAAGCTTGTTTTTTTTTCTATTCCCATTTATTCCTGTTAACAACATACTGTGGGTAGATGCATTCGTTTACAATGAAAATATGTTGAAAAGAAAATTTCCGTTTGGGATCGATTAATTTAATGACAAGTGATTACAATCCCTATTTAGTTTCACAGAGAATCGACAGATTGCACAGAGAAAGAAATATAAAATGCTGCTAAATACATTTTGAATTGCATCGATTTTCCATTTATCTATCTATATATTTATCTATCTATATAT
>OZ038477.1:39361889-39366889 GCA_964036315.1 Acanthosepion esculentum
ATTGAAATTTAAGGCTACCCTTCACTGCGAACATGTTGCGTTGATTTAATCGGGGGAACCCACTGTCTAGAAATGTCACGTCATTGTCATCAATGCATTGGTTGCACACCTAGCAATGGAGTCTAGTATATCTTATTGCGCTAGATGTCCGTTGCTCCTACAAGAAGGTTCCTCCACTCTTTGACAGGTCTGGTTAATAATCATGTCTAGCAACTCTCCTCACCAGTAAAAAAAAATCTAGTGATGTAACCGATTTAGTTTCCGCTGTCGCGAAGATAGTACAGAAATATATGTTACGCGTAGGACTCTTAGAGTGATATACTCTAACATATGCATTTCTTCATATATATGCGGGTTGATTTAAACTAATTAATACTGAAGATGGTGTTAAATAATAGTTTCAGACTATTATTTTTTTATTGGTAGTGTATCTGGCTCAGACATTCTGAGGCTGACCTTTAAGGTCACATGGTGAACAAAATAGGGATGTCGATTTTGATTGGCTGACCGAACATCGGAATGTTAGACAGAGAAAAAGTGATTTCGAGGAGTTAATTTTTTTACACGTCATACACACCAGACGTGGTTACTTCATGTCTCGAGGAACTTTATCACTAGTGAGATTGATAGAGCAACCCCACTGGCTAGTTAAAAATGTCTACACGTCGACGTGTTTAATAAAATAGATGAGTTTGAAGATAAATCGCCAGAGAGTAAACACAAGCGATCCCATTATTGAATTAATTAGACGACGTGACCATAGAGAAAACGCATAAATAAGAGGTTGCGTGACGTCTAAACGATCGCTAGTTCTAGTCTATCCTCTTTTGCTGAAGTTCTCATTTTACCTCTGAAAAAAGCAACTAGCGATCACCGGGCCGAGAGAAGAAAGAGAGGAAGACAACTTTATTATGATCGCCTCCTGTCCGTCAGGCAAAAAGATCCACAAGTCAAAGTGGCTATACAACTTGTTGCTTATTTGTCGCAGTGGCCAAGAGCTCCGCAGAAGAGAGGAAGTATACAACATTGATAGCATGCCAGAACAGCAGTCGATTTAATATAATACACCCTATTTGTTTAAATACTTACATTGATTCCTGACGACTGAAAAACTTTTCCTTATATTTCAATAACGAAAACAGCCATTAACCACCACAAGGATCCATCCCTGCATCCCATTAGAATGTCTGAAGACCAACTTCTCGAGAGCTCCTTTCTGCGGCTGCTCGGTCTCACGCTGTCCGCTGGTCTGAGATGGAACAAATATATCGAGTCAGTAGCATCATCCACCGCAAGAAAAGTTGGTTCCCTGTGCCGAGTCAGGAAATTTTTCTCCCCGGAATCGATCCTCCAAGTCTATAAATCGACCATTCGCCCTTGCATGGAGTATTGCTGCCATATATGGTCTGGGGCCCCTGCTGTTTGCCTCAGGGTTCTTGATAAGATCCAGAGACGGATATGCAATGTGATTGGCCCTGATCTGTCATCTCGTCTGCAGTCGCTCTCTCACAGACGCGATGTTGCATCGCTCTGCCTTTTTTACAAGTACTTTCACGGTAATTGCTCCGAGGAGTTGCTTTCGCTTGTCCCTAGGCCTCGTGAATTTAAACGTCCTACGAGGCTGGCATCCCGTCCCCACCTCTTCACCGTTGAAACTGTTAGATGTAGACGTCTCTTCTACTCTAATAGCTTCATGTCTCGCACATCTCGCCTATGGAACTCCCTTCCCTATTACTGTTTCCCTGACAAATAAAATCTCCAACGGTTTAAGTGTAGCGTCAATTGACATCTCCAATTGCCTTGATCTATCCACTTCCCTTCTCTACACCCTTTCATCTTTCATTCCTATCTGCTCTCGCTCCAAATCTTCTGTAACCCTCTTGCCTTGATCGACCCTCTGTCTTTCTCCACATCCTCTCCTTTACCACTCCTATCTGCTGTTCCTCCAACCCTTCTGTAACCCCATGCGTGATAGTGGCCTCCAGCCTTGCTTGGGGTGATACGCTTAAAAAAAAAAATTCAAAACTTATTAACTCTAATGACGAGAACAATTAGTTTTCTACTGTATCTCAACTCTCACTATGTCATTCAGCTTTCTGCAACACAGTAGATGTAATTTGGATCGTGGATCAAAATCAATCAAAACAAAAGTGCAAAAACCTTAAATTCTATTAAATGATTGACTTTCGAAAAAAAATAGCATTATAAGTAATGCTCTTGTCCATATATCACTGCTCTATTGAAATGTTGGTCAATCCTCGCGTTTTATACACTAGAAGGATATGAATGTGTTATACAAGAATAAAATATCGCTGCCGACACTTAAGTTTGAACATAAATCGTCAGAGAGTAAACACAGGCGATCCCATTATTGAATTAATTAGACAACGTGACCATAGAGAAAATGCGTAAGTAAGAGGTTGCGTGACGTCTAAACGACCGCTAGTTCTAGTCTATCCTCTATACTATACGGATCGTCAATTCTACTCCATCGTCTATTATTATTCGGATCGCTTTTCCTCCTCTATACTCTATTACTCTACGGACCGCTATTCTCTACTCTTTTCACTATTCTATTTTTCTATACAGATTACTGTTCGAGCGAGTATTATCGAGGAGGTGCTATTAGTGCGAGTGATAATGGAAGGCGTCTGACACCAGTATTGTTCAACGGTGTACGATAGTTGTATCTGCGATTGCAAAGTTTCTACTACAACGAGCATTACAAAAGTGACGAGTATTCGTTGGCATCACAAAAGTGGCAACTGCTATTCGTTGACATCACAAAAGAATGTCTCTGTTATTGAATGATATGAGATTATTTAGGCATAATTACAATCTATTCAAAATAACATAATATGAATTAAAATATTCGTCATCATCTTGTGGTGATCATAGTTCTCCACAATTTCCTGTCCTTTGTAGCTTTTGGTAAATGCCGTATCCGCCTAATACCTGTTCAACAAACTATTTACACAAGCTCGTTAGCTAAATTATGCGCTGCTTTCCTTTGCCCTATCTTGCATTCAATATGCCCTGTGAGTGTTAATATTTCTAAGCCCCCTTTCCTTAATATGTTCCCTGGAAATTTCAACTCTCTCTTCTTGATGTTAAGTTTAAGTGTCATATTTGTTTCTGTTTTCTCTAAAACTCCGTCATTGCTTAAATGTTCAGTAAATGCAATCCTCAATATCTTCCTGTAGAAACACCTGTTGCCTCATTTCTCTTCTTCCTCTGAGTGGAATTCACGGCCATAGAGGAGGACCGATATTTTGTAACACTTCAATGTTCTTTTTTAGTTTTTACTTAATGTTTTCCTTAGCTTCTAGAAGGCAACTTTCGGTATCCTTATTACGCCTTCGGATTTCGTTGCCACATTTTACGTCCTCTGTTAAAAGGTTTCCTAGATTTTTAAAGTTTTGTATCTGCTTGATTTAGGTGTCTTCACTTTGTAATTCGCATGTTGGTCTCTTCGTTTTGATGACAACCATGCATTATTTCATCTCATAGTTCTGTATATCTAATGTTACTAATAATGTTTAGTAGTACTTCTATTTCTCTCAGAATCGCTTTAATAAATAAAATCGTACCTTAAATAAAAACACGTTAAAAAATTTATATTTTTGAATAACGCAGAAATATGATCGCTTAAAATCCAAAAGGTTACAAGTGAATATCCTGGTTACATCTTATATATCTATAAATCTACCATCCATCCATGCTTAGAATAATGCTGCAACATATGGTCCGGTATCCTTGCTATTTACCTTGAGACCCTTGATAAAATACAAAGAAGAATCAGCAATATTATTGGTCCTGATATAATGGCTTGGCTTCAGTCACTTTCCCACTGCCGTAAGTTTGTTTTTCTATGTCTTTTCTATAAATATTTTCATGGTAATTGTTATTATGAGCTCCTCGCTATGGTACCTAGATTTATAGAATTTAAGCACAGTACAAGACCAGTGTCGTGTTCTCATAAATTTACAGTCGAGCTGGCTAGATTTAACCATATTTTCTATGCTAACAGTTACATTTCTCACACTTCTTCCTCGTGGAATTCCCGTCCTGCTCCATGCTTTACAGCCAACGTTAATCTGTAAAAAATTCAATGCAATATCAAGCGCTATCTACTTTTCACCTGATTATTCTTTGCACTTTCTGCTGATTATTAATGTTTCTGTTCTTAATTCTTCCACACCCTATAACCCTTTGTGTTTTAGTGGCTTTACTGCCTTGCATGGGGTGATACCGACTAAAAAAAAAAAAAACATATTGTATAATGTTAAAATTCACAAACGAGTTAACCCACTCCGCCTTAGTATATTTATCTATACGTGTGTTTTTGTTATCATTAGGTTGATTGCTTGCCATAACTGTTTCGTAAATCCTTCACGTAACCCGCTTGATTATTATAGTTTAACTTAGGCATTTTCTTACATTACTGGGTAGTACTGAATTTATTGTTGATGGGAAAGGCATTCCGTAGAAAGAAGTGTTCGATTTTTAACTTACTGAATTTGTTTTCATTCAATAATGATTCATTCCCTGATCAGAGGCCTTGTATTAGCACTTGACTCCTTATAAATCTATTTCAGTCTATGTCCAATGATTTTTAAGTCTTGAAATTATAAATTTCTTTTTTTTTTTCGACAGTTTTTATACAAATTTCGATGCTTCGCATTTAAGTTCCCTTCCGGAATTTTCCATAAGCTATTCGTTTTTCTATTAATTCTGTTACAAGTTTCAGCTTATGTAATTATTTCTTCAGCTGTCTTGAGTAGAAATATTGTCCCTTGAAAGACAAGCCAACGCAATTCTCAATATTGACCATTTTCCTCTGTTCTCGTTCGATTTCCGGATAATTTATTTTCGTTCTAACTTCAATGTAAGGTTATATGCTATTCGTCATTAACCCGCATGTACTTTTTCTTATTGAATAATTCATTTCTTTTCATGTCCAGTTTAGAAAATATCCTGAATATTTATACTGCCTAAGA